>VDFB02058242.1:131411337-131448663 GCA_007258455.2 Sequoia sempervirens
TATACATAATAATATAATATATTATATATTATATGGTTTTGTAAGAGATTATATATTAAATTATAAATAATATTGTATATTCTAAACTAGATATATTAACATAAACTATAAACTATAAACTATTTAAAAATCATATATAAACCAAATCATATATTCTAAACTAAATATATTAAAATAAACTATAAACTACAAATTAGATATATTGCATATGTTAAATCATATGTTATAAAGTCTTGACATTTTTTAAAATGCTATGTAAACAAATCGGATATCCGATATGTCTAACACAAAATTCATTGCCTAGGGAATAGGCTTGGGTTTGCTTTGGTATTTGGTTAGGAGATGCCAATCCTAAAAATTCAACACAAAAAGCGTGTTTAATAGCTTACTTTGTTTTTCCGAACTTCGCCCATGTGGCTGATGACTTTATTTTTAGCCAAAATTGATAAAATGAAAAGGGCTTGTAGAGGAGATTCTCATCTTTTTCCAATATAAATTATGTTTTATTTTTAATTTAATAGATTATTATTATTTATTTTCTATTAGAATTATGACTAAAGTCCTGATTGATAGGTTGATTGTAAAACATTTATAACTTTCAAACGGTATCATATTTTTTGAATCCAAAACATGTGTCACATTCTATGCTTTGCATACTATAGGATTAAAAAAAATGAATTTCATGAAATTTTGACCAAGTTAAGGTGGTCGACATATGATTTTTATATTTTTAAAATGTTGTAATAAAAAATTCATAATTAATTATTTACTTTGGAAAAAAATTACAAAAAAAATATGGCCACATCTAGACATGAGTCCTCTACTTACATATAAAATCTCATAAAAAAATATTACCATTTTATTATGGTTAGGGTGGTCAGACAGACACCTACTTCTTAATTTTTTTCTAAAATTTAAGTAATACTGCATTGAAATTTCAAATTTTCACCAAATAGATTTTGTTTAAAAAAAAATAAACCTAGTAGTTTAGAAACTAAATTCAATTTCACACAGAATCTATTCTTACATTTTTTTGAAATAATATAGATAACTTATTCAAATTTTTACATCAAGTTGCCTAACTCTAATTGTTCTGAATTTTCATTGCCACTTAAGGGCCCGTTTGGCCCATCATGATCCTGCACATACCCTAAAGTGGGGGAAAAATATAGAGTAGAAAAATGTATCCCTTTACATTTTCACACTTATTTGGGCCCTTGTGATTTAAATGAACCTAATTGTTCGGTACTTAGTGTGTTGTAAAGTGTAACCTTAGATTTTCACACTAATGTATGGATTTTTAATAAATTGGGCTTCTTTATGCCTTATTTGGTCTTATTTTGCATCCATAAGGCTTAATTAGCACATCTTTTAGAGGATAATCCCAACATAAACCAACATCCAACCATAATTCATGTATTTTTTTATTGTATGACCTAGATTTAGTGATTTGGGACTCATACCCCACCTTGGGCATATGAGTCCCACCTAAGCTTCATGGGCCCAATCCCAATTTCACATCAATATAAGCATTTCTTGAAGAATGTGTCCCAAAGCCTAGCCTAATGGGACTCATACGCCACTTTTGGTGTATGAGTCCCATGTGGCTTAAAATTAAAGTAAATTCAAAAATGTGGTAGGTTTTTTTTCTCCTAGATCTGATGTCGGCTTATGGTGTTGTAATTTGGAGGAATTTGGCATAAACAAGTATAAATACAAGGTTATTTAACTTAGTTTTCACCTAGAAACGTTAGTATCCATGCATTATAGAAAATTGGAGTTTACAAAATCATTCAAGAGTCTACAATAGCATTCAAGGATTGATTATCAAGTGTTTTAGAGCATTATTCAAGTATCAAGCATCATGTCAAAGTCATCATGCATCATGTTTTTTCTTTAGCTAACATTTATGATGTAGGGTTTCATGATTCAAGCAAGTGTTCAAGTAAAGAACCATATCATTCAAGCAAGAGTCAAGATCTACATCCATTGAAGTTATCTCATACATGTTTGCAACATTTTATTCCTAGGATTTGGTGAGTTGCAACATATAATTTTGTTCATTCATCATTCCTCCATTCTATTTAATTTCATTTCAAGGATTGATTACCAAAATAGAGTTTGACCAAGGAAAAACCCTTTCCACTAACAAAACATTTTTTTTCCCTCTCTTTAGTATGTGATTTGCAGATCTAATTTGAAGATACATAGAAAATCAAGAATGGAAAGAAGTTGTTAAGGTTACAAAGTTATCTAATTTGTCACCTTGTTTAGAAGATCATTAAAAGACATCTAGAAAGAAGAAGTCAACAATTCAGATTCAAAACTCAAGTTGAGAGGATATAGTAGACGCTGAAGAATAGATTCAGGTCTTAATCCTCTAAAAAATCCAAGCAGGACTGATACGCCACTTCTGGCATATGAGTCATCATCCAAACTTGTGATCATCAGATTCTTGTTTCAACACATAAACCAAAGATTGGGACTAATACACCTAGCCTAGTGTATGAGTCCTAGTGTACTCTAAAACCAATGTTTTTAGCATTTCAGACTTCATTCTGAGCTACTACAAGTTTCTAGGTGCACCATTCTAGTTCTCTAGTTTTCTATTATTTTTTGCATCCATTTCTAGATCATTTAGTGAAGCTTTACCTATTATTAGGTTTTGAGATTAGGTCTTGCATGTTAGTTGTCTTTCCAAGCCCTAGATTCATGGTGAACCCCTTTTCAGTCTTGGATCATACCCTAGGACATCCTTTAGTAGATCTCTCTCCTTCATTCCATCCCTGGATTGAGATCTCTAGGGTTTCCTTGAGTGAAACTAAGTAAAATAGGCCCTTTATTTCCATCTCCCAAAAGGTGGAACCCTATTTCCATGTATTTAGCAAGTGAATAATTAGTTATGATTTTTTTATTAGAAATTTTTTAAAAGTACCACCATAAATTGGTCAAAAATTCATGAAAATCTTTTTTTTATCCTATAGTATGGGAAGCATAAAATGTGTCACATCTTTTGGATTTAAAAAATGTTAAATTGTTTGAGAACTATAGATTTTTTCAATAATCCTATCAATTAGTACTTTAGTTAGAATGCATGAATAAAAATAATAATAATTATTTATTTAATTCCAAATAAGTCATATCTTATATTGGTGAAAAGATGAAAATTTTATCAATAAATCCTTTTCATTTCATCAAATTTGGACAAAAAAAT
This sequence comes from Sequoia sempervirens, assembly GCA_007258455.2. NCBI lineage: Eukaryota > Viridiplantae > Streptophyta > Pinopsida > Cupressales > Cupressaceae > Sequoia > Sequoia sempervirens. The sequence continues at coordinate 131,414,552 of VDFB02058242.1, forward strand.
GTCATCAATCACTTTTGGGTCATATCACGACTTTTTGGACTCCAATGATCTTACACTCACCCTCTCCTAAAATTTGCATTAATGTGGACGGTACCTCTACTGATCTCAATGTTGATAATGATAATTATGCTTCCCACAATCCCCTCTAAAATAAAATAAATGAGATTTCAGCAACTACAACATCCAGAATGACATCCTCAAGCTGCTTCTAGGCTAGCTTATTATTTCTAAAAAAAAATCTAGGTGTTCGAAAATAGCGTGTTTTACTAGTAGGCTCCATGGCGGGGTGAGGTGGAGGATAATGGGAATGGGGATATGCTTTCCACCCTTTTCTAATTCATTTTATCATTGGGCCAATCAGGAAAAGTAGGTCAATGATCTCGAGGCTCTTGTGGGAATGGAGGATAAAATGAAATTGAAGGAGGAGATTGCTATTATTCACAACTAGGATAAAACCATGTAGTGTGTCCAAGAGATTAATGATTACAGTAAGGAGACTAGGAAGAATACTTCTCTAACCATCTAGGTTTTTTAACAAGAAATTAGGAATAATTGTGGTAAAAGGGTGGTAGAGGATGATCTTGTTGATAGCCATGTGTAGAAAAAAGGTAAGGTCATGGGAAATATGGCTCAAGAAACTACCATGCATATCCAGGCTAGATTAAAAAGGGAACCCTTTCATTTGAGGGGAAGCTCCACTTCTTAGCTAAGGAGTGGCAAAAAATTAGTGGTCTAAGGCTCTCAGGAGACCAGTGAGTGGTCAGTCCCCTCCTGGTTTTTCTCTATTTGCTGTTTTTTCTAGTCGGTTAGTGTTGTTTCTATAGTTTTTGTTTCTTGAGAATTTCACTTCTCATGAGCCACTTGTTTTTTGTCGATGGCTATTTTCTAAAATGGTATGGGCCATTCCCATCTTAATCTAGTCAAAACAAACTATTGAAAGTAATAGACAAACATATATGTTGTATGGAGGAATCCAAAAAAAATTCTACAATAGACTAATTTACAATTTAAATTTTACTAATTTACAACTGTTTTCCTATTGAGAGCCTATGTGGAACATCATTTTGGGTGAGTACAAGATCATGGTGGTCCAAAAAGTGGATGACAACTTTTTTTCATCCAAATTTGATGAAATAAAAAGGGTTTATGGAGAAAATTGTCAACATTCCTAAAATATAAGATATACCTTATTTGGAAATAAATAGATAATTATTATTGATTTTATACATACATTTTGACTAAAGTCCTGATCGATAGGTTGATTAAAAAACATCTATAATTTTTCAATGATTTCACATTTTTTGAATCTACAAGATGCAACACATTCTATGCTTCCCATACTATAGGATGAAAAAATAAAAAATTGAATTTCATAAATTTTTGACCAAGTTAAGGTGGTCAGACAAATAAGTTTTAATATTTTTAAGAATTTTTAATAAAAAATTCATAACTAATTATTTACATGCAAAAAAAATCCAAAAAAAATTATGGCGCATCTGGGCATGTGCCCTCTACTTATACTAAAAGTTTCAAATAAATATTTTTTTTTCTTGTACTTAGGTTGGTCATACATACACCTACTTTTTATTTTTTCCTAAAAATTTAGTACTAATTTATTGAAATTTTAATTTTTTAACAAATAGATTTACTTTTTACCAAAAAAGGAATAGTACCTTAGACAATATATTCAATTTTCTACAAATTATGTTCTTACATATTTTTCAAATTATGTTAATGACTTATTTAATTTTAATGTCAAGTTGCCAATCTCTATTTGTCTAAATGAACTATCGTAACTTGCAATTGTATTATATCTAGTTCTTTATAGAGGAGAATTATATCTAGATATAATACAATTGCATTGCAAGTTATGATAGTTCTATGATGGAAATGAACTATCGTAACTTGCAATGCAATTGTATTATATCTAGTTCTTTATAGAGGAGAACTATGTGGAATAGTGTTGGATTCTATTTTCTTGTATCAAAATGTTGTGTAGAAAAAATTAACCTTTTCAACCCTTAATTTGGGAATAAGTCGTATTGAATTAACCTAATTATGCCTTGATTTAATGTTGTAATGTGTTATACACATTCACATTGAATCTAGGGCCCCTTTCAACAAAAATATACTTAAATTGTACCTTATTTATGGTGTTGTAAAGTGTTGCATTACACTTTCACACTTATCTAGGGTTTCATTAATTAATTATGATTAATTGAGCTTAATTAGCCCATTTAATTCAAATTTAAGCCTTATTAATGACATTTTCAAAGGATAAATCTTGACACCAGATAATCAAATTGCATGACATTTAATTTGGAAAATTCAAGATCCTAGAAAATGGTGCTAGGACCCATTTTCCTTTAGTGGAAAATGGGTCCTCTCTACTTAGGACACCCATTTCTTTGCATTTTTTACATGGGTTTGTGATGCTTTTTCATCCCCCTTAAGCATGGTCCTAGAAAGTTGTGCTAGGAACCATTCGCCTTTAGTAGTGAATGAGACCTCCTCACATAGGACACCCATTTTTTAATTCAATTGTGGTGGGATTATAATGATTTTCAATCCTATACCTAGTGTTGACTTGAATTATTTGGATTTCGGGGTTAATTCTTAGATTTAGTATAAATATGAGGTTAATTTGGATAAAGTTTCATCTAATACTTTCAAGAGAGCATCCTAATACTTTACAACAACATTATAGATCACTTCAAGAGCATTTCAAAGGCATTCAAACATGGATTATCAAAGTTTTATTGCATTAATTAAATGTCATTTCATCATGTCAAAGGAAAAGTGTATTCAAGCATGTTGTTGAGCTAAGATTATTGATGTAGCATTGAAGATCCACTTGCAATCATTGTATCACATCTAATTTAAGATCAAGATCTACATTCTTCATGGCCACTTCATGTTAGTTTGCATATTTACATTCCAAGACAACTTTCAAGGTATCAACATTTCATTATTTAATGTTCATTCTTCAATTTCATTAGTGCATCATTTAGTTTAATTACCTACAAGAGGATTGACTTAGGAAAACCCATATTCACTAATCGACAAGTTTTTCTCCTCTTGAATGTGTATTTCCAAATTTATAGGTTGAAGATGAAGTGGAGAAGAATATTGAAGAAAACTTTTCAAAGTTGTCAAGATGGAAAATTTGTCATTCATAGTGAAAGAACGAAAAAATAAGGCTACATAATTTGCTATGGGTTTTCAAGAGCTGATAACCAATGATCTAAGAGTGCAAACATCAAGGAACAAAACCCAGATCTCAATTTCAAAAAAACTAACAAGGACCCATTCACTAGTAAAGGTGAATGATTCCTTTGTGACCTAAAAACAACCTTCTTGCAACAAGGTACACATCATTATGTCCTCTAAAAAATTCCCTCATAGTTTCTATAATAGTTAGGATTGACTTCTAATTATTATTTGCAACATATCTTGCACATAATTGCATGTTTTATAGTGGAAAGTACTACCTCATCATTTTTATCAATTTATTTTGATGTAAACCCCCTTTCCCTATTAAACATTTTGGTGAACCCAACCTATTGATTATTGTAATTTTCTTATTTTGGAAGGGGGTATGTGCAGGATCATGATGGGCCAAAAAGTGGCGATATAATGGGTATGTGTAGGGTATGTGGCTGACGACTTTTTTTTAACCCAAAATTAGTGAAATGAAAAGGGTTTTTGAAAGCGATTCTCAGCTTTCTACCACTATAAATTATGCTTTACTTTGAATGTAATAAATAATTATTATTCATTTTCTATTTGAATTACATCTAAAGTCCTGATTGATAGGCTCATTGAAAAACATCTGTAGCTTTCAAAAAGTATCACATTATTTGAATCTGAAACATGTGTCACATTCTATGCTTCACATACTATAGGATTAAAAAAAAAAAAAATTTGAATTTCATGAAGTTTTGACCAAGTTAAGGTGGTTAGACATAGGAGTGTTTATATTTTTTAAAATTTGTAATAAAAAAATCATAATTAATTATTTACTTGGAAAAAATTATGAAAAAAAATATGCATCACATTGGTACATGAGTCCCTCTACTTATATGTAAAATATTATAAAAAAATATTATCATTTTATTATGGTTAAGGTGGTCAGACAAACACCTACTTATTTTTTCCTTGAATTTAATTACTACTACATTAAAATTTCAAATTTTCACCAAATATATTTTTTAAAACCTAGTAGTTTATAAACTACATTCAATTTGCTACAAATTCTATTTTTACATATTTTTGAAATAATATAGATAAATTATTCAAATTTTTACATCAAGTTGCCAAAGTCTGATTTTTCTAAAAAAAATTGCCACTTCAGGGCCTATTTTTTCCATGATGATCCTGCACATACCCAAGTCTATTCTTGCATCCTAGGTTAGATCTTACATTCATTTTCATCTCACTTGCATTGAATTACATCTTATTTAGGTTTTCTTGCTTGACATTCAAACTTACATCTCATTTAGGTTTTAGAATTGTATTGTTTAGAATTTCTTAAATTTAGAAAATACCAAAAAAAATTAGTCATTTTGCATATCATTTAGATCTCATAAAATTGCATTTAAAAATCATTTCATTTCACATTGGGTCTTTGAATTCATATTTTTATTGAATTTTCACTTTGCATTTCTAGAAAATCTTAAAATGAAAGTTACTATCATAGACCTAGAACTGAAAGACATTACAAAATACTTGAAAATCATTCAAAAACAGTTAAAAAACCCTAATCAAGAACCCATACACCTTTACTAGCGAATGAGTCCCTGATCGATCTTGACCTAAAATTTTTGGCATCTAAAAAACATTGAAAATGACTTAGAAATCAACAAAAACATTTCAAAAATACTTAACTAGGGCCCACTTTCCCTTACTAGTGAATGAGTCTAATGAATCTTGATCTGTATTTTTTTGAAATTGAAATATTAGTTTTAGGCTTTTGTTTGTTGTTGTTACTTTCTTGTTTCCATTTTTTGATTTGCTATTTCATAAAATTCATTGCATGTAGCTTAATTTGCTTCATTTAATGCATTTTAAAAATTCAAAATTACATTTACAAAATTTCATTTTCAGTTTATTGAATTGAGTAATAAGTAAACTGCATTGTGTAGAATTTGAAAATTGTATTTCATTCTAGGTCATTGAATTGCCCTTTTCCATTTTGGGTTTGCACACTAGGTTTGTAAAACTTGTATGACCTTTACAACTTGGTGTCCTATTATTAATACTATTGTAAAACATAGTTCAAGGCTCATGTCATCTTGTGATATCTCACTCACCATGGACCTTGGGTTTTCTAACTCTCTTTATGATAGTGTTGATAATCAACCCTCCATGGCTCATAGTTTGCATACTACATTTTCCATTTCACCACATGATATTATTTGAATCTAGAAAATATGACATAAAGAAAATAGATGACACATTTGAAAACTTGCAAGCCCATATCCTTAGTGAAACCATAGACATTAGCTTGGTACCTATTATACAAAATCTAAGGAAAGAGTTTAAAACTAGAAATGAAACAAAAATTCTCTATAGCCTTAGTTACTTGTTTCATATGTACTGGAATAAGCAAGACAATAATGGCATACAAGCCACATTCAACCTTATTGAAGCTAGTGAAATAAAGAATGATGTGATGATTGTTGACACAAATGATGAAACCACACAATATATCAATGAAAAACAACCAATTAAAATAATAACACTTATCGAATTTATACCTCATAAGGGCTTGACTAATAAGCCTCTTAATATTGTTTTCTCACAAAATGACACACTTAAACATGCACCTAATGGTCCTCTTTACATAGTTGACTGAATCAATGATATGCCCATTAATGGGATATTAATTGATCTCATCTGTGGAGAGAATGTGATAATCAAAGAATTCCTATTTGTGCATGAACTATATCAAGACACATATGATAAACCAAAAGCACATATAATGAATCACAATGGTTTGGGTTTTCCTATGATGGGATTGATAGATATCCCTTTAAAAGTTGGACAAAAAACATTAAAAGTCGCATTCACCATCATCCCGCAATCAGAATTTTTTTTGTGAAGTTAGGCTATCCATGACTTTGCTCAATGAATGTTATCCCTTTAGTTGTGCATAAATGTCTAAATTTTCCATTTGGAAATGATATCTTTACTATACATCATAATGGATTTAATCTTGCATTGGCTCGAGGGAAACTTTCATTAGATTTCTTTTAGCCCAAACCTATGGAACCTATTAAGCCTCAAGAGGACATCTTTTTCAAATCATATCAAAAGTTTGAGAAAAAGAAAATAGTATAATTATCCCTTCAAAACATGCCTCAACCTATAATTGAACCACCTATCCTTTATGAAACAATGATTGAACCAAAATCCCTTCTGAACATTCAAGAACAACCTATGGAAAAACCTCATACCATTTCCTACAAGAGACTATGAGATAACCAAAAAAATCTTTTCTTCCCTCCTAGAGTCAATTTTTTTTACAAAGCTAAAGAGAAAGTAGTTGAACAACCTCCTATTTCCACCCAAGGAAGAGAAGAAACCTATGATTGACAAACCCACTCTTACACAGACAAAAAATTGAAAATAGATTGAAATAGAATTGAAGTTCTCAAGAGAATAGGCTTAGAAATCATGCTATGCTCATATGTTATAAACTAAATAAGAAAAGAACAACATAGAAAATAAAAATTAGAACTTACCTGAATCAATGCATGATGATCCTATACCCTCATTGCAACATAAACAGGAACATTCCATGGACATTGTCCTTCAACCTCACATTATGATTAATCTAAATGATGAAATTGATATTGCAAAGATTGATGAAGAGGTGCATGATGAATTGAACACATTGTTTTCTTCTTCTATGAACTTAAATAAAAAATCTCCTAAAAAGAGTGTTGAAATTGGTGCTTCCCCTAGTTCAGTACTTACTCTTGTCCCTTTGGATAGTTTTCTACCTTTCATTTATATAGACCAAGATTGGGATGTAGATGACCTACTTTAGGTTGACTCACATGCACCTTACTAGTCTTTTTCTTTTTCATGTTTCTTTATGTGATTGCACGTGTGTAATGTGATCCCCTGTGATGTTTTGTTTGATGTATCTCTCTCTCTTTGTGAAATTTGTCTATATGAACCTACTTTCTTCTCTATGTTGTAAACATTTTTCATTTTTCTTGTGTTTTCCTTTTGGGGATGATGCAAGGTGTTAATAAATTTAGGTGTCTTCCATGTTGACCCAAAATATTTTCCTTTTATCCTTTTAATTTGTCTTGTGTTTTCCTTTTGGGGATGATGTAATGTGTCGAGACATTTAGGTCTCTTCCATGTTGACCTGAAAGGATTTTTCTTTTTTTTCTCTCTCTTCGTGTCATTCTTCCAATTCTATGAGTATTTGGGGAATGGTGAAATTTCTAAGCTCTTAAACAATAATATGCTGGAAAATCAAGGGAAAAAAACTAAGAGGGGAGGGGTGAGTCAATTGTCACTGAATTTCAAAATTATTCAAATTATTAACCTTATTCTCAAATTTGATCATTAATCATGAAAGCATAAATGAACAACACATCAGAATCACACATAACACCAAGTTTTTTATGTGGAAACGTTGTTAGGGGAAAAACCATGGTGGAGATCAGTCCACAAGATTATACCCTATTAAAAGTATAAGGAATTATGAATAGGGAATGCACATGTATTTAGGCACACTACCTAGAGCTCACTGCACAAATACAAACTAGGATTATTTCCCAAAGGAAGACACACTGTGTTATAGAAAGGTTTTGATTAAATCCATCAGACTTTGAATTGAGAAAAGTAGCATCTGCTAATGCCTGGTTACAGTTCCAGTTAAACACATGAACACTTCTTTAATCTTCTTCACTCTTCTTCACTCTTCTTCTCTCTCTACTCTGCCTTCGAATGATTTGAACTTTATTCACACATAGGAATCTTACACTTCATACACACACATATTCAAATGATAAAACAATCACTCTTATATATCCGCAGCAAGAAATTTCATCGCTATAAGTCAACTCCAAAGAAATAATAAAATAAATATAAATAGTTGGCTCAAATCAATAAACATTATTCATGTGAATCAACCAAGGTCAACCACAACATAGTGAAGAGAAAAAATAGCATCCTCAAATATGAACCACTTCAATTAATTACTCCAAAACATGCTTCAACACCTTGTCAGCCAAGAACATGAAAAACATGAACAAGAGAAAATCTCAAATCACAAGCACAACAATCAATGCAGATGTGTAACACAGATAGAGAATGAACTAGAAACATCCAAAAGCATCATGAAATATTAGAGAAGCATCCACAACAACTGAAATTATTGGAATCACATGATCTTCATTCAGGAACACAAACTGAAGTAACAAAAAAACTGTTAGAATACAAATCTTCATAACTCAATCAAATATTCACGCGGATCTCTAAAACTTGACATGGATAAACTAGATATACTCAACAAGAAACACTTTAGTGCACAACCACTGAACATCAACGTATTGATCACACTGATAGAAAGAACTTCACTTCACCACTAACAACCTATAGCACTCTTTATTACAATTTTCTCAATATCCTCAACATATACAAATTCTAATGCAACAATGCTAATAGTGTTGACATCAATGAGAACCACATATTAGCAACACAACGCAACATCCAACACAATTTAACAAAGACATACTAACCCAAAATCCATAGATCCCATATGTATTTTTGGGGGAAAATCTTCCTTCCTATTTCATGATGTAGCTTTATTTCAGAAACATATGACTTGGCATAGCATTTTCCAAGGAAATCTCTAATGTCTTAGGACAAAACATTGGATACATTAAAGAAATTGCTCACAATAATGGTGTTAGAAACTACTTTAAAGTGGAGGAATACATCAATGACATATTTTGGCATATTTCATGGCACAATTTTCTTTTTTCTTGTGATGTTTCCTCTTCTTGGTGGTGTCATTGAGTTTGATGTCCTATAAGAGTGTGATATTTCTAAGCATACAATCTCCCTTTAAAGTGGAATGATGTGAAGCGAGAGGCATCCCATAAGTTGCATTCTAATACTCTTTAACTTTTTCTCTCTTGGAGACATTAGGCACGATGTTCCTTAAAAAGAAGACCTTGCATGAACAAAGCCAAATCCCATTTAACATAAAATTACATACACAACATTCAAAAGAATTTATAAAAGAATTACATTATGGTTCCTTATCAAAGTTGTCAAGAGGATAACTTCAGTATGGTATGGGAGGATAATATGATTCTCTCATTTTCCACCTTGTTGGGATAACTCACCTAGTGGATAGATTGAGATTTCACTACCCCAAAGTGAGCACACATGATTGGGACAACTCATGTAGGGGATATACTGAGGTTCCACTACCATAGAGTGATCACACATGATTGGGAAAACTCTCCTACTACACAAACTGAGGTTCCATTACCCTAGAGTGAGCAACACATGTTACAGACAAACAACCCTGTTCCACAAATTTGTTGGAATGGTTTTGCTTGATCCCTTTTATTTACTTTTTTTTTCCTTGGCCTTTGATAGGGTATGGCTATGTACCTTTTTTTTGTTGCATACTTATGTTTCTTGAATGTCTACTTTATTGTGAGTTTTACATGGGGAGAAAATCTCAATAAATTGGGGGGGGGACATAGTGTATAAAAAATTAACCCTTTTACACACTTAATTTGGGAATTTAAGTGGTAGTGAATTAACCTAATTATTCCTTGATTTAATGTTGTAATGTGTTGTACACATTCACATTGAATCTAGGGACCCTTTTAACAAAATGTAGTTAAATTGTACCTTATTTATGGTGTTGTAAAGTGTTGTATTACACTTTCACACTTATCTAGGGTTTCATTAATTAATTGTGGTTAATTGATTTTAATTATCCCCTTTAATTCAAATTTAAGCCTTATTAATGACACTTTCTGAAGGATATATCCTGACACCCAATAATCAAATTGCATGAAATTTAATTTGGAAAATTCAAGGTTCTATAAATGGTGCTAGGACCCATTCGCCTTTAGTGATGAATGGGTCCTCTCCACATAGGACACCCCTTTCTTTGCATTTTTAACATGGGTTTTTTATGTTATTTCATTCCCCCAAAGCATGGTCCTAGAAAGTTGTGCTAGGAACCATTTGAATTTAGGAGAAAATGGGTCCTCCTCACATAATACAACCCTTTTTAATTTAATTATGGTGTGATTATAATGATTTTTATTCCTAGATCGGGTGTCAGCTTGGATTATTTGAATTTCAAGTTTAATTCTTAGATTTAGTATAAATATGAGGTTAATTCACATAGTTTCATCTAATAGTTTCAAGAGATCATCCTAATACGTTAAAATAGCATTATAGAGCACTTCAAGAGCATTTCAAAGGCATTCAAAGGTATATTATCAAATTTTTATTGCACCAATTCAAGGTCATTTCATCATTTCAAAGGCATAGTGCATTCAATTAGGTTGTTGAGCTAAGATTGTTCATGTAGCATTGAAGATCCACTTGCAATCATTGTTTCATGTCTAAATTGAGATCAAGATCTACTTTCTTCATGGACACTTCATTTTAGTTTATAGATTTATATTCCAAGACAACTTCCAAGGTATCATCATTTCATTATTTGATGTCCATGCTTCAATTTCATTATTTCATTATTTGGTTTAATTACCTACAAGGGGTTTGAATTTGGCAAGCCCATATTAACTAATAATCAATAATTTTTTCTCCTCTTGAATGTGTATTTGCAGATTTATAGGTTAAATATCAAGTGGAGAAGAATATTGAAGAAAAATTTCCAAAGTTGTCAAGTTACAAAAGTTACCATTCATAGTGCAAGAACACGTAAAGAAGGCTGCAAAATTTGCTATAGGTTTATAGGAGCTGATAACTGAGGATCTGAGAGTGCAAAAATTAAGGAACATAACACAAATTTCAGTTTCAGAAACCCTAACAGTGACCTATTTGCTAGTAAAGGAAAATGAGTCCTTTGTGACCTAAAAGCAACCTTCTTGTAGCAAGGTACACATCATTCTATCCTCTTAAAACTTCTCTCATAGTCACTATAAAGTTTGAATTGATTTTTTATTATTATTTGCATCATATCTTGCACATAATTGCATGTTTTATAGTGGAAAGTATTTGTTCATCATTTTGATCAATTCATTTTGATGTAAACCCCCTTTCCCTATTAAACACAAAATTATTTGCACTTTTTTTTTGTATAAGAGATATGTAAAAGACCTATGAGGATTTTAATCCATCGTTAATGTGGAATGAAGATGAATTTCATATTTTTCATCCATCAACAATAATTCTAATGGGATTTTCCCATCATTATTTTTCATTATAATTGAATAATTTAGATACTGGGATGCACTCCCTAAACTTTTTAAGAATAATTTTCAGGAATCTCCAATACTTATGCTCCATGTTCAACCCTACATGGCTCTCTTATTTGCAAGTTAATATTTTTTTCTTCTTTGGATGAAATTTTTTCTATAAATTGTATATTGTTTCTAAAATATGTTGAAATTAGGAGAATGAATCTACCCTAATACCTATATGACCAAGAGACAAGGATGAAGGGCTAGTTGTTTTACTCAAGTGACTTAAAGAATGATCCAAACATCATACCTTGTATTGCACCATGTAGATATTTTAACTTTAGTTGGTAGTTAAATAAGGAAACATACAATCATCCTCACCAGTCAAATTAGAAGAATGAATCTACCCTAATACCTCTATGGTCCTAAGGTCCAAGGATAAAGGTTTGGCCATTCTACTCAAGTAACCTAAAGAATGATTCAAACATCATACCTTATATTATACCTTGGAAATTTTTTAACCTTATTTGGTATTGAAATAAAGAAACATAAAATCATCCTCACCATTTTTTCCTAACTAATTGAGCAACAACTCTTTCGTGCTATGCTTAATTAGAACCTTGAGAACAAATAAACAATCCAGATGATAATTAAGGTTATTCTTTCATAACAAACAATTTTTTTGGATTTTACTAAACCTTGATGGATGGACCAAAATTGGTATGTAGATACTCCCTTCCATAATTATGCCCTTAGAAAAGGATAAAGATAATTTTTTCCACATTTTTCTATGGTATAAAACTAAATTCTAGATTGTCCCAACAATCTCCATTTTCTATGGGACTAACACCTTCAAATGTATTATAAACCACTCATAGAACTCAAGGTTACTCATTTTAATAGTAGTTGGTTTTTCAAGGCCTTCTTAATGGAAACCATTCAATACATCTTGGTGTTGATAATCCAAGATAGATATTATGTGGGTAACTTGAAAGTATGTTACATTTTTTTTTTTTGTAGTTGTGCAAATCACCTAGAAATGTTCATACATAATATCATTTGTCTCTTATGATAAAACATTTTACATGGCCAAATGTTTTCTAGGTAATCAGGCTAAATTTTTAACCAAAATACCCCAACCATGGTATTCTTCTTAGATTGGGTTTTTTTGCTTTGCATCTAGAAAGATGGTAATTCTATTACATTTGATAAATTTATTATGGATTCAAGTTTTAAAATTATATTTGAAAGTATAATAGTTTCTAATGTGTTGATATAGATACAAGTTTAAGCTAATGAAGTGGCCCTTGATGTTTAGAATTTTTAAATGCTAGTTGAATAAATGGGGAGTGAACAACATATAGTTATAAGTTTCCACTAACACTCTTCACCTTACCATGATAGATCCACTAAAAGAGAAATGGTGTGGTAATATTGATTCCTCATAGCACCAGTCTTATAGTTATTGAAAATATAACTTTTGAACACTAATTAGACAAAATTTTATTTAGAAATTACCTACTATCCATTAGGGTGGCTAGTTTCCAATTACTTATCATAATACTATACCAAACATCTCAACTATAAAGTGGGCCTCTAGCAACCAATACAAATTTTGTCTCCTAAACTCAGCAAAAACCAAACTTTGAAAAATAATTTAAGATACTTATGTTAGCTCTTCTAACTAAAAATCCTACTTCTTGAAGTTCAAATAACTATTATTAGGGAATATCTAGTTAGGATGGATGTACATGGCTTATGATCATACATGAGAGGGTAAAGGGGATAATCTAATAAAGTACTTTTATCCTCCTTCACTTTGTAATGTACTAAGTTTGGGAGGATAATCCTTAAGGTTTATAAGGTAAAATAAATTAGAGATATGAAAAATAAAATAAAATTTGTGGGAATTTCACCATACCTTGTAGGGGGTACCCTCTTAGACCCTAATAGTAAAAACACATCTTGTAGTGCTCCTCCTACTATTTATATAACTTGGTAGATTTGAATTAGCATATCCTTATAGAGAAGAGTTGGAATCTCCAAAAACATAACTCTTGGGTAGTATTACCTCACAAATACCTAAAAATCAAGTTTATTGTTTTTCAATGCTCCTTTCTTAGATTGTTCATATACTTTCTCATAACTCCCACTATGTGTACAATATCTATCTTTGTACACACATTTCACATACATCAATCTGCCAACTGTTGAGGAGTATGGAACTATGGACTTGCAGTCCATCTCCTCTTGTGTCTTAGGACACATCTCCTTAGTAAATTTTAAATAGCTAAGAAAAGGTGTACTAACTGATAAATAATTTAATAAAAATATTTTTTTAAACTAAAGGAAGCATGCTGACACAAATATGTAATGGTTTTCTATGCATAATTGTATGCTAGTAAATATGTCTTTACCAATAGGAACTACATGTTTATATTAGAGTAATATCTTAAATTAAATGGTGACTTTGAAGATACATTTAATATTCATTATTTTATTTTTATTATAAGTCCAATGTATTCTATAATATATACCATAAAAAATCTTGACCAGGTAGTGGGAGTTCCTAAAATATTTATGTCTAACATTTATAAGGAACATTAGATCTTTATGTTAAAATGGTGCTCATATATTTTTAAAAAATATTTTTATTATTGAATATCTTAATATGGAACTAATTATGTACATTGGTTTCTTCATATCTAATGATTTAATTATTTTCATATGTAACATTCTTTAGATTTAAAATCACCATTGTAGTTACCATTGCACCATAATTTTTTTGATTTATCTAATGTTCATTTTGAGCATTAGAATTACCTCTAGATTTTGATCTCTTCCCATTTTAACTTTTTATCTCCTAAATTATTGATCTTTTTAATGAAAATAACCTCCTACAACCAAGAAATCCTTCAATTGATGATATCTTTTTTTTAAATATCATTTCTTTTGATAAAATGAATGTTACTATAGTCTCACTCACAAATTTAGAAGTAGAACTAGTGATTTCCATTACTAAATTTTCCTACTTGACATATGTAAAGAACAAAGAAATGTAATATAGTTATCTTTCTCATCCATTTTGATATCAATAGAAACTTTCTTACATAGCATTGAAGGTATTAAAATTTTTAGCCACACTTTAATTTTACCGTTCATACTAAGTGAATACTTATTTACAATAAAATAAAAAATCATTTGCAAGAGACCTTCCTTCATAAAAAGTATCCATTTTATCCCCAAAGTGCTTTGATATAGATTTTTTTGATGCCTTTAGTAAAAATAAATCTTTGACTTTCATAGTAAATGGTTTTATTGATGATATTGTAATTAATTGATCTTTATCAACAAGTATATCTTCCATCTTTTGATTCCATATCTTAAAACTATTTTCATTAATTTAATTTCTATCTATATCATTGTGCTTCTAAATATTTAATAATTTATGAATAAATCCTTATATGTGTAGGGATGAAGTTTATAACAAATAAAAGAAACCCTAACCCTTAAAACAAAGATGAAAACAAGCTTTTATATTACATTTAGAGAAAACAAAAACATGTATAATAGAAGTAGTGTATGCATAATAAAAAATAACAAAAAATTAATTGAAAGAAAGTACAATACATGGTAATTTTACCCAAGAAGATTATTTGGGTGAAAATATTAACATAGTAATATTTTTCACTATTACAAAATCTCAACTATTCTCAAATACACTAATTAAACTCTCTAACTTTACCCTTAATATTATGTAAATATAAATATGTACACAAAAATTTGTGTTACATATTAAGCATAAAATGATGAAAAAGATTAAAAAATCTCTTGAAAACAAAGGAAAAAATATAAAAAAACCTAAATAATCCTAAAAAAATCAACATGGAAAGTATACATAACTTATCCAAGAAACATCACTATTTGAGATCAATTTTGTTATAGTCAAGGGTACGATTATCTTATAATATTGTAACAATATTTTTTACATGTTAAAAAAACACTTAGTAAGGTGCTACATATGACTTTAAAAATTCAATATAAATGTCATGAGAACACACAAATAAGATTAGAGAATGGGAATTATTCTTATTGCTCTATTAGATTCTTTATCTTTTATAAGTCTATCTTTAGTAGTGATGTAAATCTTACCATCAATTCATGTTTGCTAGCTTAAATGTGATATTCCATGATAACTTTTATTACATCGCTCAACTTGGAAGCATAAGTGTTTGCTACCTACTACTAAAGTTTCTCATTAGTGATTAGGTACTCAACTTGTGCACTTGTTTTATTGGTTTTCATTAATAAACCAAAAATATAACACAAGCCTAATATTTAATATTATTTTTGTGTAGTCTATCCCAATCCAAAGCATCTCATCCATCTTGAGTGCCTTGGAGGAAGGGGTAATAGACATTACAATTTTACTAACAAAAATGGGAAAATTCATATTATTGCACCCATTAAAGCTAGGTTTGTGGTGGTCAAAAAAAATTGGTAGCTCTTCCCTTCTCTAGTAGCTTCATGAACTTTGTGTGCCACTTTTTCCATCCATTAGTGAGTGGGGACTTCATAGATAATTAGGTATACTAGGTAGGTTCTCTTATCTAAAAATATTACTAACTTTATTTTTCATGTAGATATTTTAATTGATTGTATGATGAGAGTTGTAAAGACGAGTCTATGTCTTAATATAAAAAAATTAAACAAAAAATATGATGAGGGCCACACCACCCAAAACCCATAGAAATCAAAACAACATATACTAACACAAAAGATGTGAGACAAAAAAATGACTTGCTTTCAATTATTTTTAGAAAATGAGATTACAAATTCAAAGCTTACATGCTACAGCCTCATGGGCTTGATTCATTACAAAAAAAATCAACTCTAAAAAGAAAATCTACTATTCAGAGCCACAATCTACACTATTAGGGACACCTTATACAATCCCCACTTAACCATTTTTATTTTCCACAATAACTGCACTAGAATGCTCTAGAAAGTTCAAATTTCCCCTTTTCATTTTGGCACCAAAAGTCCCGCCATTTGATTTTTGGCCTAAGAAGAATTTTTTATGAATTTCACTTTTTTGAGGAACAACTTCATGGGGCCATAACTTTTGATCCAGGTGTTTGATTTTCTATTATTTCATATCATTGGAAAGCTCTTGACAAGCTCTACAATGTGTAAACCAACCATAGGTTGGTTCGGCCACTTTTTGACATGTTTTGGGGGATCTAAAGTTTTATATCTAAATTTGAAGTTGCATTGGAGAAATTTCTTAGAATCAAAACTTTAATTTCTCCCAAACCATGTAGGTTATTGAGGTAATTATTTTGCAACCATAATTTTTTTTCAACTATGCTCCTTGGGGTAAATTTTCATGTCCATACGAGCCCATTTTGGTTGACTTACTAAAAATAGTAAGTGCCCATTTTTTGCTATTTTTGGCTCATAATAGTCTTATACCAATTAAGTGTCATCATGGGACTCAAAACAACTAAATAAAATAAAGAAAACAATTTTTTTTGGTTGATGCAAGATTTCCCTACACCGTTGGATGCCCCTGCATCAAAATATAATATATTTATCATTGAAATGTTTTTAAATGGGTTAAGTACTATCGTATGGTTTTAGGACATAGAGAACACCCACTTTCCAATTTCATTCAAGGATAACCCTAGAGATCTCAATGAAAAGGAGAAATAAATCTTGCAATAGTTTTTTTCTAGGGGGCTAATTTTAAGTTAATGAGGGGCTCACCACTGAGTAAGAACTTGGAAAGACAAATGCTTGATGCAAGATGTAATGCTAAATCCTAATTTAATGCAATAATTAAATAAATGACTTATAAATGCAAATGAAATAGAATAGACAGTCATAGGATGAAATATGTGTACCTAGAAATCTGAAGTAGGCACATATAAGCTTTGAAATATTGAAAAATTTGAATTTTTGAACTACTAGGACTCATTCACTAATCTGGGTGAATTGGTCCCATATCATGATTTCTATACAGGAACGAGTTTCATGAAAAAGGGTATTTGAATTTGTAAAAATCCTAAAAATCAGTCGTACTGGGAGTCATTTGCCACTTCTAGTGAATCGGTCATGTTCTAATTTTTTGAGAATTTAAAATTTAGTTCTATGCTCCAATATCTATCCTTCCCTTATAGACTAATTTTTGGATCCGAATCTAAGAAAATACCCGCAAAACAAAATATAGAATTGATTTACTTATGGGGGGTTCACCTTGGTCAAATCCCTGGTTTGGTAATTAAACCTTGATGGAAATAATGGAACTTGAATGTAAGTGTGAACATAAATCTTAGCCTTAAATGTGTCTAAGACTAGGAAATATAAAACATAATGTGACCCTATTCTAATGTGTAAGAATATGATGCATGAATGGAAACATGAAGATGAATGAATCACTTTGAGAGACCTCCAATCACTCAAATGAGCCCTAATGATGCTTGTACCTTCCTTAGGCTGAATGTAGAGTGATAAAGGAGGATGGAATCACTTAGGAAACAAGTCTTTAGGCTTGGCTTGATGGCTAGTGCATCTCCCCAACCTAGAATCCAACATGACCCACCATTGAAAACTATGATCAACCCTTGAAAATGTTAGATCTTGAATGAAAGTGAGCTTCATGACCTACAAAAACACTTTAATGTTGCTCCAAGACTTCAACATTGTTTTCTTTTGAAACTTGAATGCTCTTTTGAAAGAATGCTTAAAGATTCTTGATGCTTGTCTCTTGAAATTTCTCTTGAAATTACTTTCTTATATGAAAAAATGACTTAGGAGCTTGCTTACATCAACATTAACAGCTAATTTTCCATTATTTAGATCTCAGAATCTGACATCAACCAAAATTTTAAATTAAATAGGTGATTTTATTGCTCAAAAATTTAAAAAGCCTCAAATGGGACTCATTCGCCCAAGGGGGCAAATGAATCCCACCCTAGATTTTTGAGGTGGGTTTTTGGGATTTTTGATGTTTTAAATGACTTTGTCACATTTCTAGCTAAAATAAGGCTCAAGATTCAAAATAATGGGTCTTAGGGGCCTATTAATGATGATTTAAAGGGCTAGTTAGTTCAAGGATACTTAAGTAGGTACAAATTAAATGAGAAATTTCCCTATCTCTGAGAATGAGGTCAATTTTCATCATTACATCTAGCCCCCACTTTAGCACCCATATGACTCTACATGCATATGCAAGATAATGGAATCCAAAAAATACACTTTATTTCATAAAAGGATACTCAACATAGGATAATGAAGCCCCCACTATAGCTATTTGCAAAACTACAATGTTAGGAACTGCATCTTGCAACATGAATTCATTAGTTGTTCAAAATTTCTCTTATCTAACTTCTAGAAATCAAAATAAAGGGTAGATGTATGCCCCCCTTGACTCTGCTTGCTTTACAGAGGTGGAATCAAGGTAGCAATTTAACCACATCGAGTAAGGTAGGTCATATCATAGGTTGTTTCCAAGTGCCATATTATATAGTCATGATTCCAACACAACAAATGGCGTAAAAAATAGAGATCTCTAGCACCCATTATGTTAATTTGAATTAAATACACTTTTTAACACTAATATGGTAAAAACCTTAATTTTAACTTATGTAAGAGTAAAAGGTGAAGTTAAATCTAACTATTTTGTCATTTACCTTCTTGTAGCTTGAGTTTGGTGAAGAGTGATTGAAGATTTTGATCCAACGAGATTATGTGGTTGTGAGACTAGACATCCTATGAGATCAGGTAGCTTTCAATGAGCATTATTATTAGGTGAGTTGATATTTTTAGCTTTGTCGTTACACATTTATTTTATGATTTGTACACATTTTTTGGTTAATTTAGGGCTTTGGAGAAAAAATTCTTAAATCATCCCTTTTTTTCACAAAGTGTCCCCTTTTTAGCAAAGTCTCCCTTTATTCATGAAGTGTCCCCTTTTGTCACAAAGTGTCCCCTTATGTCGCAAAGTGTCCCCTTTTTTTGTGAAGTGTTCCTTTTTGTTGCAAAGTATCTCGTTTCTTTGTGAAGTGTCCCAAAAGGGATCTAAAGTGTTTAGGACCCTTAGGAGAGTACACTAGAACACATTAGTACACTTTTTTACTTGTTGATGTAGAGATTAAAGAATTTAGAATTCTTATAGGATATATTTTTTCTTTTTTTTGTTAGATTTCTACCCATTTACAATAGTTTCTGGGTGGCAGACAAATCAGTTGCGTTTGAGACCCCCACACTTTCAACAAAGGACACATATTTTGTAGACTACGAGATTGTATTGGGTGTACATCATGCCCCCATGAGGTACCATGATCCTATGTTGATGGCACTAGTAGAGTGGTGGAATGTAGACACATGCATGTTTGATCTTCCCATAAGTGAGATGAGCATCATGCTAGAGGACGTACATTGCATATCTGAGTTTTGATTCAAGGCGAGAGGGTACATTTCCTAGTAGAGCAGTCATTTTGGGAGGTGAAATATGATATACAGTATTTCCTTGGAGGTATAGTTCATAATGGTATGGTGAGGCATTGGGTCGATCTATCTATGTTATTATATTCGTAGGCCCCACTAGTTGCACACATTATGATGTTCACCATAGCATTAGTACTCATCTTTGATGGTTGGGGTTCACACATAGAGGGAGGACTAGTACACATGATTCAGGGGATGGTAGAGCACAAGACCATGTATTCCTAAGGGTGCAACATCCTATTGCATATGTATTATGATCTTAGGAAATATTCCTTTTGGGAGATCGATAGTATGGTATACTATACGTTGTTGTAGGTGTGGTGCCTAGAGCATATCATGTGCACCAGAGCGATAGGATTTCCATGTGCATTAGCCCTGAGGTATCCTTGGGAATTCAATTATCCACTGTGGTGGCTATGGAAATATGTTGACATACATTTTTGGAGATTCTAATTTGACTGACTAGATGAGGTCATATGGAGACCTTACCAGCTTATTCCATAGTGGTCAGATGACACATGACAGATGAGGATATTGCATATGGATAGGTTTTTGATAGGCATAAACGATTACATATTATGAAATTTCTACTATGATCACGTCATGTGACAGTTTGGATAGGTCCAAATAGAACCTAGGGCATGACTATTTTTTAGGATACCAATACAGAGTGCCTAGAGACCCAACAATGCTAGATAGTTCATTTTCAACGATGTCATCTATAGTGACTTAGATGATGAAATTTTTGATATGCCTCTAGTCTTTGACACTGATGACATCAATACCACAAATACCTATGAGGAGTGGTGGTAAACAACACAACTAGATCCTATGTTCCTAATGGATGAGTTCATAGGTGATGCAGGGCCACTTCTAGATCAAGGAGATGAGGAGGAGGACAGGGCTAAGGAGATATGCTTCAAGATTATAGAAATATTCATAGATGTGATACATGAGGAGTATGATGAGGCTATAGATCCTTACTATGATGCCAATGAGGAGGAGGAGGAGGAGGATGAGGAGGAGAAGCTAATGAGTGAGTGGTGAGACAACGGATGAGGATCTAGTGGGCCATGAGTGGGGAGAGAAATCTCTGATCTCTGATTCATGTTAGAAGATCACAATCAACAACTATAGTAGGCACCAAAACCCATAGTCATG
Organism: Sequoia sempervirens; assembly: GCA_007258455.2. NCBI lineage: Eukaryota > Viridiplantae > Streptophyta > Pinopsida > Cupressales > Cupressaceae > Sequoia > Sequoia sempervirens. The sequence goes on from VDFB02058242.1 coordinate 131,435,650, forward strand.
GAGAGGCTAGCACATCCTCCATGCCCCCTACACATAACAAGGTTGTCTTCATGTAACCTACTAGAGAGCTAGGTGATGATATTTTATTTACTGCCATGCTTTATCTTTTAATTTTTTGCCCATATATATCATGATGTTTATTGATTATATTCATGGTTTCTATCATGCAAGAGCTATGAGAGACCTCCATGATCTCTATCGTCAGGTAGATATTGAGATAGTTCCCCCATCACTCTATGAGGAGGCCATTGATATAGACTATATGCCCCCACCCATCATGGACTAGGATCCAGAGCTATTCAAGCCATACACTAGACTATAGGAAGCATATGAGAGTCTTAAGAGATGCATCCACCAAGCTGAGGTTGCCTAGGGTACTCATTCATCTCGAACCCTAGTAGAGTTTGAGAGACTATATTCAAAGGTAACTAAACTACAAGCAAAGAGAGATAAGCTAGTAGGGGAGCATCGAGAGGCCCTTAGATAGGTATAGGGTTTACAGTTTTCTCTTAATGCACTTGATGGCTCGCAATCATGATCACGTACCACTGTCTCTTGGTGGACCACCTCTAGAAAAATGCTAGCACCAAATATCGAGGGATCTAGCAGTCATATACCTCATTAGCATTGCATACATCGATGACATGTAAATAAAACTTTGATATATATATATATATGAGGATTTGATGTTTTATTATTTGTGTTTATGTCTTTAATTTTAAAATGTGACTAATTAAATAATCTTTGTAAGAATATTTAATTAATGTCTCCATGATTTAACATTTTTTATGTGATATAATTAAAACTAATTATAGTTTCTCTTAGATGAAACATTGTGATTGAGTATGTTATGCTATATTAAATACACCTATGGTCTAATTAAAGAACATTAAATGCATACAAGGATCTAATCTAACATAATACACAAGATTATGTTTAATAGCATGGAACCTAAATTAACCATCTAAAAGTTAATTTAAATAATTACTTTATTATTCAAGACACAAATAATTTTTTTTCAAGAACAAAGCAATGTGAGAGCACATAGATTGTCATCTACTAAATCTAACACCACTTCTTTATCATTCACACTATTCAATACCATTAGATATAGTACCAGTGTAAATGCACAACATTTATAAGATCTTTAAGAGGTGTACCATCCATTTTTGTTCATGTATAAGCCCTAGATCCATAGTTTTCATTGATTATGTAAGGGCTTAACAAATTAGGGCTGAAATTTCCTTTTTTCATTGTGTCATCATTGACATTGCACTGATTCTCACATAACAACAAATCACCTTTATAAAAGGAATGAGGTATTATGTTATCATTTCTAGTATGATGTATTCTTTTAGAATAATCTTAAAGGTACTCAAGAGCATTGGTGCACTGTTCATTGAGCATTTCAAGCTAATGCAACCATTTTTCTTTATATGTATTGTCATCAATAACCCCATGAAGAGTGATTATTAATGAAGGGATCTCTAACTCCAAGGACATTATCACCTCAGTTCCATAGATGAGGTTATAAGGGGTGTGTCCATTTGATGCTCTAATGTTTGTACAATAGGCCCATAATGCATATGTTAGTTGCGCATGCCAATCTTTATTTTTTGTGCTAACTATTTTCCTTGCGTTTTTTTAAGGGTTCTATTAGCTGATTCAATTTGACCATTAGATTGCGGGTAATAAGGTGTTGAAAATTGATGCTCTATGTTAAACATTTTTAATAATTTCTTCACATCCTTATTCTTAAATGGTGTCCCATTGTCTAAAAATAAGGTGGAAGGGAGTCTAAAATGACCAATGATGTATTCTAATATGAAATGACATATCACAGTGGTTCTTGTCAAATGAAGGGGAATTTACTCTACCCATTTGATGAAATAATCTATTGTAGTGATTATGAATGTATGTTCAATGGAGGAAGGGGGTGAAATTCTTTCAATGATATCGAGGGTCCACACTAAAAAATTCCAAATAGGGACTTGTGCACGAAGTTCAAAAGTAGTAGTGTGGATCATTCTACTATGTTCTTAACATTTACAACATTTCTTAACATATGCAAAGCATTCTTGTTCCATGTTTCTCCAATAATAGCCTATACAAATTTTCTTTTGCACCAGCGATCTTCCTCCAAAATTTCCTCCACAAGCACCTAAATGAGCTTCCTCAAGTGCTATTGGGATTTTAGATTGTTTAAGGAACTTAAGAAAGAGACCATAAAAGGACCTTCAATACAATACATCAACAAGAATTATATACTTGGATGCAAGTCTCTGAAGGTGTCATCGATTATTTCTAGTTGTGGACTTAGGGAAGGTACCATTTTTTAGATAATCAAATATCATTGCATACCATTCACTAGAGTGTTCTGTAGTGATTGCTAGTATGCCATCTATTTTATGCCCTATCGAAGGTTTCATAATTGTGTGGATGAAAAATGTGAAGTATTTTGAGGGACCTTGAGGGGATATTAGAGAAGCTACACTTTAGATTACATCCATGTTTCTATTATCTTTTTGTGGGATGTTATCAATGGTAAATGAATCAAACTTTTCTAATAGTTATTGTAAGCTCTTTGTATTTTGACAATTTTTCATGCTTTGCTTGATATGTTCCATTTATTTGTTTAATGATTAATTGTGAATCACCAAATATTTTGATGTCTCGGGCTCCCAGAGTTAAAGTGGTGTGTAATCCAAGGATTAATGCTTCATATTCTACAGTATTGTTTGTGCATAGGAAATTTAATCAATTTGATAAGAGAATAGGTTTTCCTCTAGGTGGAGCTATTATAACTCTTGCACCAAAGATTGTTTTGAACTTAGATCCATAAAAATACAATTTCCATGCATTTTCATGCTCTTGAATAATCAATACACTCTCATCAAGAAATGCTTCCTAATTAGCTAATGCTAGGGGGAAGGAGTGCCAGCTAACTAGTCAGTCAAGGCTTGTCCTTTGATTTCTTTTTGTGAAAAAAACTTAAGGTCAAAATTAGTCAAAAACATAACCCATTTAGCTAATCATCCTAATAACTTTGTTTTAGCAAAAATATGTTTTAAAGGATCAAATATTATTATCACATGCATTTCAGCATTTAATAAGTAATGTCACAACTTACTAGTAGCGAATACAAGAGCCAAACATTGTTCCTCTATCATTTTGTATTGTTTCTCATAATCTATCAAGGTTTGGCTAATGTAATAAATGGGATGTTCCTTACCATTTTCATCCTGTTGAGCCAACAATGTTGCAAGAGCATGGGATGATGCTGCTATATATATGATGAATGGTTTGTTTTGCATAGCAGGTTGTACAATAGTAGAAAGATAGTCTTTCAAACCCTCAAAATCCTGTTTATAATCTACATTCTAATTAAATTTATATTCCTTCTTAAGGAGATGTATAAATGGTAATGTTAAATCTACTAAAGATGCCACAAAATGATGGATAGCTTAAATTCTTCCTTCTAAGGTACACAATTGAGAGATTTTTCTAGGGGGTGGCATGTTAACTATAGCATCAATTTTCTTTGTGTCCACCTTAATGCCTTTATGAGATATGATAAACCATAGAATTTTCCCACTATCTACACTAAAGACACATTTTTTTGGATTCAATATCATGTTGTATTTTCACATTCGCTCAAATATTTTCAAGAGGACAATCACATTGCCTTGTCTTATTAAATATTTGGCTAAAATATCATCAACATAGTCTTCCAAGATCTTATGTATGTAATCGTGAAATATCAATGTCATCACTCATTGATATGTTGTGCCTACATTCTTCAATCCAAAAGGCATCATTACCCAACAAAATGTTCCCTATGATATTATAAATGTTGTCTTATATTGGTCTTCAAGGTTGATAAAGATTTGATTGTACTCAGAAAATCCATCCATGAATGATAACAAAGCATGTACTATAGTCAAATCTACTATCATGTCAATATTAGGAAAGGGAAAGTCATCTTTTAAAAATTCTTTCTTTAGATCATGAAAGTCCATGCACATCCTAATACGATTGTTTGGTCTTGTGACAATGATAATATTTGTGATCTAAGGAGAATAATCTATAGGTCAGATAAACCAAATTCAAGGAGCTTTTCAATCTTGACCTTAACTAAAAAGGCTATCTTCGGGTTCATTTTTTGAATCTTTTATCTAATAGGCTTAGAGTTTTTAGCCACGACTATATTTGATGTTACAATATTAGGATCAATTCTTGGCATATCTGAATAATTCCAAGAATTTTTCTTGGGAAAGTAATGAATTAAAGTTGCATGGTCTTCCTTTTCTTCATCACCGAGGCACTTTCCTACTTTAATCACCTTGTCTTCATTATTAATATCCATATATATGTCCATGGTATCTCTCATAGGAAGTGCAATTTATTTCAAAAATTCAGGGCTATATTCTTCTTTGTTCATGTCAACTTCACTACTTTCTTCTTCTCCATATTTTTTCTTGGTACTAATCACAACACATGTAACATATTTCTTATTTGGAGGAGTGAATGGGTTGTCATAAACTCCTAGAATTATTTTCAAAGCTTCATCATCGTTGAAATACTCCAATGATTCTTCATAATTTGTAGTAATCAACTCTAGATGTTTCAAGGTGATTTTTTTTAGGATTACACATGATGGTGTTGATATTTAGTGATAGTCTCTTCATTGCTTGCATAATCTTAGAAGGGAAATATCCCAAACCACTTTTTGTCTCTTGAATATTAGTTTCTATACAAACACAAATACCTTGTTCTTTCTTACCACATCCTTTTCCACTATAACTGAGTTGTTTCATGAACACATGTCCTTTTCCATAATGTCTTTCCATTTCTTTCAAGTTTGTTGCTTATTGATAATCTATCTCATCAATTTTTTTTGTATAACTCATGTTTTCTTTTAAAATGGATGAGGTAGATGCTTGTGATTGTTCTTCTAAATTCTGTGTTGACATTACCATTGGTTTTTTTTTCATCTTCTTTATTTGTGATTGTGTACTCTCCCATAAATAAGGGTGTGAATTCTAAAGAAACCCAATCATCATCCAATAATTTTGACACTTTTTCAATCCCCTTGTTTTTCCTCTTTCATAGGTTCTATGTTTGATGTTGTAATTAATGTGATTAGAGGACTTCTTATTCCTTTTTCAACATGTAAGCAAATTTCAGGCTCGAGGTCTATTTCAACTTGGTATACCTTATTTTTATAGACATACTTCATAATGTGATGAAGATTCAAAGGTACCACATGCATCTCATGAATACACAGTCTTCCTAAAAGAACATTGTATGAAAGGTCATGAGGCATAACAAGAATAGGATTTTGTAGTGTAGCCTTTCCAATTGCTATAGGTAAAGTAATCACATTGGATGGTTGCTTTCCTACATTGTCAAATCCTCAAATCAATAAGGAATTAGGTTCATTTTTTTAATTTTCCATGTCCAATCTCTCTAAAATCTTCACACTGCACACATTAAGGGTTGAGCCACTATCAACAAGGGTCATTTTTATTCATATTCTATTGAATTTACCTATTATCATGAAGGCATCGTGTCTCTTTTTCATTTCCAAGGTAGGGAGCTCATGTTGATGAAAGGTAATGTCTACATTAACTATATTTATTCTATGTATTAGAGTTACCACATCGTTTGAATTTGTATTTAAAGAAGGGATGGAAACTTGTTGTAAGGACATTTGAAGCATGGTGAGATAATTAGGAGAGTTTTGAATCAAGTCTCATAGGGATATTTTTTTGGGAGTATTGTTAAGTTTTTCAACAAGATCGTACTCCTTTCCACTATTTGAAGGTAAATGAGGATCACTAGCCAAAATAGAGTTAGGTAAAGGTAAGGATGTTGAGGTTGTTTGTTTTGGTTGTGGATTGTTTCTAGTGTTATATGTATGAGAAATGGTATTGTGACTTGATTGCTGCAAAACATTGTTCTTAGGTGGTTCAAGAGTTTAAATAGTATTTTTTGAGTTTGAGGTTTGCATGAAGGTGGGTAGAGGATAAGTTGAGGTTGAATCACATTATCATCTTTTGTTTCTTGTTTGTAATAACAAGCCTTAGTGGATTAAATTTGTGAGATGAAATCCTCAAGGGATTCATCTAACATGTCAAATTCATTGCTACTAAAAGGCTTGAGGGTTAGGTTAACTTGGAAGAAGAGATTTGACATGGTCAAATAACTATACCTTCTTCAAGTGGCTTAGGTGTTTGATCTTGTTTTTGGTTTTGTTTTCTAATATACCAAATGTAATATAACCTAATTGAACTTTGGACTAATACTAAAAAAATGAAAAATGCAAGAATATAATTCTATCCACAATTGTAATGAATGTAAATTATACTACTTCGAATTATATGAATACAAAAAAAAGTATGTAAACTAAAAGAAAAAAGTTTTAACAGAAAGAAGAAGCTCACAAATAAAGAATTTAACTTTTTAGAATGTAGTGAAAAATATGTACTAGGACTGATTCATCCAAAGTGGTGAATGAGTCATAGTTAGGGTTTTTTTTTCAAGTTTTTAAAAATTTATAATTGGATTTTATGCTTTTTATGTTGTATGATCTGTATACTAAGTGAAAATGTAGATTTTTTATGATTTTTAGTGAAATGAGATGCAAAAATGCAACCTATATGAACTTTCACTAAAACAAAATTTGAAACCCTAGAATACTAATTAACTAATGCAAACCCTAATGCAATGTTAATGCAAGCAAGATCTAGGATGATGATGCACTCTAAATCAAAATTATAATTTTCTAAATGCCGGTTCGCAAAAATGAAATGTTGTAAAATGGGTTAAGTTCCATTGTATGGTTTTAGGACATAGAGCACACCCACTTTCTAATTTCATTAAAAGAAAATCCTAGAGATCTCAATACAAAGGAGAAAGAGACCTTGCAATAGGGATATACTAGGTGTTTATTGTAAGCTAATGAGGGGTTCACCACCAAGTTAGAACTTGGAAAGAAAAATGCAATAAAAGATGTAATACAAAACCCAAATTTAACATAAATTTTAACTAAATAACCTAGAAATACAAATGAAACATAATAGGAAGTTATAGGATGAAATATGTGTACTTGGAAATCTAAAGAAAACGTGGATAAGCTTTGAAATGATAAAAAAAAATTGAATTTTTGACCTACCGGGACTCATTCAATAATCTGGGAAAATCAGTCCCAAATCAAGGTTTCTGTATAGGAACGAGTTTTAGGAAAAAGCGTATCTGAATCTATAAAAATCCTAAAAACCACCTATACTAGAAATCATTCACCACTTCTAGTGAATTAGTCTCATTCTGCTTTTTTGATAATTTAAAGTTTAGATTTATGCTCCAATTTTTGTCCTTCCCTTCTAGACTAATTTCTGCATCCAAATCTAAGAAAATACATACAAAACAAAATATAGATTTGATTTGGTTATGGCGGTTTTCCTTAGTCAAACCCATAGTTTTGTAATTAAACCTTGATGGAAATAGTAGAACTTGAATCTAAATGTGAGCATAAATCATAGCCTTAAGTGTGTCTAAGGCTATGAAATCTGAAACATAATATAACCATATTCTGATGTGTAACAATATGATGCATGAATGGAAACATGAAGATGAATGACTCACTTTGAGAGACATATAATCACCCAAATGAGCCCTAATGATTCTTGTACCTTCCTTAGGCTGAAATTAGAGTGATAATGGAGGATGGAATCCCTTAGGAAACAAGTTTTTAGTCTTGGCTTGATGGCTAGTTGCATCTCCCCAACCTAGAATCCATCATGATTCACCATAGACAACCATGATCAACCCTTTAAAATGATAGATCTTAAATGAAAGTGTGTGCAAGTGTGAATTCCTACTCTAAGATGCAAAAAATAAACTAATGAAACAAAGGAAAACATAAAAACAAAAACTCAGATTAGGCCTAGTTGAATCTAAACTAAATACAATGAAATTGGAATTTTTTACCCTTTTTAGATTGATGGTATTTTTTGGCCCTTTGATGGTTTGATATGAATTCTCCTTCTTTGGAAATAATGGTATGAAACCTAGTGAAAGATGAAGCTAAAGTGAAGATGCATGCAATGGTGGATGTGGGTAGTTGAATGGATGCAAGATGAAAGCTCTAGGATGGCTGCAATAACGGTGGATGCTTGGATGCTTAAATATTGATAAAGGTTTGAATGCTAGAATGGATAGTGAAAATGAGGGAATTTCCACCATTTTTATGGGAAGTTCCTCTAAATGAATGGAGGGTCAATATTGATCCATGATGGCAAAGATCAATGGCCAAAGTGAGTTGAGAACTCACAAGCCCTCACATCTTGACATGTGGTGGATGAGATGGAAAGAAGGGGATAATGTGGAGGTGACATGGGGGTACTAGGTTGTACCTTGGGAGGAGAAAAGATGTCATCATAAAGGAGGTCATTGTACATATGTTCTTGAGAGGACATACGAGGAATTAAAAATTCCTCAAAAATCCTCATGGGGATGCGAGAAATAATTTTAAATTCTTAAAAATTCCTTGGGAGATTAAATGTGAATTAAAAATTCACTTGGGGAAGGGAGTGCCTTCTCCAAAAGGAGAAATAATTTAATGTGGTTGACTTAAGATATTTTCCATAAATATCATGGAGATTAGGTTGGGCTAATTGAGTGATTAAGGTTGTGCAAATGCATGATTAGATGAGTTAATTACAAATTAGAGGCAAGTGGGAGATTATGGAGGATGTGACCCTAATGATGATTAGAGGTGTGCACATCCTATTCAAATATTAATTAAATTAATATGTATTAAAGAGGATTATGGTGAATGTTACATGAGGAAAGAGAAGAAAATGAATTAAAATTTGATTTACTTCATTTGGGCCAAAGTGACCAAATCAAATAAATTGGTATATTTATTTAATTTAGACATGAAAGGGGGATAAGGTATTTAATTAATTTATTAAATATATTAGGGGCATTAGGTGAAGAAGAAGTATTAACCAAATAATAAATTATTTAATTAATGTGGATGAGGGATGCATGACACAGGAATACAAAGGCAAATTTCACCATATGGGAATGGTCAAATTTAGGTGTCTACATTTTGCCCCTCTTTGAAATATTGTTAGAATAATAGTGTTTTCAATAAAATTAAAACACAAATGACTTGATAGAAGAAAATAATGTTAGATGATGCCCTAGTGTTGTATGGAAGTGGATAGGAAAGAAGGATGAAGAAAAATGGTAGGGTATGGCCCCTCGAGAGGGTAGATGGGGAAGAAAAGGGGCCTTGAGGGACTTCTCAATATGGAGAAATGGAGGGTACCATGTGATAGAGCATGGAAAACCATGAAAAATGGTTTTTTAACAGAGGAAAATGGACAAATGAGGTGTGAATGGCATCCCACAAAAGAAAAGGGGTGAATGAATTAATAAAAGGTTAATTAGAGGGTAAAAATTACCCATAAATTAAAAGGATAATTAGGTGTAGAAATGAAAATTATAAATAGTAAATTTGGAAAATTACTATTTTCATTTGCACACTTGGTAGTTGACTAGATGAAAGAGAGTGAGAGAAAGCATGATGAAGATGGCTGATGGGTCAAGTGAGATGTAGGGAATAGAGAATATCCTAGCTACACACACAAATAGATTAGATGCAACTAGCCTAGGAGGCTTGGGAGAGTGAGAGGTGACACATCATTGGGCTACGAGATAAATATTAGATAGAGCATGACTTGGAAAGAGAATAGGAAGCAAAGGTGGTTGATGCCAGGACAGAGGTCAGTTACTACATGTTTTCTTATCATCAAGCTAACCCAAACCTAACACAAAGGGTGTCTCTGTATGTTAGAGTAGTCCCATAGAGGTGAACAACATGAAAATTTAGGGTGTCACACATGTGAGGATACAACAATTTCCATTAGACATGCCCCCAAGGTAGAAGGTTAGTGCTAGACTCCTCCCAGAGGTTAGATGGAGTGAGCACAGGGTAGACATGAGGGATGGAGAGACAGGATTCATATTTTGATAGGTGCAGAGTGGATGGATAGTATGTAGAGACAGAGGCTACAAATTCTTTAGCAATAGATTGGATAGAAATTATTTCATTCATTGTTTCTTTCATTCTTTATTCTTTATTCTTTGAGGAGATGTAGTCTCTGCACTTAATTAGAGCTCTGTACCTATATGTTATTTGATGGATTTAAATAGACATGATGATGGACTTCTTATGTTATTATGGACTTTTTATGGACTTGTTATGATTTTTATTGAGTTATGAGGGACGTATGATAGACACTATATTATATATATGTGTGTGTGTGTGTGTGTGTGTGTGTGATGTGTGTTTATTATGTGCATGTGTATGATGATTATGGTTTACACTTATGTTTATACTATATGCATTAAATGTCTAAGGATTTGGGATGTAGAATGTGATGGATGATTTATGGTTTTATGATGTATGCCATGGATGCAATACTAATGGTTTGTGATGTAGGTGGTTATGTGAATGTTATTTATGATGTATGCATATGAGATTGTGTTATGAATGGATGTGATAAATGTGATGGAATGCAATGTATGTGATGAAATGATCTAATATGTTTAGAATAAGAACTCCAAACAACCTAAAATGATAATTCAATGAAATGAAATGAACTTAAGATGCTTAGAATAACCAATCTAGAATAATATAAACAACTTAAAATGGGTATGATAATGATAATTCAATAAGATGAAATGATATGAAATGAACTTAAGATGCTTAGAATAACCAATCTAGATTAATCTAAGTAACTTAAAATGAATATGAATATTAATACTACAATGGACGAAATGAACCTAAGTGAACAATGATAGGTGTGAAAGTGTATTGCATAGCAAGATTAATGATGATGGGTGTGACACTGCACTTGTCAAAACCATAGGAATCCTGATAGGAAGAAAAGATGAGAGACAAGAATTTGCACAACCAAAATCACTAGCCATAGGCAAGGGAAGGAATGGAGGGGGATAAATTCAATGCAATGGGATGATAAATGACATGCAAACCTAATGCCATTTTTCCATTTGAGAAGCACTATTTTTTCTATAGCATGAGACACGACATGCTAGGATATGAGGAACAAAGGTAGATTAGTGTCAAATGAATAAGAAAAACACAAAAAACAAGGAGGATATACCAACACCCCAAAGATACAAGGGCTTTGGTCAGGCTAGGTATTAGGATAACCACAAGCACAAAGGATGCCCAAGTGTAACACAAGACCACAAGGATATTGGTGGGAAGTATGTGGGACAACCAAGAAGACAAAAACAAACAAAAGATCAACATATGCCCATATGTTTACCAGTCAAAGTGCACCATGATATGATAGATCATGGCGACCCCAACAAGGTATAATAGGAAGTTCAAATGATAAATAAAATCCAAAAGCATTGAAATATCACAATAAAGTTCTAATGTCTTTTGAAATAGGATCACAAGGGTGGAAAAGATTGATGTAGTCTCATTAGGGAGGATACATCCTGTTAAGACCAAAGATGGAGGATAGATTAGATTATCAACATGACTCAGGATACTCAAAACTGATTGGAACTCATGATACCAATGTATTTTGTTTGTTAGGGACTAGATAGGTAGGGAAACACTTGACAACACAACATGACCACAAGACACACCCTAAAGACCTAGGGGCTTGAGGGTTGATCAAATATTAGCCTTGCCTATGTGAAAGCATAAATCCCTCATAGTTCGATAAAAGAATGACAATTGACCATGGATAAAAGTGGAAAGAGGAAAATGGAGACCTCGACGGATGAAAAAGACAAGACAAAAAAATGCCCCAGGGGCTAAGCAAATGATTAGCCTTGCCTATGTGAAAGTGTATGAGCAAGGTAGTTCGACAAGACAAAAGACAAGATGAGACCTAATGATGACTGACGTGATGAAAGATATTAGATGAGGATATGAGACCAACAAACAACACAGACACACAAGTGAAAAAAACTCATGATTGTAGATAACCAATTTGAATCATCTAATGATCAACCAAAATATACCAAGTGACAGATAAGTGAATGTCGATGAAAGGATTGGATTGATAGGATATGTGGATAGGATGTGAGGATAGGATAGAAGAAAGCATAAAGTAACTAGGATGCAAGGTAGATAATGGTTAAGCCCTCTACAAATGGTGCCTATTTCCAGGTTTTCACCAAACGTAATTATCCAAGTGTTACCAAGGGTGGTTTTCACCATAGGACAAATTATTTCTCTTTACTATTTTTGGATTTTTTACTTTTTTTGGTATTTTTCAGGAAAGGATAACCCAACTGACTTAGGTGTAAAACATATTCAGGTGCATGATGTTAATAGGCTCCTCTAAGGGTTCTCCATCAAGTGTAGCAAGTCGATATACAATAGAACCATATTTAGTGATGACAACATAAGGACTCAACCAATTTGCCTCAAAATTTCCTTTCTTGTCTCAATCTTCTTGGGTGTTGATTTTCATTAAGTACTAGATCACCAACATTGAATTGGTGTGGATGAACCTTCTTATTGTAGCTTCTCCTAAGATGATGTTGATATGCTTGTAGATGATTGTAGGCTCTGATACACTTTTCATCTAGGGATTCTAGTTGACTTAATTGTGCGAATTGAGCATCTTCATCACTGATGAGATTCTTCAAACAGATTTGAAGTGATGGGATCTCAACCTCAATTGACAAGATAGTGTCGAAACCATAAATGAGAGAGTATGGAGTGGAACCAATGGGTGTGTAGATAGATGTGTGGTATTCCCAAAGGGAAGGATGTAGATGAAGGTGCCAATCTTGACCAATATTGTTGACCACCTTTTTCAGGATTTTGATAAGCATTTTGTTGGTCACTTTAGCTTGATCATTACCTTGAGAGTAATAGGGGGTTGACCACTAATGTTGGATATTATATGTCTCACAAAGGGCTTTCATGTACTAGTTTTTAAATGG
>VDFB02058242.1:131448763-131594848 GCA_007258455.2 Sequoia sempervirens
TCACAAACTTAATTTTATCTCCTGTCATATGATGAGAACAACCACTGTCAATTAACCATTCATCTTTCTCTTCAACTCGAGTAGCTAGGGATTTCTCCACATTTGTACAACTAGAAAATTTAGTAGACAAGATTATTTTCCTCGATAGCAATAAACACAAATTCATCTTCACTTGCATTTCCTTTGTCAGATTCATCATCTGTCACACCTTCATCAACAACATAGTAACACTTTTATGGAATTTAGGCTTGTTAAATCTTGGCTTGGAAACTCTCTCAGGACACCTTGATGTAAAATGACCTATCTTGTTACAAGATAAACATTTAATAGGAAATTTTCCTTTATACTTACCTTGTCCTCTAGCTTCTCTTTTCACAATCAATGCTTCAAGTTCTTCAAGCTCTCTTTCTTCTTCATCGAGTTGTCTCATTTCATCCTCATACTTGAATGTATTTCTAGATGAATTTTCACCCAGATTATATCTTTGTCTATAACTTCTAGAAGTAGTGGCCTTGAATGTAGATTGAACCTTAGGAAGTGCATCACCAAATTCACTCAACTCAAAAGTAGTAACCTTACCAATCAATATATCTCTGGTAACATTTGTTATAGTCTAGAGTTCTTCAATAGCACTAGCCTTAACTTTTTAAGAATCAGGCAAGGATCTAAGCACTTTAGCAACATTTTTTTATTCATCTATCTATCCACCAACACACCTAATACCACACACAAGTTCATTCACTCTTTGCATGAAAGTACTAACATTTTCATCATCACCCATTTTCAACTTTTCATATTTCACTTTCAAACTTTGTAGGTTGGCAATCTTAACATTGGCATCACCTTCATACAAGGTTTCCAACTATTTCCAGATCTCATAACCAGTCTTCATATTCATCACATTTGTCATCTCAGTATCATTGAAAGAACTCAACAATGCCTCCTTAGCCCTAATATTATACTTAGAATAAGTACTATTCAATGGAATAACATATCTATTACTTTTAATGCTCCAATAGGGTTCCCCAATGCATCTTAGATGGCACTCCATTCAAGTCTTCCATAAAGAATATTTTTTTCCATCAAATCTAGGACTATCCTTCTTATAAGTTGCCATCTCAAATCACCTCAAGTTGTTAAAAATTTTCCAAGGAGCCACAAGCTCTGATACCAATTGTTGGCAACTCAAGGACAAACAACTGAGAGGGGGGGTGAATCAGTTGTCACATAATTTGAAAATTGTTCAACTTATTAACCTTATTCTCAAATTTGATTATTAATGATGAAAGCATAAATGAACAACACATCAAAATTACACATAACACCAAGATTTTTACGTGGAAACCCTATTATGGGAAAAACCACAATGGAGATCAGTCCACAAGATTATACCCTATTAAAAGTATAAGGAAATATGAATGGGGAATGCACATGCATTCAGGAACACTGCGTAGAGATCACTACTCAAATAAAAAATAGGATTATTTCCCAAAGGAAGACACACTGTGTTATAGAAAGGTTCTAATTAAATCCATCGAACTTTGAACTAAGAAAAGTAGCATCTACTAATGCCTAGTTACAGTTCCAGTTAAACACATTAACACTTCTTCGCTCTTCTTCACTTTTCTTCACTCTTCTTCTCTCTCTACTCTCTCTTCAAATGATTTTAAATTTATTCACACACAAGACTCTTACACTTCGTACACACACATTCAAATGATAAAACAATCACTCTTATATATTTGCAACAATAAATTCCATTGCTATAAGTTGGCTCCAAAGAAATAATAAAATGAATGTACAAATTAATAAACATTATTCATGTGAATCAACCAAGGTCAACCACAACATAGTGAAGACCAAAAATAACATCCTAAAACATGAACCACTTCAATTAATTACTCCTCAAAGATCTACAACACGCTTCAACACCTTGTCAACCAAGAACATGAAAAACATGAACAACAAGAGAAAATCTCATATCACAAGCACACCGATCAATGCGGATGTGCAACGTAGATATAGAATGAAATAGAAACATCCAAAAGCATCATGAAACATTAGAGAAGAATCCGTAACAACTGAACTTATTGGAATCACATGATCTTCATTCAAGAACACAAACTGAAGTAACAAAAGAACTGTTAGAATACAAATCTTCATAACTCGGTCAAATTATCACGCGGATCTCTAAAAATTGACATGGATAAAATAGATATACTCAACAAGAAACCCTTTAGTCCACAACCTTTGAACATCAACATACTGATCACACCAACAAAAAGAACTTCATTTCACCACTGACAACCTATAGCACTCTTTATTACAATTTTCTCAATATCCTTGATATATACAACTTCTAATGCAACAATGCTAATAGTGTTGACATCAATGACAACCACATATCAGCAACACAACACAACATCAAACACAATGTAGAAAATAAATACTAACCTAAATCCATAGATCCCATATGTATTTTTGGGGGCAACTCTTCCTTCCTATTTCATGACGTAGCTTTATTTCAGAAACATATGACTTGGCATAGGGTTTTCCAAGGAAATCTCTCATGTTTTAGGACAAAACTTTGGATACGTTAAATAAATTTCTCACATTAATGGTGTTAGCAACTACTTTAAAGTGGGGGCATACATCAATGACATACTTTGGCATATTTCATGGCACAATTTTCTTTTTTCTTGTGACATGTCTTCTTCTTGGTGGTGTCATTGAGTTTGATGTCCTACACGAGTGTGATATTTCTAAGAATACAATCTCCCTTTAAAGTTGAATGATGTGAAACAAGAGGCATCCCATAAGTTGTAGTCTAATACTCTTTGACTTGTCCTCTCTTAGAGACATTAGGTACGATGTTACTTAAAAAGAAGACCTTACATGAACAAAGCCAAATCCCCTTTAACATAAACTTACATACATGACATTCAAAATAATTTACAAAAGAATTACATTGTGGTGCCTTATCAAAGTTTTTAGGAGTATAACTTTAGTATGGTATGGGAGGATAATATGATTCTCTCATTTTCCACCTTGTTGGGATAACTCACCTAGTGGATAGACTGAGGTTCCACTACCCCAGAGTGAGCACACATGATTGGGAAATTCACGTAGGGGATAGACTGAGGTTCCACTACCATAGAGTGAGCATAGATGATTGGGAAAACTCACCTACTACATAGACTAAGGTTCCATTACCCTAGAGTGAGCAACACATGTTATAGAAAAAAAACCTCGTTCCACATTGTGTTGGAATGGTTATGCTTGATCCTTTTTTTCCCTTTTTTTCCCTTGGCCTTTGATAGGGTATGGCTATGTACCATTTTTTTTCTACATACTTATGTTTCTTGAATGTCTACTTTACTGTGAGTTTTACATGGGGAAAAACTCTCAATAAAGTGAGGGAAAAAATGTAGTGTATAAAAAATTAACCCTTTTTCACACTTAATTTGGGAATTTAAGTGGTATTGAATTAACCTAATTATGCCTTGATTTAATGTTGTAATGTGTTGTACAAATTCACATTGAATCTAGGGACCATTTTAACAAAATGTAGTTAAATTGTACCTTATTTATGGTGTTGTAAAGTATTTTATTACACTTTCACACTTATATAGGGTTTCATTAATTAATTTGGTTAATTGATCCTAATTATCCCCTTTAATTCAAATTTAAGCCTTATTAATGACACTTTCTGAAGGATCTATCCTGACACCCAGTAATCAAATTGCATGACATTTAATTTGGAAAATTCAAGGTCCTATAAAATAGTGCTAGGACTCATTCGCCTTTAATGAATAATGGGTCCTCTCCACATAGGACATCCCTTTATTTGCATTTTTAACATGGGTTTTTGATGTTATTTCATCCCCTCGGAGCATGGCCCTAGAAATTTGTGCTAGGAACCATTCGACTTTAGTGGAAAATGGGTCCTCCTCAAATAAGACACCCCTTTTTTAATTTAATTATGGTGTGATTATAATGATTTTTAATCCTAGATCTAGTGTTAGCTTGGATTATTTGAATTTCAGGTTTAATTCTTAGATTTAGTATAAATATGAGGTTAATTCACATAGTTTCATCTAATAGTTTCAAGAGATCATCCTAATACATTAAAAGAGCATTATAGAGCATTTCAAAGGCATTCAAAGGTATAAATTATCAAATTTTAATTGTAGCAATTCAAGGTCATTTCGTCATTTCAAAGGCATAGTCCATTCAATTAGGTTGTTGAGCTAAGATTGTTCATGTAGCATTGAAGATCCACTTGCAATAATTGTCTTATGTCTAAATTGAGATCAAGATCTAATTTCTTCATGGCCACTTCAATTTAGTTTGTAGATTTATATTCCAAGACAACTTCCAAGGTATCAACATTTCATTATTTGATGTGCATGCTTCAATTTCATTATTTCATTACTTGGTTTAATTACCTACAAGGAGTTTGAATTTGGCAAGCCCCTATTCATTAATAATCAATATTTTTTTCTCCTCTTGAATGTGCATTTTCAGATTTATAGGTTAAATATGAAGTGGAGAAGAATATTGAAGCAAAATTGCCAAAGTTGTCAAGTTGCAAAAGTTGCCATTCATAGTGCAAGAACACATAAATAAGGCTATAAAATTTTCTATAGGTTTCTAGGAGCTAATAACTAAGGATCTAAGAGTGAAAAAATCAAGGAGCAGAACCCAAATTTTAGTTTTAGAAACCCTAATAGGGAACCATTTTCTAGTAAAGGAAAATGAGTCCTTTGTGACCTAAAAACAACCTTCTTGCAGCAAGGTACACATCATTCTGGCCTCTCAAAACTTCTCTCATAGTAACTATAAATTTTGAATTGATTTTTTATTATTATTTGCATCATATCTTGCACATAATTGCATGCTTTATAGTGGAAAGTAGTGGTTCATCATTTTGATGTAAACCCCCTTTGCCTATTAAACACAAAATTATTTGTACTTTTTTTTTTGTATAAGAAATATGTAAAAGGCCTATGAGGATTTTAATCCATCATTAATGTGGAATGAAGATGAATTTCATATTTTTCATCCATCAACAATAATTCTAAGGGGAGTTTCCCATCACTATTTTTCAATATAATTGAATAATTTAGATACTGGAATGCACTCCCTAAAATTTTTAAGAATAATTTTCAAGCATCTCCAAGACTTATGCTACATGTTCAATCCTACATGGCTCTCTTATTTGAAAGTTAATATTTTTTTCTTCTTTGTATGAAAGGTTTTCTATAAACTATATATTGTTTTAAAATATGTTGAAATTAGGAGAATGAATCTACTCTAAAACCTATATGACTAAGAGACAAGGATGAAGGGCTAGTTTTTTTACTCGAGGGACATAAAGAATGATCCAAACATAATACCTTGTATTGCACCATGTAGATATTTTAACTTTAGTTGGTAGTTAAATAAGGAAACATACAATCATCCTCACCAATAGAATTAGAAGAATGAATCTACCCTAATACCTCTATGACTAAGGTCCAAGGATGAAGGGTTGGCCATTCTACTCAAGTCACCTAAAGAATGATCCAAACATCATACCTTATATTATACCTTGGAAATTTTTTAACTTTATTTGGTATTGAAATAAAGAAACATACAATCATCCTCACCAATTTTTCCTAACTAATTGAGCAACGAATCTTTGGTGCTATGCCTAATTAGAACCTTGTGAACAGATAAACAATCCAAATAATATTTAAGGTTATTCTTTCATAACAAACAAAATTTTTGGATTTTACTAAACCCTGATGGATGGACGAAAATTGGTATGTAGATACTCCCTTCCATAATTATACCCTTGGAAAAGGATAAAAACATTTTTTTTCAAATTTTTCTATGGTACAAAACTAAATTCTAGATTGTCCCAACAATCTCCATTTTCTATGGGACTAACACCTTCAAATGTATTATAAACCACTCATGGGACTCAAGGTTACTCATTTTAATAGTAGTTGGTTTGTTAAGGACTTCTTAATGGAAACCATTCAATACATCTTGGTGTTGATAATCCAAGATAGCTATTATGTGGGTAATTTGAAAGTATGTTACAATTTATTTATTTTTTGTAGTTGTGAAAATCACCTAGCAATGTTCATACATAATATCATTTGTCTCTTATGGTAAAGCATTTTACATGGACAAATGTTTTCTAGGTAATGAGGGTAAATTTTTAACCAAAATACCTCAACCATGGTATTCTTTTTAGATTGGGTTTTCTTCTTTTCATCTAGAAAGATGGGAATTATATTACATTTAATAATTTTATTATGGATTCAATTTTTTAAATTATATTTGAAAGTATAATAGTTTCTAATGTATTGATGTAGATACAAGTTTAAGCTAATGAAGTGGCCCTTGATGTTTAACATTTTAAAATGCTAGTTGAATGTATTGGGAGTGGACAACATATAGTTATAAGTTTCTAATGACACTCTTCACCTTACCATGATAGATCCACTAAAAGAGAAATGGTATGGTAATATTGATTCCTCTTAGCACCACTCTTATAGTTATTGAAAGTATAACTTTTGAACACTAATTAGACAAAATTCTATCTAGAAATTACCTACTATCCATTAGGGTGGCTAGTTTCCAATTACTTATCATTCTACTACACCAAACATCTCAACTATAAAGTGGGCCTCTAGCAACCAATACAAAGTTTGTCTCCTAAAATCAACAAAAACCAAACTTTGAAAAATAATTTAAGATACTTATGTTATCTCTTCTAACGAAAAATCCTACTTCTTGAAGTTCAAAGAACTCCTAATATTTGGGAATATCTAGTTAGGATGGATGTGCATAGCTTATGATCATATATGAGATGGTAAAGGGGCTAATGTAATAAATTACTTTTATCCTCCTACACTTTGTAATGTACTAAGTTTGGGAGGATAATCCTTAAGGTTTATAAGGGAAAATAAATTAGAGATATGAAAAATAGAACAAAATTTGTGGGAATTTCACCATACCTTTTAGGGGGTACCCTCTTAGACCCCAATAGTAAAAACACATCTTGTAGTGCTCCTCCTGCTATTTATACAACTTGGTAGATTTGAATTAGAATATCCTTATAGAGAAGAGTTGGAATCTCCAAAACATAACTCTTGGGTAGTGCTACCTCACAAATACCTGAGAATCAAATTTATTGTACTTCAATGCTCCTTTCTTAGATTGTTCATATACTTTCTCACAACTCCCTCTATGTGTGCAATACCTATATGTGTACACACATATCACATACATCAATCTTCCAACTATCGAGGAGTATGGAACTATGGACATGTAGTCCATCTCCTCTTGTGTCTTAGGACACATCTCCTTAGTTAATTTTAAATAACTAAGAAAAGGTGTACTAATTGATAAATAATTTAATAAAAATATTTTGTTAAACTAAGGGAAGCATGTTGACACAAATATGTAATGGTTTTCTATGCATAATTGTATGCTAGTAAATATATCTTTACCAATAGGAACTACATGTTTATATTAGTGTAATATCTTAAATTAAATGATGAATTTGAAGATACATTTAATGTTCATTATTTTATTTTTATTATAAGTCAAATATATTCTATAATATATACCAGAAAAGATCTTGATCAAGTAGTGGGAGTTCCTAAAATATTTATGTCTAATTTTTATAAGGAACATTAGATCCTTATGTTAAAATGGTGCTCATATATTTAAAAAAAATATTTTTATTATTTAATATTTTAATATGGAACTAATTATGTACATGGGTTTCTTCATATCTAATGATTTAATTATTTTTTGTGATTTATATAATGTTCATTTTGAACATTAGAATTACCTCTAGATTTTGATCTCTTTCCATTTTAACTTTTTATCTCCTAAATTATTGATCTTGTTAATGAAAATAACCTCCTACAACCAAGACATCCTTCAAGTGATAATATCTTACCAAAAAAAAAAATCATTTCTTTTGATAAAATTAATGTTACTATAGTCTCACTCACAAATTTAGAAGTAGCACTAGTGATTTCCATTACTAAATTTTCCTACTTGAAGTATGTAAAGAGTAAAGCAATGTAATATAGTTATCTTTCTCATCCTTTTTGATATCAATAGAAACTTGCTTACCATAGCATTGAAGGTATTAAAATTTTTAGCCACACTTTAATTTTACCATTCATACTAAGTGAATACTTATTTAAAAAAAAAATAAATCATTTGCAAGAGACCTTCCTTCATAAAAAGTATCCATTTTATCCCCAAAGTTCTTTGATATGGATTTTGTTGATGCCTTTAGTAAAAATAAATCTTTGAACTTCATAGTAAATGGTTTTATTGATGATATTGTAATTAATTGATTTTTATCAAGAAGTATATCTTCCATCTTTTGCTTCAATATCTTAAAACTATTTTTATTAATTTCATTTCTATCTATAGCATTGTGCTTCTAAATATTTAATAATTTATGAATAAATCCTTATATGTGTAGGGATGAAGTTTATAACAAATAATTTAAGAAACCCTATCCCTTAAAACAAAGATGAAAAAAAGCTTTTATATTGCATGTAGAGAGAAAAATATGTATAATAGAAGTAGTGTATGCATAATAAAAAATAAGAAAAAAATAATTGAAAGAAAGTACAATACATAGTAATTTTACCCAAGAAAATTCTTTGGGTGAAAATCTGAACATAGTAATATTTTTCACTATTACAAAATCTCAACTATTCTCAAATACACTAATTAAACTCTCTAACTTTACCCTTAATATTATGTAAATATAAATATGTACAAAAAAAAAAATCTTACACATCAAGCATAAAATGCTGAAAAAAATAAACATGATCTCTTGAAAACAAAGGAAAAAATATAAAAACCCTAAATAATCCTAAAAAAAATCATGGAAAGTATATAGAACTTATCCAACAAACATCACTATTTTCAATCAATTTTTTTATAGTCAAGGGTATGATTATCTTATAATATTGTAACAATTATTTTGACATGTTAAAAAAACACTTAGTAAGGTGGTACATATGACTTTCAAAACTTAATATGAATGTCATGAGAACACATAAATAAGATTAGAGAATGGGAATTATTCTTATTTCTCTATTAGATTATTTATCTTTTATAAGTTTATCTTTAGTAGTGATGTAAATCTTACCATCAATTCATGCTTGCTAGCTTAAATGTGATATTTCATGATAAATTTTATTACATCACTCAACTTGGAAGCATAATTGTTTGCTACCTACTAGTAAAGTTTCTTATTGGTGATTAGGTACTCAACTTGTGCACTTGTTTTATTGATTTTCATTAATAAACAAAAAATGTAGCACAAGCCTAATATTTAATATTATTTTTGTGTAGTCTATCCCAATGCAAAGCATCTCATCCATCTTGAGGAAGCGGTAATAGAGATTACAATTTTACTAACAAAAATGGGAAAATTCATATTATTGCACCCATTAAAGCTAGGTTTGTGGTGGTCACAAAAAATTGGTAGCTCTCTCCTTCTCTAGTAGCTTCATGAACTTTATGTGCCACTTTTTCCATGCATTAGTGAGTGGGGACTTCACAAATAATTAGGTATACTAGGTAGATTCTCTTATCCAAAAATATTACTAACTTTATTTTCATGTAGATATTTTAATTGATTGTATGCTGAGAGTTGTAAAGTTGAGTCTGTCTTAATATAAAAAAATTAAAAAATATATATGATGAGGGCCACACCGCCCAAAACCCATAGAAATCACAACATATACTAACACAGAAGATGCAAGACAGAAAAATGACTCGCTTTTAATTATTTTTCAAAAATAAAATTACAGATTCAAAGCTTACATGCTATAGCCTCATGAGCTTGATTCATTACAATAAAATTCAACTCTAAAAGGAAAATTTACTATTTGGAGCCACAATCTACACTATTAGGGCCACCTTATACAATCCCCACTTAACCCTTTTTATTTTCCACAATAACTGCCCTATAATTCTCTAGAAAGTTCAAATTTCCCCCTTTTGTTTTCGCACCAAAAGTACCACCATTTGATTTCTGGCCTAAGAAGATTTTTTTTTATGAATTTCACTTTTTTGAGGACTGACTTCGCGGGGCCATAACTTTTAATCTAGGCATTTGATTTGCTATTATTGCATATCATTGGAAAGCTCTTGATGAGCTCTACAATGTGTGAACCAACCATAGGTTAGTTCAACCACTTTTTGACCTATTTTGGGGGCTCTAAATTTTTATATCTGAATTTGAAGCTACATTGGAGAAATTTCTTAGGATGGAAACTTTAATTTCTCCCAAACCATGGAGGGTATTGAGGCAATTTTTTTGCAACCAAAAATGTTTTTCAACTATGCACCTTGGGGTAAATTTTCATGTCCATACGAGCCTGTTTTGGTTGACTTACTAAAAATAGTAATTTCCCATTTTTTGCTATTTTTGACATCTGATAGTAAACCAATTAAATGCCATTATGGGACTCACAAAATCTAAATAAAATAAAGAAAACAATTTTTTTTGGTCGATGCAAGATTTCCCTACACTGTTGGATGCTCCTGCATCAAAATATAATATATTTATCATTGCAATGTTTTTAAATGGGTTAAGTACTATCGTATGGTTTTAGGACATAGAGAACACCCACTTTCTAATTTCATTCAAGGATAACCCTAGAGATCTCAATGAAAAGGAGAAATAAATCTTGAAAAAGGTTTGTCCTAGGGGGCTAATTTTAAGCTAATAAGGGGTTCACTACCAAGTAAGAACTTGGAAAGATAAATGCTTGATGCAAGATGTAATACTAAACCCTAATTTAATGCAAGAATTAACTAAATGACCTATAAATGCAAATGAAATAGAATAGATAACTATAGGATGAAATATGTGTATCTAGAAATATGAAGTAGACATGGATAAACTTTGAAACATTGAAAATTTTGAATTTTTGACCTACTAGGACTCATTCACCAATCTAGGTGAATTGGTCCCATATCATGATTTCTATATAGGAATGAGTTTCAGGAAAAAGGGTATTTGAATTTGCAAAATCCTAAAAATTACCCATACTTGGATTCATTCGCCACTTCTGGTGAATTAGTCATGTTCTACTTTTTTGAGAATTTAAAATTTAGTTCTATGCTCCAATCTCTATCCTTCCCTTATAGACTAATTTTTGGATTTGACTCTAAGAAAATGCCTACAAAACAAAATATAGAAGGGTATGTGCAAGATCATGATGGGCCAAAAAGTGGCAATATGATGGGTATGTGGTGACGACTATTTTTACCCAAAATTCATGAAACAAAAAGGGTTTTTAAAGGAGATTCTTAGCTTTCCACCAATATAAATTATACTTTACTTTGAATTTGGCAAGTAATTATTATTCATTTTCATTCAAATTATGACTAAAGTCCTATTGATAGGTTGATTGAAAAATATCTATATCTTTCAAACAATATCACATTTTTTGAATCCAAAACATGCATAACATTCTATGCTTCACATACTATAGGATTAAAAAATAAAAAATAAATTTCATGAAGTTTTGACAAAGTTAAGGTGGTCAGAGATACGAGTTTTATATTTTTTAAAAATTTTAAATAAAAATTCATAATTAATTATTTACTTAAAAAATTACAAAAAATATGCATCACATGGGGGCATGAGTCCTCTACTTATATCTAAAATATTATTAAAAAATATTATCATTTCTTGTGGTTAGGGTGGTCAGGATAGCACCTACTTCTTACTTTTTCCCTGAAAATTTAAGTACCTTTGCATTGAGAATTTCAAATTTTCACCAAATAGATTTAAAAAAAAAACCTAATAGTTTAGAAACTACATTCAATTTGCTAAAATTCTTTTTTACATTTTTTTGAAATAATATAAATAACTTATTCAAATTTTTATCAAGTTACCTAACTCTAATTTTTCAATTTTTTTGCCACTTAAGGGCCTGTTTTTTCCATGATGATCCTGCACATACCTAGAATTGATTTACTTATGGGGGGTTTGCCTCGGTCAAATCCTGACTTTGGTAATTAAACCTTGATGGAAATAATGGAACTTGAATGTAAATGTGAACATAAATCTTAGCCTTAAGTGTGTCTAAGAATGGGAAATCTAAAACATAATGCAACCCTATTCTAATGTGTAAGAATATGATGCATGAATGGAAACATGAAGATGAATGAATCACTTTGAGAGACCTCCAATCACTCAAATGATCCCTAATGATGCTTGTACCTTCCTTAGGATGAATGTAGAGTGATAATGGAGGATGAAATCACTTAGGAAACAAGTCTTTAGGCTTGGCTTGATGGATAGTGCATCTCACCAACCTAGAATCCATCATGATCCACCATTGAAAACCATGATCAACCCTTGAAAATGTTAGATCTTGAATGAAAGTGAGCTTGACGACCTGAAAAAAACACTTTAATGTTGCTCCAAGAATTCAACATTGCTTGCTTTTGAAACTTGAATGCTCTTGTGAAAGAATGCTTAAAGATTATTGATGCTTTCCTCTTGAAATTGTGCTTGAAATTGATTTATTATATGAAAAAATGACTTAGGAGCTTGCTTACATAGGAATTCATAGCTAATTTACCATTATTTAGATCTCAAAATCTAACATCAACCAAAAATTTGAATTAAATAGGTGATTTTCTTGCTCAAAACTTAGAAAAGCCTCAAATGGGACTCATTCGCCCAAGGTGGCAAATGAGTCCCACCCTAGATTTTTCAGGTGGGTTTTTGGGATTTTTGATGATTTAAATGATTTTTTCATGTTTTTGGCTAAAATAAGGCTCGAGATCCAAAATAATGGGTCTTAGGGTCCTATTAATGATTATTTAAAGGGGTAGTTAATGCAAGGATACTAAAATAGGTACAAATTAAATGAGAAATTTCCCTATCTCCAAGAATGGGGTCAATCTTTGTCATTACATCTAGCCCCCACTTTAGCACTCATATGACTCTACATGAATATCCAATCTAATGGAATCCAAACAATACACTTTATTTCATAAAAGGATACTCAATATAGGAGAATGAAGCCCCTAGTGTAGCTATTTACAAAACCACATTGTTAGGGACTGCATCTTGCAACATGAATTCATTAGTTGTTCAAAAATTCTCTTATCTAACTTCTAGAAATCAAAATCAAGGGTAGATGTATGCCCCCCTTTACTCTGCTTGCTTTATAGAGGTGGAGTCAAGGTAGCAATCTAACCACATCGAGTATTGTAGGTCATATCATAGGGTTTTTCCAAGTTCCATATCACATAGTCATGATTCCAACACAACAAATGGCATAAAAAATAGAGCTCTCTAGTGCCCATTATGTTAATTTGAATGAAATGCAATGTTTAACCCTAATATGGTAAAAATCCTAATTTTAACTTATGTAAGAGTAAAAGGTGAAGTAAATTCTAACTATTTTGTCATTTACCTTCTTGTAGCTTGAGTTTTGTGAAGAGTGATTGAAGATTTTGATCAGATGAGATTACATGGCCATGAGACTGGACATCCTACGAGATTAGGTAGCTCACAAGGAGCATTATTATCAAACTATGAGTTGATTTTTTAAGCTTTTTCATTTAGGATTTGTACACATTTTTAGGTTAATTTAGGGCCTTGGAGAAAAATTTCTTAAATCATCCAAGAATGGGATCAATTTTCATCATTACATCTATATTGTTATCATGGGAAATATTCCTTTTGGGAGATTGATAGTATGGTACACTATATGCTGCTATAGGTGTTGTGCCTAGAGCATATCACGTGCACCAGAGTGATAGGATTTCCATGTGCATCATCCCTGGGGTATCCTTGGGAATTCAACTATCCATTATGGTGGCTATGGAAATATGTTGACTTAAATTTTTGGAGAGTCTAATTTGACTGACTAGATGAGGAGGTCATATGGAGACCTTACCAACTTATTCCATAGTGGTCAAATGAGACTTGACAGATGAGGATATTGTAGATGGATAGATTTTTTATAAGTAGACATGATTAAATAGTACAAAATTTCTACTATGATCATGTCATGTGATAGTTTGGACAGGTCTAGATAGAACCTAGGGCATGACTATTTTTAGGAGACCAGTACGGAGTGTCTAAATATCCAACAATGCTAGACAATTCATTTTTGACGATGTCATCTATAGTGACTCAGATGATGATGATTTTTATATGCCTCTAGTTTTTGACACTAGTTATGTTAGTACCAAAAATAACTATGAGGAGTGGTGGTAAAAAAAACAACTAGATCCTATATTCCTAATGGATGAGTTGATAGGTAATGCAAGGCCACTCCCAGATCAAGGAAATGAAGAGGAGGACAAGGCTTAGGAGATACACTTCATGAATACAGAAATGTTCATAGATGTGATATATGAGGAGTATGATGAGGGTGTAGATCCTTACTATGATTTCCATGAGGAGGAGGATGAGGATGAGGATGAGGACAAGGATGAGGAGCATCAGCTAATGAGTGAGAGTGGTGAGACAATGGATGAGGATCCAGTGGGCCACGAGTGGGGAGAGCCATCTCGCATTCATGTTAGTAGATCACAATCAATAACTATAGTAGGAACCAATACCCATAGTCATGGAGAGGCTAGCACATCCTCCATGCCCCCTACACACAACAAGGCTATCTTCATGCAACCTACCAAAGAGCTAGGTGATGATATTTTATTTAGTGCCATGCTTTATGCTTATGCTTTATCTTTTAATTTTATGTCCATATATATATCATGATGTTTATTGATTATATTCATGGTTTCTATCATAAAAGAGCTATGAGAGACCTCCATGATCTATATCGTCAGGTAGCTATTGAGATAGTACCCCCATCCCTCTATCAGGAGGCCATTGATACAGACTATATGCCCCCACCCATCATGGAATAGGATCCAGAGTTGTTCAAGAGATACGCCAGAATACATGAAGTATATGAGAGTCTTAAGAGATGCATCCACTGAGTTGAGGCTACCCAAGGTACTCAGTCATCTTGAACCCCAAATTTTTTTGAGAGACTATATTCAAAGGTAGCTAGACTACAATGAAAGAGAGATAAGCTAGTAGGGGAGCATCGGGAGGCCCTTAGATAGGTATAGAGTTTACAATTTTCTCTTAATGCACTCGATGGCTTGCGATCATGATCACATATCACCGTCTCTTGATGGAGCACCCCTAGACAAATGCTAGCACCAAATCTCGTGGGATCTAGTAGTCATATACCTCATTAGGATTGTATATATCAATGACATGTACACAAAACTTATATATATGAGCATTTGATGTTTTATTATTTGTGTTTATGTATTTAATGAATGTCTCCATAATTTAACATATTTTATGTGATATAATTAAAAATAATTATAGTTTCTCTTAGATGAAACATTGTGATTGAGTATGTTATGCTATATTAAATACACCTATGGTTTAATTAAAGAACATTAAATGCATAAAAGGATCTAATCTAACATAATACACAAGATTATGTTGAATCACATGGAACCTAAATTAACCATCTAAAAGTTAATTTAAATAATTAATTTAGTACTAAAGACACAATTTTTTTTTTGTCAAGAATGAAGCAATGTGAGAGCACATAGATTGTCATCTACTAACTCTAACACCACTACTTTATCATTCACACTATTCAAGACCATTATATTTAGTACCAGTTTAAATACACAACATTTATAAGATCTTTAAGAGGTGTACCATCTATTTTTTTTCGTGTATAAGCCCTAGATCCATAGTTTTCATTGATTATGTATGAGCCTAACTAATTAGGGCTGAAATTTCCTCTTTTCGTTGTCATCATTCACATTACACTGATTCTCACATAACATCAAATCACATTTATTGAAGGAATGAGGTATTACGTTATCATTGCAAGTATGATGTATTCTTTTAGAATAATATTAAAGGTACTCAAGAGCATTGGTGCACTATTCATCGAGCATTTCAAGCTAATGCAACCATTTTTCTTTATATGTATTGTCATCAATAACCCCTTGAAGAGTGATTCTTAATGAAGGGATCTCTAACTCCAAGGGAATTATCACCTTAGTTCCATAGATGAGGTTATAAGGGGTGTGTCCAATTGATGCTATAACATTTGTACGGTAGGCCCAAAATGCATATGTTAGCTGCACATGCTAATCTTTATTTTTTGTGCTTCCTATTTTCCTTGGGGTTTTCTCGAGGGTTCTATTAGATGATTGAATTTGACCATTAGATTGTGGGTAATAAGGTGTTGAAAAGTGATTCTCTATGTTAAACATTTCTAATAATTTCTTCACATCCTTATTCTTAAATGTTGTCCCATTGTCTAAAAATAAGGTGGATGGGATTTTAAAATGAGCAATGATGTATTCTAATATGAAAAAACATATCACAATGGTTGTTGTCAAATGAAGGGGAATTCCTTCTACCCATTTCATGAAATAATCTATTGTAGTGATTATGAATGTATGTTCAATGGAGGAAGGGGATGAATTTTTTTCAATGATATCGAGGGTCCACACCAGAAAACGCCAAATAATGGCTTGTGCATGAAGTTCAAAAGTAGGAGCATCGATCATTATACTATGTTCTTAACATTTGTGACATTTCTTAACATATGAAAAGCATTCTTGTTCCATGTTTCTCCAGTAATAGCCTATAGAAATTATCTTTTGCACTAGGGATCTTCCTCCAAAATGTCCTCCACAAGTACCTAAATGAGCTTACTCAAGTGTTATTGGGATTTTAGATTGTTTAAGGAACTTAAGAAAGAGACCATAAAAGGACCTTCGATACAATACATTAACAAGAATTATATACTTGGATGCAAGTCTTTGAAGGTGTCATCGAGTATTTCTAGTTGTGGACTTAGGAAAGGTACCAATTTTTAGATAATCAAATATCATCACATACCATTCAATAGAGTGTTCTGTAGTGATTGCTAATATTTCATCTATTTTATACTCTATCTAAGGTTTCATAATTGTGTGGATGAAAAATGTGAAGTCTTTTGAGGGACCATGAGGGGATATTAGAGAAGCTACACTTTCCATTACATCCATGTGTCTATTATCTTTCTATGAGATGTTATCAATGGTAAATGAATCAAAATTTTCTAATAGTCATTGTAAGATCTTTGTATTTCGACAATTTCTCATGCTTTGCTTGATATGTTCCATTTATTTGTTTAATGATTAATTTTGAATCACCAAATATTTTTATTTCTCAGGCTCCCATAGTTAAAGTGGTGTGTAATCTAGCGATTAATGCTTCATATTCTATAGTATTGTTTGTGCATAGGAAATTTAATCAATTTGATAAGAGAATAGGTTTTCATCTAGGTGGAGCTATTATAACTCCGGAACCAAAGCTTGTTTTGCACTTAGATCCATCAAAATACAATTCCAATTCGTTTTAATGCTCTTGAATAATCAATACACTCTCATCAAGAAATGCTTCCCAATTAGGTAATGCTAGGGAGAAGGAGCATCAACTAACTAGTCAATCAAGGCTTGTCCTTTGATTTCTTTTTGTGAAAAAAACTTAACTTCAAACTTAGTCAACAATATAACCCATTTAGCTAATCATCCTAATAACTTTGTTTTAGCAAAAATATGTTTTAAAGGATCAAATCCTATTATCACCTGTATTTCAGCATTTAATAAGTAATGTTACAACTTACTAGTAGCGAATAGAAGAGCCAAACATTGTACTCTAATAAGGTATAATGCTTGGCGAGGATCATGATGGGCAAAAAGTGGCAATATGATGGGTATGTGGCTGGCGACTATTCTTTTACCCAAAATTGATGGGAAATGAAAAGGGTTTTTAAAGGATATTCTTAGGTTTCCACTTATATAAATTATGCTTTGAATTTAATAAGTAATTATTATTCATTTTATTCAGAAGTGAAAAATTCCTAATTGATGGTGATTGGAAAACATCTATAGCTATCAAGTTGTCATTTTGAATCCAAAACATGCGTCACATTCTATGCTTCGCATACTATAGGATTAAAAAAAAATTGAATTTCATGAAGTTTTGACCAAGTTAAGGTGGTCGGACATACGAGTTTTTATATTTTTTAAAAGTTGTAATAAAAAATTAATAATTAATTATTTACTTGGAAAAAAATTACAAAAAAATATGCATCACATCTGGACATGAGTCCTCTACTTATATATAAAATATTATAAAAAAATAATATCATTTTATTGTGGTTAGGGTGGTCAAACAAACATCTACTTCTTATTTTTCCCCACAATTTAAGTACCCACTTTGCATTGAAATTTCAAATTTTCACCAAATAGATTTAAAAAAAAAAAACCTAGTAGTTTAGAAACACATTCAATTTACTCACAGTTGTATTAGCACATATTTTTGGAAATAATATAGATAAATTATTCAAATTTACATGTCAAGGATTACCTAACTTCGATTTTTCTGAATTTTTTGCCCATAGGGCCTATTTTTCCATGATCTGCACATGCAGCTAATCATTGTGTATTGTTTCTCATAATCTATCAAGGTTTGTCTAATGTAATAAATTGGATGTTCCTTACCATTTTCATCTTGTTAAGCCAACAATGTTGCAAGAGCATGGGTTGATGTTGCTATATATATGATGAATGGTTTGTTTTGAATAGCAAGCTATAAAATAGGAGTAGTAAGATAGTATTTCAAACCCTCAAAAGCCTGTTTATAATCTACATTCCAATTAAATTTAACTTCCTTCTTCAGGAGATGTATAAATGGTAACGTTCAATCTACTAAGGATGCCACAAAATGATGGATAGCTTAAATTCTTCCTTCTAAGGTATGCAATTGAGAGATTTTTCTAGGGGGTGGCATGTTAACTATAGCATCAATTTTATTTGTTTCCACCTCAATGCCTCTATGAGATACGATAAACCCTATATTTTTTCCACTATCTACACTAAAGAATTTTTTTTGGATTCAATATCATGTTGTACTTTCACATTCGCTCAAATATTTTAAAGAGGACAATCACATTGCCTTGTCTTGTTAAAGATTTGGCTAAAATATCATCAACATAGTCTTCCAAGAACTTATGTATGTAATCGTGAAATATCAATGTCATCACTTGTTGATATGTTGTGTCTGCATTCTTCAATCCAAAAGGAATCATTACCCAACAAAATGTTCCCTAGGATATTATAAATGTTGTCTTATATTAGTCTTGAGGGTTGATAAATATTTGATTATACCCATAAAATCCATTGATGAATGACAACAAAGCATGTCTTGCAGTCGAGCCTACAATCATGTCAATATTAAGAAGGGGAAAGTTATCTTTTAAAGATGCTTTGTTCAGATCATGAAATTCCATGCACATCCTAATACAATTGTTTGGTCTTGTGACTATTATAATATTTAACATCTAAGGAGAATAATCTATAGGGCAGATAAAACCAACTTCAAGGAGCTTTTCAATCTCGACCTTAACTAAAAAGGATATCTTAGGGTTCATTTTCTAAATATTTTGTCTAACAGGCATAGATTTTTTAGCCAGGACTATATTTTGTGTTACAATATTAGGATCAATTCTTGGCATATCTGAATCATTCCAAGAAAAAAGTTTTGGAAAGTAATAAATAAAGTTGCATGGTCTTCTTTTTCTTCATCACTGAGGCACTTTCCTACTTTAATCACCTTGTCCCCATTATTAATATCCATTTATATGTCCATGGTATCTCTTAAAGGAAGTGAAATTTATTTCTAAAATCTAGGGTTATATTCTTCTTTGTTCATGTCAACTTCACTACTTTCTTCTTCTCGATATTTTGGCTTGGTACTAATCACAACACATGTAACACATTTCTTATTAGGAGGAGTGAATGGTTTTTCATAAACTCCTAGAATTATTTTCAAAGCTTCATCATCTTTGAAATACTCCAATGATTCTTCATAATTTGTATTAATCAACTCTGGATGTTTCAAGGTGAGTTGTTTTAGGATTACACATGATAGTGTTGATGTTTAGCGAGAGTCTCTTCATTGCTTGCATAATCTTAGGAGGGAAATATCCCAAACCACTTTTTGTCTCTTGCATATTAGTTTCTATAGGAACATGAATACCTTGTTCTTTCTTACCACATCCTTTTCCACTATAACTGAGTTGTTTCATGAACACATATCCTTTTCCATAATGTCATTCCATTTCTTTCAGTTTTGTTGGTTGTTGATAATCTATCTCATCAAAGTTTTTTTTATAACTCATGTTTTCTTCTAAAATGGATGAGGTAGATGCTTGTGATTGTTCTTCTAAATTATGTGTTGACATTACCATTGTTTTTTTTTTCATCTTCTTTATTTGTGATTGTGTTCTCTCTAAAGAACTCCAATCATCATCTAATAATTTTGACACTTTTTCAATCTCTTTTTTCCCTCTTTCATAGGTTCTATGTTTGATGGTGTAATTAGTGTAATTAGAGTACTTATTGTTCCTTTTTCAACATGTAAGCAACTTTCAGGCTTGAGGTTATTTCAACTTGGCATACCTTATTTTTATAGACATACTTCATAATATGATGAAGATTCAAAGGTACCGCATGCATCTCATGAATCCACAATCTTCCTAAAAGAACATTGTATGAAAGGTCATGATGCATAACAAGAATAGGATTTTGTAATGTAGCCTTTCCAATTGTTATAGGTAAAGTAATCACATTGAGTGGTTGCTTTCCTACATTGTCAAATCCTCAAATCGATAAGGAATTAGGTTCAATTTTTAATTTTTCCATGCCCAATCTCTCTAAAATCTTCACACTGCACACATTAAGGGCTAAGCCACTATCAACAAGGCTAATTTTTATTCATATTATATTGAATTTACCTATTATCATTAAGGCATCGTGTCTCTTTCTCATTTACAAGGTAGGGAGCTCATGTTGATGAAAGGTAATGTCTACATTGACTATATTTATTCCATGTATTATAGTTTCCACATCATTTGCATTTGTATTAGAAGGGATGACAACTTGTTGTAAGGATGTTTGAAACATGATGAGATAATTAGGAGAGTTTTGAATCAAGTCCCATAGGGATATTTTCATGGGAGTATTGTTATGTTGTTCAACAATATCGTACTCCTTTCCACTATTTGAAGGTAAATGAGGGGCACTAGGAAAATAGAGTTAGGTAAAGGTAAGGATGTTGAGGTTGTTTTTTTTGGTTGTGGATTGTTTCTAGTGTTATATGTATGAGAAATGGTATTGTGACTTGATTGCTGAAAACATTGTTCTTAGGTTGGTTCAAGAGTTTAAATAGGCTTTTTTAGTTTGAGGTTTGCATGAAGGTGGGTAGAGGATAAGTTGAGGTTGAATCACATTAATCTCTTTGTTTCTTGTTTGTCATAACAAGCCTTAGTGGATGAAATTTGTGAGATGAAATCCTCAAGGGATTCATCTAACATGTCAAATTCATCACTACTAAAAGGCTTGAGGGTTAGGTTAACTTGGAAGAAGAGATTTGACATGGTCAAATAACTATACCTTCTTCAAGTGGCTTAGGTGTTTGATCTTGTTTTTGGTTTTGTTTTCTAATATACCAAATGTAATATAACCTAATTGAACTTTGGACTAATACTAAAAAAATGAAAAATGCAAGAATATAATTCTATCCACAATTGTAATGAATGTAAATTATACTACTTCGAATTATATGAATACAAAAAAAAGTATGTAAACTAAAAGAAAAAAGTTTTAACAGAAAGAAGAAGCTCACAAATAAAGAATTTAACTTTTTAGAATGTAGTGAAAAATATGTACTAGGACTGATTCATCCAAAGTGGTGAATGAGTCATAGTTAGGGTTTTTTTTTCAAGTTTTTAAAAATTTATAATTGGATTTTATGCTTTTTATGTTGTATGATCTGTATACTAAGTGAAAATGTAGATTTTTTATGATTTTTAGTGAAATGAGATGCAAAAATGCAACCTATATGAACTTTCACTAAAACAAAATTTGAAACCCTAGAATACTAATTAACTAATGCAAACCCTAATGCAATGTTAATGCAAGCAAGATCTAGGATGATGATGCACTCCAAATCAAAATTATAATGTTCTAAATGCCGGTTCGCAAAAATGAAATGTTGTAAAATGGGTTAAGTTCCATTGTATGGTTTTAGGACATAGAGCACACCCACTTTCTAATTTCATTAAAGGAAAATCCTAGAGATCTCAATGCAAAGGAGAAAGAGACCTTGCAATAGGGATATCTAGGTGTTGATTGTAAGCTAATGAGGGGTTCACCACCAAGTTAGAACTTGGAAAGAAAAATGCAATAAAAGATGTAATACAAAACCCAAATTTAACATAAATTTTAACTAAATAACCTAGAAATACAAATGAAACATAATAGGAAGTTATAGGATGAAATATGTGTACTTGGAAATCTAAAGAAAACGTGGATAAGCTTTGAAATGATAAAAAAAAATTGAATTTTTGACCTACCGGGACTCATTCAATAATCTGGGAAAATCAGTCCCAAATCAAGGTTTCTGTATAGGAACGAGTTTTAGGAAAAAGCGTATCTGAATCTATAAAAATCCTAAAAACCACCTATACTAGAAATCATTCACCACTTCTAGTGAATTAGTCTCATTCTGCTTTTTTGATAATTTAAAGTTTAGATTTATGCTCCAATTTTTGTCCTTCCCTTCTAGACTAATTTCTGCATCCAAATCTAAGAAAATACATACAAAACAAAATATAGATTTGATTTGGTTATGGCGGTTTTCCTTAGTCAAACCCATAGTTTTGTAATTAAACCTTGATGGAAATAGTAGAACTTGAATCTAAATGTGAGCATAAATCATAGCCTTAAGTGTGTCTAAGGCTATGAAATCTGAAACATAATATAACCATATTCTGATGTGTAACAATATGATGCATGAATGGAAACATGAAGATGAATGACTCACTTTGAGAGACATATAATCACCCAAATGAGCCCTAATGATTCTTGTACCTTCCTTAGGCTGAAATTAGAGTGATAATGGAGGATGGAATCCCTTAGGAAACAAGTTTTTAGTCTTGGCTTGATGGCTAGTTGCATCTCCCCAACCTAGAATCCATCATGATTCACCATAGACAACCATGATCAACCCTTTAAAATGATAGATCTTAAATGAAAGTGTGTGCAAGTGTGAATTCCTACTCTAAGATGCAAAAAATAAACTAATGAAACAAAGGAAAACATAAAAACAAAAACTCAGATTAGGCCTAGTTGAATCTAAACTAAATACAATGAAATTGGAATTTTTTACCCTTTTTAGATTGATGGTATTTTTTGGCCCTTTGATGGTTTGATATGAATTCTCCTTCTTTGGAAATAATGGTATGAAACCTAGTGAAAGATGAAGCTAAAGTGAAGATGCATGCAATGGTGGATGTGGGTAGTTGAATGGATGCAAGATGAAAGCTCTAGGATGGCTGCAATAACGGTGGATGCTTGGATGCTTAAATATTGATAAAGGTTTGAATGCTAGAATGGATAGTGAAAATGAGGGAATTTCCACCATTTTTATGGGAAGTTCCTCTAAATGAATGGAGGGTCAATATTGATCCATGATGGCAAAGATCAATGGCCAAAGTGAGTTGAGAACTCACAAGCCCTCACATCTTGACATGTGGTGGATGAGATGGAAAGAAGGGGATAATGTGGAGGTGACATGGGGGTACTAGGTTGTACCTTGGGAGGAGAAAAGATGTCATCATAAAGGAGGTCATTGTACATATGTTCTTGAGAGGACATACGAGGAATTAAAAATTCCTCAAAAATCCTCATGGGGATGCGAGAAATAATTTTAAATTCTTAAAAATTCCTTGGGAGATTAAATGTGAATTAAAAATTCACTTGGGGAAGGGAGTGCCTTCTCCAAAAGGAGAAATAATTTAATGTGGTTGACTTAAGATATTTTCCATAAATATCATGGAGATTAGGTTGGGCTAATTGAGTGATTAAGGTTGTGCAAATGCATGATTAGATGAGTTAATTACAAATTAGAGGCAAGTGGGAGATTATGGAGGATGTGACCCTAATGATGATTAGAGGTGTGCACATCCTATTCAAATATTAATTAAATTAATATGTATTAAAGAGGATTATGGTGAATGTTACATGAGGAAAGAGAAGAAAATGAATTAAAATTTGATTTACTTCATTTGGGCCAAAGTGACCAAATCAAATAAATTGGTATATTTATTTAATTTAGACATGAAAGGGGGATAAGGTATTTAATTAATTTATTAAATATATTAGGGGCATTAGGTGAAGAAGAAGTATTAACCAAATAATAAATTATTTAATTAATGTGGATGAGGGATGCATGACACAGGAATACAAAGGCAAATTTCACCATATGGGAATGGTCAAATTTAGGTGTCTACATTTTGCCCCTCTTTGAAATATTGTTAGAATAATAGTGTTTTCAATAAAATTAAAACACAAATGACTTGATAGAAGAAAATAATGTTAGATGATGCCCTAGTGTTGTATGGAAGTGGATAGGAAAGAAGGATGAA
The DNA here is from genome assembly GCA_007258455.2 of Sequoia sempervirens. Taxonomy (NCBI): domain Eukaryota; kingdom Viridiplantae; phylum Streptophyta; class Pinopsida; order Cupressales; family Cupressaceae; genus Sequoia; species Sequoia sempervirens. The sequence continues at coordinate 131,473,372 of VDFB02058242.1, forward strand.
GAAAAATGGTAGGGTATGGCCCCTCGAGAGGGTAGATGGGGAAGAAAAGGGGCCTTGAGGGACTTCTCAATATGGAGAAATGGAGGGTACCATGTGATAGAGCATGGAAAACCATGAAAAATGGTTTTTTAACAGAGGAAAATGGACAAATGAGGTGTGAATGGCATCCCACAAAAGAAAAGGGGTGAATGAATTAATAAAAGGTTAATTAGAGGGTAAAAATTACCCATAAATTAAAAGGATAATTAGGTGTAGAAATGAAAATTATAAATAGTAAATTTGGAAAATTACTATTTTCATTTGCACACTTGGTAGTTGACTAGATGAAAGAGAGTGAGAGAAAGCATGATGAAGATGGCTGATGGGTCAAGTGAGATGTAGGGAATAGAGAATATCCTAGCTACACACACAAATAGATTAGATGCAACTAGCCTAGGAGGCTTGGGAGAGTGAGAGGTGACACATCATTGGGCTACGAGATAAATATTAGATAGAGCATGACTTGGAAAGAGAATAGGAAGCAAAGGTGGTTGATGCCAGGACAGAGGTCAGTTACTACATGTTTTCTTATCATCAAGCTAACCCAAACCTAACACAAAGGGTGTCTCTGTATGTTAGAGTAGTCCCATAGAGGTGAACAACATGAAAATTTAGGGTGTCACACATGTGAGGATACAACAATTTCCATTAGACATGCCCCCAAGGTAGAAGGTTAGTGCTAGACTCCTCCCAGAGGTTAGATGGAGTGAGCACAGGGTAGACATGAGGGATGGAGAGACAGGATTCATATTTTGATAGGTGCAGAGTGGATGGATAGTATGTAGAGACAGAGGCTACAAATTCTTTAGCAATAGATTGGATAGAAATTATTTCATTCATTGTTTCTTTCATTCTTTATTCTTTATTCTTTGAGGAGATGTAGTCTCTGCACTTAATTAGAGCTCTGTACCTATATGTTATTTGATGGATTTAAATAGACATGATGATGGACTTCTTATGTTATTATGGACTTTTTATGGACTTGTTATGATTTTTATTGAGTTATGAGGGACGTATGATAGACACTATATTATATATATGTGTGTGTGTGTGTGTGTGTGTGTGTGATGTGTGTTTATTATGTGCATGTGTATGATGATTATGGTTTACACTTATGTTTATACTATATGCATTAAATGTCTAAGGATTTGGGATGTAGAATGTGATGGATGATTTATGGTTTTATGATGTATGCCATGGATGCAATACTAATGGTTTGTGATGTAGGTGGTTATGTGAATGTTATTTATGATGTATGCATATGAGATTGTGTTATGAATGGATGTGATAAATGTGATGGAATGCAATGTATGTGATGAAATGATCTAATATGTTTAGAATAAGAACTCCAAACAACCTAAAATGATAATTCAATGAAATGAAATGAACTTAAGATGCTTAGAATAACCAATCTAGAATAATATAAACAACTTAAAATGGGTATGATAATGATAATTCAATAAGATGAAATGATATGAAATGAACTTAAGATGCTTAGAATAACCAATCTAGATTAATCTAAGTAACTTAAAATGAATATGAATATTAATACTACAATGGACGAAATGAACCTAAGTGAACAATGATAGGTGTGAAAGTGTATTGCATAGCAAGATTAATGATGATGGGTGTGACACTGCACTTGTCAAAACCATAGGAATCCTGATAGGAAGAAAAGATGAGAGACAAGAATTTGCACAACCAAAATCACTAGCCATAGGCAAGGGAAGGAATGGAGGGGGATAAATTCAATGCAATGGGATGATAAATGACATGCAAACCTAATGCCATTTTTCCATTTGAGAAGCACTATTTTTTCTATAGCATGAGACACGACATGCTAGGATATGAGGAACAAAGGTAGATTAGTGTCAAATGAATAAGAAAAACACAAAAAACAAGGAGGATATACCAACACCCCAAAGATACAAGGGCTTTGGTCAGGCTAGGTATTAGGATAACCACAAGCACAAAGGATGCCCAAGTGTAACACAAGACCACAAGGATATTGGTGGGAAGTATGTGGGACAACCAAGAAGACAAAAACAAACAAAAGATCAACATATGCCCATATGTTTACCAGTCAAAGTGCACCATGATATGATAGATCATGGCGACCCCAACAAGGTATAATAGGAAGTTCAAATGATAAATAAAATCCAAAAGCATTGAAATATCACAATAAAGTTCTAATGTCTTTTGAAATAGGATCACAAGGGTGGAAAAGATTGATGTAGTCTCATTAGGGAGGATACATCCTGTTAAGACCAAAGATGGAGGATAGATTAGATTATCAACATGACTCAGGATACTCAAAACTGATTGGAACTCATGATACCAATGTATTTTGTTTGTTAGGGACTAGATAGGTAGGGAAACACTTGACAACACAACATGACCACAAGACACACCCTAAAGACCTAGGGGCTTGAGGGTTGATCAAATATTAGCCTTGCCTATGTGAAAGCATAAATCCCTCATAGTTCGATAAAAGAATGACAATTGACCATGGATAAAAGTGGAAAGAGGAAAATGGAGACCTCGACGGATGAAAAAGACAAGACAAAAAAATGCCCCAGGGGCTAAGCAAATGATTAGCCTTGCCTATGTGAAAGTGTATGAGCAAGGTAGTTCGACAAGACAAAAGACAAGATGAGACCTAATGATGACTGACGTGATGAAAGATATTAGATGAGGATATGAGACCAACAAACAACACAGACACACAAGTGAAAAAAACTCATGATTGTAGATAACCAATTTGAATCATCTAATGATCAACCAAAATATACCAAGTGACAGATAAGTGAATGTCGATGAAAGGATTGGATTGATAGGATATGTGGATAGGATGTGAGGATAGGATAGAAGAAAGCATAAAGTAACTAGGATGCAAGGTAGATAATGGTTAAGCCCTCTACAAATGGTGCCTATTTCCAGGTTTTCACCAAACGTAATTATCCAAGTGTTACCAAGGGTGGTTTTCACCATAGGACAAATTATTTCTCTTTACTATTTTTGGATTTTTTACTTTTTTTGGTATTTTTCAGGAAAGGATAACCCAACTGACTTAGGTGTAAAACATATTCAGGTGCATGATGTTAATAGGCTCCTCTAAGGGTTCTCCATCAAGTGTAGCAAGTCGATATACAATAGAACCATATTTAGTGATGACAACATAAGGACTCAACCAATTTGCCTCAAAATTTCCTTTCTTGTCTCAATCTTCTTGGGTGTTGATTTTCATTAAGTACTAGATCACCAACATTGAATTGGTGTGGATGAACCTTCTTATTGTAGCTTCTCCTAAGATGATGTTGATATGCTTGTAGATGATTGTAGGCTCTGATACACTTTTCATCTAGGGATTCTAGTTGACTTAATTGTGCGAATTGAGCATCTTCATCACTGATGAGATTCTTCAAACAGATTTGAAGTGATGGGATCTCAACCTCAATTGACAAGATAGTGTCGAAACCATAAATGAGAGAGTATGGAGTGGAACCAATGGGTGTGTAGATAGATGTGTGGTATTCCCAAAGGGAAGGATGTAGATGAAGGTGCCAATCTTGACCAATATTGTTGACCACCTTTTTCAGGATTTTGATAAGCATTTTGTTGGTCACTTTAGCTTGATCATTACCTTGAGAGTAATAGGGGGTTGACCACTAATGTTGGATATTATATGTCTCACAAAGGGCTTTCATGTACTAGTTTTTAAATGGATTACCATTGTCAGAGCTGATGGTGGAGGGAACTCCATGTTTGTAGAAAATATGGAAAAGGTCGAATTGGGAGATCTAAATACTTGTGATTTGGGAGAGTGGAATTTCTTCCACCCACTTGGTAAAGTATTTAGTGGAAATAATGATAAAGGTATGGCTGTCAGAGGATGGAGGATAAATCTTGTCGATTAGGTTGAATCCCCATTGTGAAAATGACCATGGAGCAATGATATTTTGCAAGTCTTGCGTAGGAGCATGGATTAAATCTACATGTTGTTGGAATGGTAGAAATTTCTTCAAAAACTCATAGGAATCATGTTCCATAGTGGGCCAATATTATCCTACTCCTAGAATCTTCTTAGCTAAGGCCATTCCATTAGAATGAGACCCACAGACACCACTATGCATCTCATTTAATGTAGCATGGGATTCTGATTCATTGAGACAACGAAGGAGTGTGTCATTATATCCTCGACAATAAAGTGTATCTCCTACTATGGTATAATCAGAAGTGCATTGGATAAATGATTTGCATTGATTTCAGGTAAGGTCAAGTGGTAAGATGATTTCATAGATGTAGGTATAAATTTCATTGTAGGAGGATGATTCAAGACCTATGATATTGCACACCATCTCACTATTAGGGACATCATACGCTGGGATTAAAAGTTGTTCAACAAGGAACTCACAATCTATTCGATCTTTGGGCATGTCAATGAGGGAAATGATTGTAGCCATTGCATTTGCTTCCTTGTTCTAGACTCTGGGAATTTTCTCAAACTAAATGAAGGTGAAATACTTATTAAATTCATCCACCATGCATTTATAGGGTAACAATTTGCCATATTTTGTCTGAAAATCATCATTGCTTTGTTTCATAATCATTTGAGAATCGCCAAAGACATGTAGATGGGTGATATTCTATTGGATGGTTATTCTAAGACCAGTGATGAGGGTCTCATATTTTTCTATGTTTTTTGTGCATGAAAATGATATCCTTAATGAATTTAGGATATAATCACCTCAAGGGTTGACAAAGAGGACACCTGCACCAACTCCATTATGTGTATAAAACTTATCAAAGTAGAGCATCCATGTATCTATTTCTACAACAATACATACCCCTTCATCAGGAAACTCGACTACTAATGGATATGCATCCACCAATGGGGCATCAACAAACTAATCTACTATTATATGTCCCTTGATTGCTTTACAATCCATGTAATCTATGTTTAACTCACTCAGTAACATGATCCACTTGGCCATATGACCAGTCAAAGAAGTTCTAGTTAATAGATACTTAAGTGGACCAACTTTTGATATTATCTTGATGGTGTGACTGAGCATGTAGTGATGAAGCTTTTGTGAACTGAATACCACTTCTAGATAAGATTTTTCCATTGGGGAATAGTTGAGTTCATAACCAACTAGTGTTTAGTTGATGTAATAGATCACATGATCTTTAGAGGACTCATCATGTTGTGCTAGTAATACCCCCAATGCAATCGATGTAGCTGAGATGTACAACAAGAGTTTTTTTCCTAGAATGGGAGGTATCAGAATGGGTGGATGATCCAAGTACTCCTTAATCTTATTAAAGCCTTGTTGACATTCTGGATCCCACTTGAAGGTGGTGTCTTTGCGAATGAGATGCGTGAATGATTAACACTGCTTAGCAAGATAGGATATGAATCACCTAATGAACTATAGCTTCCCTTGAAGGCTCCTTAATTTCTTGAGATTACGTGGTGGGGAAATTTCCATTATTTCCTTGACCTTGGCTGGATCTACTTCAATACCCCTTCTAAAGACTATGAAGCATAACAACCTTCCAGATGTGACTCCAAACACACTTTTTTGGGTTGAGACATAGCTTGTATTGCTCTAGCCATTCAAATATTTTGTTCAGGATCATGGGATGCTCTTCCCTAGTTTTGGACTTTCCTAACAGGTCATCAACATAATCTTCCATTATGATATGGATCAGGTCATGGAAGATAACCGTCATAGCATGCTAATAGGTTTCCCTCACATTTTGAGACCAAATGGCATATGGCATTATAGAATAAGGTTCCCCAAGGAGTGGTGAAGGTATTTTTATGTTGATCTTCTGGTGAAATTTTGATTTGATTGTAATCAGAAAAGTCATCCATAAGAGATAACATGGAATGCCTAGCTGTGAGGTTGACCAATATGTCAATATTTGGAAGTGGGAAATCATCCTTTGGGAAAGCTTTGTTGAGATCCTAGAGTTTTGTACAAATTCTGATATTTCCATTTGGTTTGGTAATAGGCACTATATTGGATATCTAGTTAGAATAATTAATAGGTCTTGTGAACCTAGCCTCTAAGAATTTCTCCAATTCTTTTTTGACAAGCAAGGCCACTTGGGGATACATTTTTCTTAGCTTTTACAGCCTTAAGGTGATTGAGGTTGTTAGGAATATTATGGAGCGATGGGAGGGGGATTTTGCATGGGGTGCATGCATACTAGCCTAGTTGTATTGGGATATGCATGTCATTAGTTACAGACAAGCACTCAACATCACCCATGTGACCTTGCTCCAGGTATGGGCCTGGGAGCATATTAGTGTGGCGAGGCCAATTATTTTGTTTTTCAAGACAAAGGATGAGACACTTCCAGTGGCATATTGGTGGGGGATGGAGCATGGATGGAGGTTACATTAGTAGGATGTGAGTGACTTGGAGGCTTGGCGGTAGAGACTAGCTAGATGATGACAGTGCCCCTGATTTTAGTGTCTTCTTCTATTCCCAAATTGACCTATTTCATCTCTTTGATCATGATGGAAGATATTTCAGAAATTAAGTTCCAACAAGGGGAAGATTAACATCCCCATCCTCTAGTGCCTCATTGAGGTTTTGACTGTCAAATACACCCGTTATTTTGATTTTTGATGAGTTGGGAAGTGCCTCAAAGAGGTTTTCACTAGATGACCCTTTTTTAATTTTTCTTCTTTTTACTTTTGTAGTTAGGGTGTTCATCTTCCCCCAATCCCATGAGATGTATGTAAGTGTCCATTGAAGGGAAGGTTTCTATAGATGCGCTACTTTTCAAGTCCCAATGAATGAGGTCAGGATGGCGAAGGGATAGGCTGATGGCAAAGATGGATGTGGACTCAAATAGGGAAGGGAGATCTATGTCATCATATGAGAGTATGATGGCTTCCTCTTCTGGTATGTCATCAAGGAAATAATTATCTTCATTGACATTATTAGAGGTACTATTCTATGTTGTGGATCCCTTTTGAATTTTTTCATAGCCTAAGCCAAAATTTCTAGGTTGTAGAGGTGTGTCAATAGGATGCAATCTACCGTGTTCTTCTACACCAAGACCCCCCCTAATAATTGTATTTTTTAGCCAACCTAGACGCACAAGGATAAATCTCTTTGAAATACTCAATAAGAGGGGGTGAAGGTTCAGGTTCGTCCCTATATATACACTAACCGATGTCATCATCTGGTTGATCTTTCCATGTTCATGAGGATCAAAAAGTGTTAGACCCCATGTTCTTAGAGTTCAGTGTGATTGTATTCTCTTCTTCCTTTGGTGCATACTAAGAAGGTTTGGCATAGTTATGAGGGGATGGAGAAATGGTTGCCACATTTAGAGTTGTACAAATTTCATATTCTCCATAGCGTCTATCTATGATCTTGACCTTGGTGATGGTGGATTCAGATGTAGTGGATGGAATGGATGACATGGTGGATGATGGATTAAAGGATGGATTGGAATATGATGCCTAAGGTTCCCCCACTTCAACGCCTAGATAGTAGTGGGAGTGGGGCAAGGAAGCTTATAAGGCATGAAAATACTCAAAGGGTTGAGAGTTTGCATGTATGGTTACTTCCAACCCATTCAATGTGAATTTTAGGCATTGATGGTAAGTGGAGATAATGGCTTGCACGGTGTGAATCCATGGGTGACCAAGAAGAAGGTTATATGGAAGGTCTAGATCAATGATGTGGAATGTGGTATACTACACAATAGGGCCTACTTGAATAAGAAGACAAATAATTCCTTCAAAATCTCTTTTTGCATTGTCATAAGCTTTGATGGTGATAGTCTGATTAGTCAAGTCAGTATGGGTGTACCCTAACTATTTTATTAACTTTAGTGTATAGAGGTTGAGGGTAGAGCCATTATCTACTAGGACCCTTTTCACTTTATGATAGGCTACAAGGACTTTGATGTGCAAAGGGTGATTATAGTTTGAATCGATGGAAGGCATATCATTTTGACTAAGTCCCAGCTGATATGTGGATGAAAAATGTCCTACTAAGGCTTGAAATTGAGTAGAATCTATATCATTAGGCATGTGGGTATCTTGAAGAGCTTTAGTAAGGATTTATTGATGCACAAGGGAAGACTTAAGTAAATCCAAGATGGATATTTAGTATCAGGACATAATAAACTGACCATAATAACCCTGGACACAACAACCCCATCATAATAACCCAAGGAAAAAATAACCCAGGGTCATAATAACCCATGGATAGAATAACCCATGGTCAAAATAACCCATGGACATAATAACCCATGTAATTTATAAATTTTGTTTTCCTTTCTCTATATTCTTACAAATATATTCTATCAATGGGTTATTTTGACCACAGGTTATTTTGGCTTGGATTATTATGACCCTGGGTTATTTTTCCCTTGGGTTATTGTGACCAGGTTATTCTGTCAAGGGTTATTTTGGCTGGGTTATTATGTCCTATAACCAGATATTTGAGTAGGATTCTTTCCAAGATGATTAATAATATTATATTGGGAGCTCACAAGAGTTGGCTGGGATGATGTCGAAGTTCCATGAACATATATGCAGGTGTGGTGCATTGTAACAACACATTGCGTGTATTTTCCTTTAATGTTAATCATGGATACATGGGGCACTACTTGGATAATGCACATAACTATGCCATCATAGTTATAGGATACATTCTTATAGCTAATAATATTGGTGCTATTATTTTTATTGTTGTTATTGCTAGGCCTGGGATTAGCATTGGAGGTACTGGTACCTTGATTATGTTTGGGGAAAGCATTTTGGTATATTTGCAGTTGGGCATTGGATGATGTCACCTAATTAGCATCCACTACTATATCTCCTCAATCTATGAGATCTTGGATATACATTTTAAGTCCTTGAAACTTATTAGTGGAATGATATTTCATTTTTTGGAAGTCACAATTCTCGTTTTCCCTATACTAGGTGAGCTTTGGTTTAGACTCATCGAAATGCTTAGTCATAGGACAAGTGACTTGGTAACTCGCTTGTAGGAGCCTCTTGAAAATAGCATCCAAGGACTCTCCTAGAGGAGTGAACGTATGCTTGTTATTTCCTTGGTTATACTAGTTGGACTGTGGAGGAGGACGTGGTGTACCCTGTGGCATGGATATGACATTAGAAACTGATGGTTGATTGGAGATGTATTGTGACCTTTGTGAGTTTTTGGACACTTGGACATGCTTGGTGTTAGTGACACCATCATTGACAACGTTATTATTCTTATTCCAATAGCTAGACTTGTCCCTAGATGACTTATCCTTGTCTAGGTTATAGATTTTGATTTGTCCCTTAGCAATGAAGGCCCTCTCAATAATAATACTTTTTTCTATGATCTCTAAAAAGGTTGTGACACAATGAAGGTTGAGATTATGTGCCACATCAAGATGGGAATTTGTAACAAAAAAGGTCATCATATCCTTCTTAATGAGAGGGGATTTTAGATGGCTAGCTAGGGTATGCCATCTTTGTAGGTAGCTTGCAAAAGTTCCTCCTTCATGTTATTTATCTTTTAGAAGATCTAGAGTGTTGATGTCCTCCAAATTGAAGGAGAAGTGTGTAACGATTTTTTTTGACAAATCTGTAAAAGAAGAGATGGACCCCTTTGGAAGACCCATAAACCAATCAAGAGAGATCCTCGTTAGACTCCTAGGGAATAATCATAGGAGATAGTTATCATTGTGCAAGAATTCTTGGAAATGTGTGTAAAAACCTATAGATGGTTTCTTGGGTCACTCTTTCCTTTCTATTTATGGAATTTCAACATTTCAAAGTAGTTAGGAAAGGGGACAAATGATATAGAGGGATCAAATGGATAGGGACAAATTTCTTCAAATTTGAAATATTTTTTGGATGTCCCTACTTGCAAGTCCTTTAAGGAAGCTTTTATTTCTTCCCTCTCCTTATTGATAGGTGTTGATGATGAAGGATTAGTCAGATTGGATTGATTGTAAGGATCTTATTATTGATATGATGACGATGGGGTTGAAATGGTTTGATCATATAATGGCGGAGGTAGATATGAAGGTGTTTTTTGATATTGATTGGGATATGTGGATTAGGGATTGGCATAATATTTTCGATAAGATAGTGGGGTTTGATAATATGAGAAAGAGGCACCTTGCTGATATGATGGTTTTGCTTGGTAATATGAGGTGGAGGCACCCTGCTAATATGATGGCTGTAGACACCTAAAAATGACCTAGGCTTGCAAGCTTCATTTTTACCACTCTCATCCTAGCATAATTAATACATTTAATTATGTCCTTGGTCCACACTCGACTATTGATTAAATAATTCAAAATTATTTAATTAATTCATGTCATTCATTCTTCATGATTATTAAATAAATAAATTTTTATTTATTTATTAAATACGTCATTAATTGTCTAAGTCTTTCTTTAATTAAATAAATTTCTTAATTTATTTAATTTCCCTTTCTTCATTTAATTCTTCCCGATTATTAAATAAATAAGTTTTATTTATTTAATTAATATGTCACTAATGTCTTAATTAAATAAATTGATTAATTTATTTAATTAATTAATCTCATCTCCTAAATTAAATATTTAAATTTAATTATTTAATTGCCAATTAATATTCTTCTCATTTTAAATAAATTAAATTATTTAAAATGTCATGTCAATCTTAACTGTCTGTCCTTTTTGATAAATAATCTAAAAAAGATTATTTATTATCTCTCAAAATCCATAATTTGAATTATTTGAATTCAAATTAGTAATTAATCTTCTAAAAATCAAGCAATCGGGCAGATTCTTGATTTTTCAAATCTTATCTTCAGTCCACATCTTATCTATTTGATTTTTCAAATCTTGCAAATCAGGCAATCTTATCTTTTTGATTTTTCAAAAATCTTTATTTCTTTAATTAATTGTCTCATTTATTCTCCACCGTCGATCCAATTTTATTCTGACTGTTTGATTAAATATTTTTCCCTAACCCTAATTAGGGATTCTCAGGTTTAATCTGGATTGCTCATTTTAGGTTCTCATCATTAATTTATCTCGTCTATCCATTCGAAATGGCATTTTCTATAAAATGCCATCTTCTTCTCACTTTTTAGACAGACATGCTGACATTTTGTATGGTTATTATAGGCATTTATTTACTTTCACATTTATTGTCATATGCAATTTTAGTATTTAATATAGTCATTTGATCAACTTTGGCATTTGTTTTAGGCATAGACATAAGCTTTTAGACATAGGCATTTAGACATATCAAATCCTTCAAAACTTGTTGTAGGACTTAGGCATTTCCAGATTGCTCAAACGACAAATCTGTGGGCAACATTATCCAGCAAGTAAGAAGGTGTTATGAAAATGAATCGTGGAGACTTCGGCGATCAGGTATAATCATTCTTTCATGTATTTCCATTGTGTTTTGTAGCTACTTTGGGTTTTATCTTTTTTCTTTCAATTTAATTGATCTAATCTAAAACCTATAAATTACCCTCAGTTACATTGGTGAACCTGACTCCGTTTTCTCGTTTCTGTATGATTTTTTGTTGTTTTCTATTATTTTGTAGGTATAGGTATGGATTGACGCAAGTGTCTTTTTTAAAATATCGTGACACATTTGATGTGTCACGATGCATCTACTTATAGAAGCGCCGCAATCGCCCTGACAAGCCGCAAATGACAACTAGAATGACTCATATGATCTGTCGAGCCACATCTGAAGACCCGAATGATGCATCTGCCATGTTAAGCCGCATTTGTCTGGTAAAATTTTTCTTTCAGTTTTGAGGTTCTGATTTTCAGATTTTTGGGTTTTTCTGGTTTCTGGTTTTCTAGTTTTCTATTTTTTTGTGTTTTTTTTTTATTTTCTGCATGTTGGATAGATTAGATTTTTTTTTGTGTTACTAATCTTTTCTTGTAACATGTGGAAATATCCATTCCTGTGTCAAAGACCATTGCTTAAAAAGACTAATAATTCATTGTTTGCATATTCGAATGTCAAAGAAGGAATAAACAAACTTTGTGCTTGTTTTTCTTAGATTAGCAAACATTTGATTTTGGTGCATATAAAAAGAACTCATGTCTTCTATGATTGATTGTGCTTGTAGAATGGTAGGTGAGTATGCTCTCACTTGGTGAAAACCTTGTGATCAGAAAACCAAACTCATTCTTATCTGTTATTTAGCCTGACTTGGTATATCGGAGTATCCTCTCCCCTCGTGCTTTTGGGCGATCTTAGGTGTAAGAGAAATGGTTACCAACTCTAGAAATTGGGCCTACCTGGGGATTTCATCACCCCAACGTGACTCAACTAGCAATGGAGCTAAAGCCAAGCTACCCTCGACTGGTATATAAATTTAAACCTTAAGGGAAAACCTAAGGTTACGAGTGCAGATGTGTCATACGGACAGATTTTTACTCCCTTAAACCTTGTTGAGCTTAACCTCTTCAGGTTGGAGTGCCACCTTAATGGTGATTAATCTCTTGCCCCATGTATGGCCACTCGAACGGGGGTCCCGAACTAAAAAATCTTGTGTAGAAAGCCAAAATCCTTCTATTTGCACAACACCGGTCGGTGTGAAGGCATCCACACTTTCACAGTTTGTAGTAGAGGTGATCAGCTCGCCATGGGAGTTTCATGGGGGTTGGAAGATTGGCTGGCCTGAGAAGAGAGTGCACTATAAGGGGGAGCCCGTGCAGCCAAGCTTCTGAATTCACATGCTAAAGATATGCGGTTGGGGAAACCCACGTGGAATCTAGCAAATATTATCATGACCTAACCTAGGATCATGATTTTCTGATGTGTGTTTGGTTACTATTTAAAACATTGTGTTTTTCAAGTGTTTTCTAGTTCTATCAGAGTTCAAAACAAAAAATTCATCAAACAGATCAAAATTTCCATCAAAAACGACAAGAAAATCACTTTGAAATTAAACTGAGTCACATCTATCAAACAACAAGTAATTTTCTGCAACACAACTACTCTGCTAAACCGCATTTGAGACCTAGAACGATGCATCTGTAGGCATCGCGACACATCTGTCAACTCAAAAACTGCAAGTGCAAAACTGAACCGCATCTGCTAAACTGCGACGCATTTGCAGTTTCGAGCGACACATCTACCTGTCAAAACTTAAAACATCATATTCAAAACTTCAGATCCTCAAATTTTCCACCATTTGTCAAACATTGTCACCATGAGGACTCTGTCAAAAATGAAAACTTAAAATTGCTCAAAGTCTTGACCATTAGTTTGCATTAGTCACCATAGGTTTCATACCTCGTTCCTTTTCATTGCATACACTTGGCATTAGACTATCCCTAGGTTCATATTTTACATACTTAGGATTAGGAAAATCTTAAGCACACTTTGCAAAGTCATTGTTTTCAAAATTAGACCCTCTTGGACCATGTTATCAAACCTCCTTTTAGTCATTGTCCTCTTTTGTGAGATTCTTCCAACTCAAAAGTCTAGTTAGGAAAGACTCACTAGTCATTTAGACCTAGTCAACTTGTCATTTCCAACAAAGTCCTTCTGTAGTCAAAATCGAAAACAAAGTTTGAGCTTAGAAGTGCTTAGATAACCTTGTCTTACATTGCATACAAATTGCATATCCTATTTACAAAAAACCAAAAACATTAGTCATTCTAGTATTCATTTTGAAATTAGACTTTACATAGTGTCATACTCACATTTAGTCGTCATTCCCATTTGAGCAATCTCATTTATGGTTGAAACCAGACTTCAAAAACAAAAGAGACAAATGGAAAACTTTAGACAAGACCCCCCGTTTACTGTCAACAATCCTCCACATGACTCAAACTAGACCTTGTACGATCCATTTTCCAATTTAGACAATCAACCTCCAGTGACAACACAATCCTCATTAAACAGTACATTCGAACTCTACTTGCAAAGAGATGAAAATGGTCAACTACTTCAGGAAAACATAGAGGCATTGACACAAGACCTAGAGGCCTGTCAGCTTGCTGAAACAATAGCTCATCAGGACAGAGATAGATTCGTAGCTATGCTCTTGAGTGAAGGAGCTAAGTTACCACAAGGATTTGATGTTAACACACTAAATTTGACACTTCATGACCCTAATGCCAACAACACACATAACATGTCACATAGTGGTCAACTTCTAAATACTACGAGCAATACTTCCTTTGGGACCACAAGGACAGTACATACCACGCCCAACATCCCAAACATCTCCAACACAATAAATGCTACATCTATTGGGGGATCACAATCATCCATAATGCCCACAACATCCACAACACTTCCTCAATCAGATGGAACCACTCTTGGCTCCTCAACAATATGGGAAAATTATTCCAATCCTCTTTTTACCATGATAATAAATACCACGGGGGCATCATCAAGTCACCACAATCCCCCCTTGACAACTACATCTACTACCATGAACACAACTTCAACAAATCCATTCAGTAGTAATTCATAAAATCCTTTGGGAGGAGCCACAAGACATATCTTTATCCAAGGACAACAAGAAAATGTTAACATGACAACACAGTCAAATGTCATTGCCTCCCAAGGTACAAACACAAACGTCCCCCTTGTACAAAACCAACAATTTACACAAGGTGGCCAAATAACACAACCCATGACATCATTGACACACTATAACAGTCATGGTCACAACATCCCCCAAGTAACGACACACATGGCTGGGGGACACATCCAACATTCATACTCATCAAAATGCAACCAATCATAACTTCCAATACCAACAACATATCACTCCACACACATCATGCATACCACAACAATCCGTACCGCCACAATACACCAACATTCACACACACCAGATAGGAACACATGGTGTACCAGGCAATCCAACATACAGAAATGTAAACGACCCTACCATAGATGAACTCAAAGCAAGAATGAGGGATATGGAGAAAACTATGCAAAACATGTACATTTCAGGCAGGAAAACAGAAATATCATATGACCTAGATGTATACCCATTTGACACAAACTTATACATGCCTGCATTTCTGCCAGGATATGTGTCCCCCAACTTCACAAAATATAGAGGCAAGATAAAATCCCATTGAACATGTTCACGAATTCGCAACCAACTGTATGGATATCGCCTACGAACCAACATACTTAATGAGATTTTTTTCTAAAAGTCTGGCGGGTCAAACCCTTGAGTGGTTTTCAACTCAAAAGGATATCCAGACATGGGATGAGCTCAAACGAAAATTCATAAGAAATTATGCGTACAACATTGACATGGATACCTCTATCACTAGCTTGTGCAATCTCAGGAAAGAAGATTCAGGTGAGACGTTTATCCCATTCTTTCAAAAATGGAGGATCCTCGCTAGTCGATGTCACATTGATATCCCCAAAAGAGAAAAAGTTGACATGTTTGTCCAAACACTTCTAGGGCCCCTAAAATTTGCATTGCAAATACATTGTTGCACAAACTTCACAGAGTTACTTGAAAAGGGGGCCCAGATTGAGAAATCCCTTATCGCAAAGGGAGAACTGAGATATGGTTCCAAAAACATGAATGTCAATCCAACCGCTGACAAAAACAAATATTGGGTTAAAAATAAGCATGTTACAAATGACGGTGTTGTCAACACCAAGACTGCAAACACTGGAGGTCCTGTATTGGCCCTAAAAGGGGTTCAACAACAAAACAGGCCAACAACGACATTGACACCTCCTCCCACTACTTCTTCAAACAATCAAAGTGGTCAAAACAATCAGGGACAATATCGTCAGATGAGACAATTTCCTAGGGGTCGCACATACACCCATTTGGGTGAACCCATTGAAGAAGTCCTTAAGAAATGCATCCAACATGGGGTCATCATACTTCTGGAAGTAAAACCATATGACCCAGGACAATTTAAACCAGCATGGTGGAATGACAATGCACATTACGAATACCATCGAGCCAAAGAGCACACAACCTCTAACTGCCGACAATTGAAAAACATAATACAAGATCTTATTGAAAATTGCACCATCGAAGTAGGTGGATCACAATTCACCTCCAACTCAGATCATACTATCCACAAGAATCCACTGTAGGATCATGGTCCTCATAATGCGTCCACTTCAGGTTCATAGAATTAAGCTAACTTCACCCGAGTCAAGTACGACTATTCTAGTGGACCTGTTATAAACAATGTCTGAACTGAAAATGAATACATCAATACCATTATGGTTAGAAGAGCACCCCAATGTAATGCTACAACTCGTAGTGGCAAGGTCACTATAGCTGGTCCACCTTCCACTAGACAAGCCAAAATCACTATATCGGGCCCATCTACTAAACAATCACAACCCGATCCATCTACTAAACAGCCAAAACCTATCCCAACCACACAACAGTGGAAACCCAAGAGTCAGTTCAACCTCATTGACCAGCTAGGAAAGACTCCCGTGCAAATATATATCCTTGAGCTGCTTTGTATCTCTCCCACACACAAAGAAATCCTAGATAAAACTCTTCTAGAGTCGTCGGTCCCCAAGGATATTGATGTCAATTAGTTTGAAACTATGGTGGGATATCTCACCACACCGCACCATGTCACCTTCTCGGATCAAGACTACTCATCACATAAAACCAACCACAATGACACATTACACATAGAAACTTTTTTCCACAAGCACAAAGTTAGACGGGTTTTAGTAGATGGTGGAGTAGGGTTGAACATATGCTCCCTCAAATTGGTTAAAGCTCTATGGTTCTCTGATGCATGCGTAGACCCAACAAAAAGCATAGTGATCAAAGCATACGATGATGTGGAATGCTCTTCACAAGGTGTTATCTCTCTCCCTATCAGAGTGGGACCGGTCATTGTAGACACAACTTACCAGGTATTGGATTTGGAACTACCATATAACATCTTACTTGGTCGTCCATGGATTCACGCATTAAAATCCGTTTCGTCTACATACCACCAATGCCTCAAGTTTCCTTTTGACGGTACAGAAGTCACCATATACAGAGACCCCGACCCTTTCCAATATTGTACCAACTTAAGGGGTATCTCTGAAAACTGAGTACCTATTAATCGAGAAGCACCTGGCTCCTCATCATCCAAGTATATCGACCCTTCCACACTCACATCATCTTCCACATCTACTCCATCCACGTCTTCCGCCACACCACCACCTTCCACCAGCTCTAAGACTGAATCCATTGTCACAATCCAGGACCTTGGCTATGCATAATTCAAACTGCACATAGCATACAACATAACAACAATTCCCAGATCTCCCAAGGACTATGGTCGGCCATGTTTCAGAATGGAACCTCAAGAAACCTTCAAAGTTCCACCGAATACAGTTTTTATCAAGTGGGGAGACATGAGTGAGGAAGGCCTTGCTGGCATCATAGGATGGATATATAAGGATACTGTCACATTACCCCCATTACTAGTTCAAATATATGGAAAAGGTTATGACTTCATGAAGGCTAAAGGCTACGATGGTACTAGTGGCCTAGGAAAAGAAAAAATTGGCCGAAGGGAACCCATAGAAACTTTTCAAATTCTGAAGTATCTTGGATTAGGGTTTGGGTCACCCACCAATGACAATCGACGTACCTCTGGACTTTCAAATGAGCGAGTACATGCTTCAAAAAGTGTTGAGACTACTAGGGAAACCCTAACCGAAAATAACTCCCACGAGTGGGAATTTGGCTTAGAACGATCCCTAAGTGACTGTTGTCTTGATGATTTGTTTGTCGAACTAGGGGAACTAACCTCTGAACAACAGTTTTGGAAAACATTCAAAATTGAACAGGCACCAGATAGTCAAAGTCCTACTACCACCACCCATGCTGTACAACACCCGTCATATGAACCCCATCAATCCAATCCATCTGAGGTATCAGATGACATTGACAATTAGGGCTCTAAAACCTTCACTCCCTATTTTGACAACAAATACGACACTAGTGAAGGAGAATATTGGATAGATTCTGATGTCGAGTTGGATGATGATAACCTCATTTACAACATTACTGAATCCATCTGCATGTTGTCTGCATCCTCACCCCAATTCACTAGCCTTGACGATGGCATTTCTTTAGTTGACCCTGAACTAGTCGATTGGGACCAACAAGGACCGCCAGTCCTGGACACATTTCAGAATGATGAGGCAATAGCTGAATTCATGGGATTACAAGAAGGCATACCCAGTGGGGACCACAAATCCAAATTCGCCATTGATTTAGACTGCACTGCATACTTCGGAGAGACTATTCAGTCCTCTAGTCACAAAATTAAAAATAAAACAAAAAGTGAAACGTCTCTAGGTGAAAACCGAAATGCACCTCTTGATGATAAAATAGTAAAAATAAAGGATGTATCTGCGGGTGAAAACCTCCCTGAGGCACCCAAAGATGGAGGACTGGACTTTCTCCTCGTGCAATAGGAGAAATCGACCATGCTTATTGAGGACACAATAGAGGATAACATTTCAACTACAGAAGACCCCAAGATGGTCCTATTTGCTGCATCATTGACTGACGAAGAGAAACCAAAATTTCATAAATTCTTTGCAGAATGAAAAATCAATTTCAGGTGGTCCTATGCTGACATGCTAGGATTGGACCCCGAACTGGTTCTACATCATCTTCCACTATTACCCAATGCTAAACCAGTCAAACAGAAGTTGCGCAAGATGCATCCCCAAGTTTCTCTATTGGTCAAGGCCGAGTTAAAGAAATTACTAGATGCCAGATTCATAAGGTCTATAGATTATGTAGAATGGATTTCCAACCTAGTGCCGGTGACAAAGCCAAATGGGTTGATTCGTGTATGCACAAACTTTCAGGATCTGAATAAAGCATGTCCAAAGGATGACTTTCCTTTTCCCAACATTGACATCATAGTTGACCTAACTGCAGGATATGAGATGCTATCCCTCATGGATGGTTTCTCTGGTTATAATCAAATCTGCATTGCTCCTAAGGATCAACACAAAACGGCATTTACTTGCCCATGGGGTACATACTGTTGGAACGTCATGCCCTTTGGTCTCAAAAATGCAGGTGCCATGTATCAAAGGGCTATGACCACGATCTTCCATGACATGATGCACAAAATAATGGAGGATTATGTAGATGACCTATTGGCCAAATCAACAACAAGGAAAGATCATTTGAAGGTACTCGACATAATTTTCAAAAGACTTGAAGAGTACAAATTTTGGCTAAACCCTAAGAAGTGTTTTTTTGGGGTCACATCAGGTAAACTATTAGGATACATAGTTTCCCAAAGAGGCATAGAAGTTGACCCGGAAAAGGTCAAAGAAATCATAGACATGCCTCCACCCAGAGGGATCAATGAACTTAGAACTCTGCAAGGCAGAGTGCAATCTATTCACCATTTCATAACCCAATTGGCAGATAAGTGTCATCCATTTCAATATCTATTGCGCAAGGGTATCCCCTTCATATGGACAGATAAATGTCAAGAGGCCTTCCAGCAAATCAAAGATTACTTGTTGTCAACACTAGTCGTCATGCTGCCCATTCATGGAAAGCCGTTGATTCTATACATCTCAACTACTAGTTCAGCACTAGGGGCATTGCTGGCCCGAAATTATCATGAAGGAAAAGAAAGAGCAATCTATTACATCAGCCGCACACTGATAGGCTATGAGTTGAACTATACATACATTGAACATGCATGTCTCGCTATTGTCTTTGCATCCCAGAACTTAAGACACTATATGCTCAGTCATCAAACACAATTGGTTGCCAAGATTGATCCATTGAAATATCTACTAAGTCAAGCAACATTAACAGGCTGGTTGGCAAAATGGGTCATGATACTAAGTGAGTATGACATACAATATGTTGAGCGTAAGGCAATAAAAGGGCAAGTAATAGCAGATCAACTAGCAGATGCACCGATCCAAGCCACTCATCCATTAGTAACTGATTTTTCTGATGAGTCCATTTTTCATGCAGAACCGACAACACCATGGAAGCTATATTTTGATGGGTCTCATACTGGTCATGGCTCGGGCACTGGAATCTTGTTTATCACACCACAGGGGGATTCGATTTCTAAGTCATTCAGGATTGCTTTCCCTTGTACAAATAACATTTCCGAGTATGAAGCACTAGTCACAGGTCTCAAGTTGGCAATCAAATGGAAAATTCAGACATTGTTTGTATTCGGGGATTCCCAACTCGTGATCAACCAAGTGAATGATGACTCTGAAACAAAGGATGAGAATTTGCTTCCCTACAAGAGGATGGTGGACAGTTTCCTAACATACTTCCAATTTTTTTCTTTTGAACAAATCCCCAGGGCACATAATAAGGTAGCTGATGCAATGGCTACTATTAGTTCTCTCTTGGACATCCTTAAAAATGTGACAATTTGAGTTCTTAATAGAACAACTTTTGATACTAGCATATGATATCCCAGAATTAGAAATGGTTTGTGAACTCATTGGTCCCAACTCTCCTTGGTATCAGGACATTTACGACTATCGAAAATCCCAAACCCTTCCACCGAACCTGTCCAATAACCAAAGGAAGTCCTTCATTAGAAAATCTGCAAGATATGCCATTGTCAGTGACACCCTATACCGCCATAGTTTCGATGATACCCTCCTTAGATGTCTTGACACTGATGAAGCATGTATGACCTTATGAGAAGTGCACGACGGTATATGCGGATCTCATTCAAGTGGTCCTACTCTGGCTAAGAAACTAACGAGACTTGGGTATTATTGGCCGACCATGGAAAAATATGCAATTGAATATGTCAGGACTTGTCGCAAATGTCAAATACATAGTGACCTAGTCCATGCTCTAGCACAGGAACTTCGGCTGATCACTTCTCCTTGGCCCTTTGCTCAATGGGGACTCGACCTCATGGTTAAGATTCATCCAACCTCGTCCAACGGCCACAAATTCATTATTACCGCCACTGAGTATTTCACAAAGTGGATTGAAGCCATCCCATTGACATACATTATTGGAAAACAAATATCAAAGTTCATCCTTAACTACATCATTTGCCAGTATGGCCTTCCGCAGTCAATCATCACTGAAAACAAATGTTCATTCAAAAACCAAGACGTACGTGAGCTATGTGAGCGATTCCATATCCAACACCACTTTTCATCTACATATTACCCCCAAGGAAATGGCCAAGCTGAGGCGTCGAATAAAACCGTTGTCAAAATTCTAAAAAAGACTATCAATGACGCTAGCCACGACTGGCACATACAACTTAACCCTGCTTTGTGGGCTTACTGAACTAGCATTCGTACACCTACAGGAGCCACCCCATTCACCCTAGTCTTTGGCGCTGAAGCCATCTTACCCATTGAGGTTGAAATTTCTTCGCTACGAGTCTCCCTGAAGGGTCTAACTAATGAAGAGGAGTACCAACAATCACGCTTGCATGAGCTGGAAATGCTGGAAGAAAGAAGACAAAACTCAATGAATCATCTCCAAGCATACAAGAACCACCTTTGTCACAACTACAATAAAAAGGTTATGGTCAGAAAGTTTTACATTGGCGACCTAGTTCTCATGCAGAACCCCAAGAATCAAGCAGACAGAGAAAAGCCGAGAAAGTTTGAACCAAATTGGCTAGGTCCCTATATTATCATATCTTCCTTTGGTTCTGGGGAATATCAATTGGCAACTCCAGATGGGGAACAGTTGACAGAGCCCATCAACAGTTTACACCTTTGAAAGTTCTATGCATAGCATCAGAGGATGGAGCTAAAGCCATAAAATGCAAAAAAAATTGAAAAATTAAAAAATTGTCACCTTGATGAAAACCTGGCAAACAGGCATCTTGGTGACACCAAAAAAATCAAAAAGTCAAGAAAATAGTAAAGAGAAAAATAATTTGTTCAAATTGTGAAAACCTGGCAAATAGGCACTTTGGACAAGTACCATGGTGAAAACTTGGCAAATAGGTGCCATGCGTAATCAATCATTGCTCTGCCATCTACTGTCACTTTGTCTAACTTGGCCTAGGATGAAAGGTATTTCTGCCATTATTCTACAAATTTCCATCACATCCTACCCTACCTGTCATAGTAGATAAATGATTGACATCAAGTCCTAACGACTGTCCATCTAGTAGGTCAGCAGCATCCTGTCCATATTCCTTGCAAATGGCTAAGTCTTAGACATGACTAGGGGAAAATTTTTTATCATGAAACTGTAGTGGATGTAACACATGATCTTGAGAATTGGCAAAAAGTCCTGAAAAAAGACAAAATCATCATAAAAAGTCCTGAAAAAAGACAAAAACATCACAAAAAGTCTTGAACAAAGATCAAAAAACATCGCAAAATGTCCTAAACAAAGACAAAAAAACATCACAAAATGTCTTGAAAAAAGACCTAAAAATCATAAAACGTCCTGAAGAAAACCACAAACAAAAACATCAGACTGCTCGAAGCACGCAAGCACATTGTCATCTCTTGTCAAAAGTCAATCAAGTCAATCAGTCCTTGTCATCTGTCCGAACTACATTGTCTCTGTGCATTTGCTACGTAGGAAGGACTCATATTTGAGTCCCCAAGACATTAGGTCGGTCCTTTTTGGTTTGTCAAAATAAATCATGACTCAATCTTTTGTCATCAAAATAATGTCATTGGTCATGTCGAACTACGAGGTCTCTGAGTGTATGACGTAGGCAAGGCCATCTATCGATGAGCCCCCGAGGCCGCACTAGGTCAGTCCATTAGGGTTCATGACACTACACTGGTACACATGTCAAAAGTCTTCAATCATTTTCCACATGGGAAAACTCCTAAAGCAAAGAAAGACAATCATTTATTCAGCACGGAAATACCATCAGCACGTCACTCACATCATCATGGCAATATCAGCATATAGTCAAACACAAGTCAAACTTGGTCAAAGCAAGTCAAATCATCATAAACCGGTCAAACTATCAAATTTTAGTTAGTCTTTAGATGAGTCCTTCTAAATGATAACCTCTGTCATTTACACCTTAGGATGTGTCCTTCCTAGGCATTGTCATCATCATTCAACATTTTGAGTGATCCTCTTGACATCTAAAGATCACTCTTCGTGACATCAGTATTCTTCAAATGTGTCCTTCTGAAGAACCAACTTTGTCATTTATGCCTTAGGATGTGTCCTTCCTAGGCATCGTCATCATTTTGAGGGACCCATTACGACCATTAGGGATCAAATCCTCTAGTCATCGGCATTATTCAGGATGTGTCCTTCCCGAATTCACCAATTCTTGACATTTTCCAAGGTCAATCAAAACTTTTAACATTTCGACATCTCGACATTATCAAACATGGCATCTTGGCATCAGAACAATGGATATCCAGACGCACTTGTCAAACACTTGACAATTGTCTTTTAGTTGTTATCATGATATTAGTTTTTTAGCGAGATCCCACTAAGCAGGATTTAGAGAAGCGGCGACGTATCATGTCAATTGATACGCATGACTACTAGTTTCTTAGCGAGGTCCTAATTTTGGGATTTAGAAAAAAAATGACATATCGTGATAAAGACTCTTTCTTTTTTTATTTTGACAATCATGCTACTAGTTTCTCAAGGATGTCCTGGAAACAGGATTTAGAGAAGCAATGATGTTTCATGATTTGTCCTTGTCTTTTTCTGCTTGTGGTTGATTATGACAAAAAGACTGGGGCAATCACGCTCTTAGTATGAGTCATGATCATCCTTGTCTGTGACTGTTTGTCTTACGTGATGGTACAACCTTGCACACCTTGATCTATGTCATATCATGGTGTTTCTTGGCCATTACAATAGTTTTCCCAATGATGATTAAGAGCAATAAATACTAATGTCCTATGGTAAAGTTTTGAAGGATTTGGTCTAGGAATTAACATACATTTTTCATTAGTCTGGTCATCTTCTCTTCTTTGATATGGTCATCTTCTCTCATCGGTCTCATCATCTTCTCTCATCCATCTCTTGATGATATCCTGTGACATCCAAAAACATAAGTGCATACATCATCCATGGTATTAAATCATATACATTGCATTAGGTCCATACATACATCATCCATAGCATTAAATCATATACATAATCGCAAACATGGCATTAACATAATCATCAGCATTGCATCTTTTACATAAATACATCATAAACATAATCATATAAATAAGCATTGCATTATCATGGCATCAAAATCACAAAATAGACATCATATCACATATGTGATATATCACAAATCACACATCATACATGTCATAATATATAAAGAAAAAAACATCACATAACACATGTAGGCCGCATCAAAACTGCATCATCATATACTATCATTTCAAAAAGGTACAATGTCACAGGATAAAGTCATAGGATATCCCAAAAATGGAGCTTGCAGGCTCAAATAATATACATAGTGTGTCATAATACAAGTATGCCCCTAGGTAAGCTCTCATCGCCCCCTCGAGGTGAAGAATGTGGTGGCTGTGACTCTGAAACGGGTGTTGAAACAATAGGTGGTCTTGTAGCAGCCTCTGTCTATGAAACTGATGGAACCGCAAGTGAAGGTATCATCCTGATGGTGGCAAACATCTGTGAGGTCACTGCTACCAGACTCTGGGAGATAGACGGATCTATCACTGGCAGCTGATCCTGTACTGACCTCTGCGCTAAAACTGTCACAACTTATGCATGTGCCACTAATAGAGCTGCAAAGGATAGTGCCATCTCAACTGTACAAGACATCTGTGAGGTCACTGCTGCCTAACTCTGAGTAGTAGATGGATCACCAACTGGTGACTATACCTGTGCTGATCTCTGTACTGAACCGGTTGACCTAGGACTAGGAGTATGTTGGCGCGACTGATGTGACCTGTGCCCTGAAGTGTTCCCTATCAAGGTAGACCCTCTGACACTGGTATGACTCCTGGTACCACTGCCATTGCCTGACCTATGCCCACTACCTGTCCTCGATTGTGACTAGGATAAGGTAGGATCCCGTTGCTCTGGTGGTACTGCCTGCTCATATAGGGTCCTGTACTACCCTAATCGGGTGCTCACCCTAGCAAGCTCCCGAGCCATGTCTCCCATAGGCCCTGTGCATAAAGCTGCAAACTCTATACACCACTAAGCTGTATCCTGCTGACGGATCACCGCCTGATCCCGATCTACACGGGCTACCTCTAGTGCTGACTGTAACGACCTGACCTATGCCAAGCTGGCATCCAATCTCTACTGAAGGTCTAACACCCTTTGATCTGCTGTAGCATCTAGCAGCAACCCTGAAGTGGACGGTACCTCCTCCTCCCCCTCTATCTACCATATGAGAAGTCTTTCGGCCTCACCTATGGCATCATCCTCCTCGTCATCATCATCGGCCTCCTCATCCTGCCCTGCCACCTGCACCTCCATCTCTAGCATATCCTCATGCATCTCTACCTCTGCCTCCTCCTCATGCCTCTCCGCCTCCGCCTTCTCATGCCTCTCCGCCTCCACCTCCACCTCCTCATGCCTCTCTGCCTTCGCCTCCTCATGCCTCTCCGCCTCTGCCTCCTCCTCTTGTCTCTCCCCCTCTGCCTCCTAATGTCTCTCCTCCTCCCATCTCTCCTCACCCTCTCCCTCTTGTATGGGCTGCTCCTCTCTCTCTCCCTCCTCGCCAACCTCGGGGATGGAATCTAAGGCAACCCTCACCACTCATGGGCACACCCTTTGGCCCTACGCCTGATCGTCTCACCTTTGTCTCTGGCTATCTCCGCCATCATCTCCTCCCCTGCCTCCATCTCCACCCCTACCTCCATCTCTTCCTCCGTCTGCACCCCTGCCTCCATCTCTGCCTCCGTCCCCACCCCTCCCTCCATCTCTATCCCTGCCTCTACCTCTCCCTCTGCCTCCATCTCTGCCTCGGCCACCTCGTCTGGCTCATGGCACCCAGAGAATAACTGATCACCTGTCCACTGGTGCTGGCCCATCAGGATCTATCAATGGCACGGGTCTGCGTGCCTGCCACCATAAATCATAGGCCAACGTCGTACCAGGATCCGCTGCTCCTCCTCTCCAACCCCAGGCCTGGGCTACTAGCTCGTCTATCTGTTGCTCAGTGAATGCCACTGGGATAGTTGGTCCCCATGCATACTCTTGGGAAGATTTGGCATACTCTACCGTCCCCATGGGTACATCCTGCTGCTCCCTGAACTGCCTAAGGACACACTATGGGAGGTACATCTCAATAATCAAGGACGTCTGCGCTGTCCTGCCAATAAGATACCTATACTGCCTGCAGAAGCTGAGGTGCTCATCCTCATTGTCCCATGCCTCACAATCCTTGTATGGCCTCCAGATGAATGTCACCATGGTGTCAATCTGATGCTGCCACCACTCTATCTCGCCCATGTGGGTCTGTTGTAGCACACCGGCATAGTAATAGGAGTAGGGCATCCCCTCGGTTAGCTGCGGTCTATCAATGGGAGGGCAGAAGATGGCAATGTGCTCCCACACCCAGATCATCATCAAAGTGGTCCCACAGGAGATACTCTCTCCTCTCCTATATGCGACATCATGAAGCTGATGGTAAAGCATCCCTAGCAAACAGGGACCCCACACATAAACTGTCCTATCCCATATCATGCCAACCAGGACGTCTCCCCAACCAATCAGAATTCCATGTCCTCGCCGGTCAGGAATCAAAATACCTGCGATCATAGTTGCCAAGAATGCATCGAACTGCCTGTAGTGCTCTGCTAGGAACTCCCATCAGATCTCATACCCCTGAATACCCAGACCAACACCTTGATCTCGATAATAGGCATGTAAGGTCTGCTCACCATGCTGCAGATCATAGACAATTTTCTCCCCTCGAATAGGTACTTGGAGAATCTGATAGACATCCTCCAAGGTAATGGTGGCATCACCTATCGGCAGGTGGAAGGAACAGGTCTTAGAATGCGACCGCTCACACAACATCGTCAGCAGACCCCTATTCGCCCGAATGGCGGGCATGAACATAGCATAGAATAGTCCCAAACGCATCAACCATCGCCGCTCTCGTGGGCCCAACTGATTGGAAAACTGAAAGGTGGTCGGTCTACTCTCTCTCGTATAAATAGGGGCAAGCTGCCTCTGCAAAAAGACGAACATTGCATCAACACTTTTTGGACAACTGTCAAACATCATGAAAAGCAACTAAGGTCACGCAAACATCAAAACAAGTTTTATTAAAGAAACAGGAAAGTGCGTCACAACTAAGCAATTGCATCGTGAAAGGACAACTGCGTCGTTCAAAACATCAAATGCGTCTCGATATGTCAATTGTGTCTCGAAATATCATTTGCGTCACAAAATTTTGTGAATGCGTCGTAACATGACGAATGTGACACGACTTGGAAATTGCAACTTTTAAAAAGGCAACTGCGTCTCAAAATGGCAATTACGGTGTTCCAGTGGTTGAATGCGACTTGATAAGTCCCTTGTGTCATGCGAAATGTCAAATGCGGCGCAAACCACCAGTTCAACCTATTTGGTCTTGGAACTTGCATCGCGACGCATCAAATGCGTCAAACGTGAAGGCAATTGCGGCTTACGCAAACACATATGCGTCATGGTGCAGGCATTAACTATCCTAGAAAGCATCAAATGGCATGCAAAATGATAAAATGACAAAGTGAGCTTAAGGTACATACCACTGGCTCTGCGCCCTCTGGCCGTCTGGAGGTCCTCACGATCTCTCTGCGATGCTCTGACACTGGAATAACCATCCTCACTACTGAGCCTTTCGCTTTGAGCTCTCAAGTTTCACAAGGTAAATAGTAAAAGTGAATTGACTTTAACCCCTTTGTCAACCTATTTATAAGGTCAAAATGGCATTTTTCAAACAAATTCAATATTGGAGGCTCATTTGAACACCTTTGACTTCCTCGTAAGTTGCTTTAAACATTTCAGAATTTGAAACCAACTGCACCGCTATTTTTTTGGTCATCAAATTGATTTATCGGGACCCTTTGCAAAATTTTCTAGTGCCGACTCAAAATTTGAAAATTTCCCAAGGGGGCAATGATACTCTGTACCCTGGGGGCATATTCTTTGACTTATTTTCTTTGTCACAATGCAAGCGACATTATGACAGAGGTGCAAAATGTAGACACCTAAAATGACCTAGGCCTACAAGCTTCATTTTTACCACTCTCGTCCTAGCATAATTAATACATTTAATTATGTCCTTGGTCCCACATCTATTGATTAAATAATTCAAAATTATTTAATTAATTCATGTCATTCATTTTTCATGATTATTAAATAAATAAATTTTATTTATTTATTAAATACATCATTAATTGTCTAAGTCTTTCTTTAATTAAATAAATTTCTTAATTTATTTAATTTCCCTTTCTTCATTTAATTCTTCCCATTATTAAATAAATAATTTTTATTTATTTATTTAATATGTCACTAATCTTAATTAAATAAATTGATTAATTAATTTAATTAATTAATCTCATCTCCTAAATTAAATAATTAAATTTAATTATTTAATTGCCAATTAATATTCTTCTCATTTTAAATAAATTAAATTATTTAAAATGTCATGTCAATCTTAACTATCAATCCTTTTTGATAAATAATCTAAAAAAGATTATTTATTATCTCTCAAAATCCATAATTTGAATTATTTGAATTCAAATTAGTAATTAATCTTCTAAAAATCAAGCAATCGGGCAGATTCTTGATTTTTCAAATCTTATCTTCAGTCCACATCTTATCTATTTGATTTTTTGAATCTTGCAAATTAGGCAATCTTATCTTCTTGATTTTTCAAAAATATTTCTTTCTTTAATTAATTGTCTCATTTATTCTCCACTGTCGATCTGATTTTATTCTGACCATTCAATTAAAGATTTTTCCCTAACCCTAATTAGGGATTCTCAGGTTTAATTTGGATCACTCATTTTAGGTTCTCATCATTAATTTATCTCGTCCATCCATTTGAATGGCATTTTCTATAAAATGCCATCTTCTTCTCACTTTTCAGACAGACACATGCTGACATTTTGCATGGTTATTATAGGCATTTATTTACTTTCACATTTATTGTCATAGGCAATTTTAGTATTTAATATAGTCATTTGATCAACTCTGGCATTTGTTTTAGGCATAGACATAAGCTTTTAGACATAGGCATTTAGACATATCAAATCCTTCAAGACTTGTTGTAGGACTTAGGCATTTCCAGATTGCTCGAACGATGAATCTGAGGGCAACATTATCTAGCAAGTAAGAGGGTGCTATGAAAATGAATCATGGAGACTTCGGCGATCAGGTATAATTGTTCTTTCATGTATTTCCATTGTGTTTTGTAGCTACTTTGGGTTTTATCTTTTTTCTGTCAATTTAATTGATCTAATCTAAAACCTAGAAATTACCCTCAGTTACAATGGCTATTGTTGGGAGTAATATGTATTGGATTGATAATTATAGGTAGTTTGTAGTTGGGAAGCATACAGAGGTTGTTGCAGATTAGACTACTAATAGTAGGGATTTTGTGGTGCCTGCTGGGGATTTGTGTAGGATAGATTCTACTAGGATTTTTGGGGAGTGTGATAAGGATAATTAGGATTAGGATTGGATGTGGTGGGTTGCACATAGTAAGTTCTTTGTGGGTGATATAGATATTGGGTAGTAGAGTTGTTGGATGTTTGTTGCAAGGATTGTTGTGGTTGCATCGAGATTTGGGAATGTTGAGGGGGTTGTTGATAGGATGGTGGCTATTGATATATATTTTGAGATGGGATTTGGGGTTGTTGAGGGACTCACATTTGGTGAGGAGGCAACTGATAGGATGATGTTGGTTGATGAGAAGGGAGCCCTAATTGGTGAGAGGGTTGTGATGGGATAACTTGCGGTTGGTGTGGAGATTGTTGTTAATGTTGTGCTATAATCTATGCATGATGTGAGGGTTGTGAAGGAATTGAGGTATGTTGTGGAGGTTGAGATGGGGTTGTTGTGGGTTACCCTGAGGTTGATGCAAGGATGGGATATTTCCTTGAGGGGGTTGTTGGGATGTAAATGGTGGTGGCTCAGATAAGTTTGATGTAGGTGTAGATCCAGGAGGTGTAGGTGGCACAGTGAAAGGATTTCCCCCAGTATACCCTGGTAGTTGACCCAATTGGTTTGGTGGAAGAGCCGATATGGATTGTATGGGAGTTGAGCTTTGTGGGATGTTTGCACTTGGTGAATTGGGAAGACCCTATGGCATACCAAGACCAAGAGGATTGTTAGGATTGAGGCCTTGACGAATGTTTGGATTGGATGCACCCATAATGGAAATTGGAACCTGAGGAGGTGGTATAGGAGGTATTACTTGATAAATCACAATATTACCAAATCTCGGTTGATACCAAACCTCTTGTGGGGGACCTTGGGGGATGTATGAATTGCTTGGATCATTCTGAGAATTTTGAGGATCTTGCAACATAGGAGGTGCATGAGGTGTAATGTTTATGTATTTTGATAAGTATAACCCTCATAGTGGCTTGATACCTCTTAGGAGTAATGTGGAAAGGATCTTATCCCCACGTCCATTAAGGAGACGATATGTCATTTGGACATTGGTGGGATTACTGAGATATTCATCAACTATGACCTCAAGTTGGTTGAGAATGTTTTTGTCAGGAAAGGATTAAGTGTGGACCTCGGTATTAGATTGTGATGAGCCACCATTGGTGGGTTGATCCTAGGGAATGTGAGGCTAAGCACCTTGGTATTTTTTTTCTACCATGATTTTCTTTGTTTGCGATTAGGTGGTAACAGGCATGAAAATGAAAAACTACCAGAGGACTAAGATGATACTAATCCTTAGGATGCACTTAAATGATGACCTAAACAATGACTAAGGGATTGACTAGATAAGATGATTGATCGATTGGGTGAGATTATTTGGATGACTAATTGGATTGGATTGGATAGTTGATAGGATTTGATGATTGTTTGGATTGGATTGATGAGATTGACCCCAAACCAAGTTTAGGGGTTTGCCTAGATGACATATTATGTTGATGATTGGATTGGATTATGAAATGGATGATTACAACACTGAGTCTACCTCAATATGGAAGCAAATTTATTTGGCCATGGATGATTATTGACTTAGGATGGATAAAAATTCTAAGTAAGCATGAATGATGATGTTCAAGATCATACACCTAAGCCAACCTAGATAAAAACCTCTAAAACAAAGTCTAAGAGATTTGGATTGATGAACTGATGATGGATACACACTCTAGGGATGTTCTAAGATGTACCTATGTGATTTGATTAAGATTATGATGACTTTTGGAAAATGTAGACATACTAAAATGATGATTATGAGTGGATAGATGGGGATAATATTTTTTTGATCAGGAAATTAGACTCAGAAAACAATAAGATTTCAGTGGCCTAAAAGATTAACTCTTGAGAGTTTTGTATGGGGTGTGCTTATTCCTTTTTGTTTGACAAGATCATCCTTCCAGGTGATGGGATCACCTATCTAAAGGACAAATAATTCACCTATGTGTATAGTGACTTCACCTATCTAGGTCATAGGATCACCCTTCAAAGACACATGATCACCTAAATCTTTGGATGCCAAAAAGAAATGGGGGGGTTTGGGAAAAAAAATCACCTATCTAAGACACAAGATCACCTTAATCTTTGGACACCAAAAGGAAATAGGAAGACTCAAGAAACAAAATTTCCTATCTAGGGATCAAGATTGCCCCTATCTTGAGATGTATGGACATGGGAAAAATCACCTATCAGGGTGAAAAGTTCACCTATTTCTTCAGATGTACGAAAGGGGCATGGAAATGCCTATGAAATGATCACCTATAGGGCAAGCATGATCACCTATGTCTTAAAATATATATACAAGGATGGTACATACAAATGTAGGTTCACCCCTACAAACAACAAGTTTGCCTATATTACGAGATGTATGGATGGGGATGACTCAGATAAGAAGTTAGATTGCCCCTGTAGATAGCAGGTTTACCCAAGAAGCTAACAAAATTGCCTATTCTAGAGGAATAGGTGAACATGAAAGGTATAGACTGGACACAAACTCACCTAAGGGATAGGAAACATTTCCTATTCCACAAACAAGTAGAAGCAAGGTCGCCTAACTAAGGGACCCACAAGAAAATTCACTGTTGACAAGGATGAATTTGCCTAAAGGATGACCTAGACTCAACCAGGACATGAAATCACCCCTTTATAGGGCAAGATCACCTATCCACAATACAAGTTCACCCTTGTGAGAAGCAAATTTTCCATTGAGGGAAAGGATAGACTATGAAAAAGGACCAAAAACACAAAAAACATAAAGTAGAATGGTTGGAATGACTCAAAATGATGACAAGCATTGGTATCGCATAGAGAAGGCATGCCAAGTAGCACAATCCTAGAATTAGTGTTAAGGGTTTACAAACTTGATGTAGGCCCACCACCTTGAGGGACAACCTAAGGTTAATACTCCATGATACCAGGGTGGTTCTCTGGATCACCCTTTCTCACAAAGGTAGATAGCTAGCAATTCAATGGCATAGGGTCATCAACAGATGCCATGGGCTCACCTTAATGCTCTCTCAGAGACTATTGTAATCCACCATGAGGATTTATATCTCAACCCAAGGGAGTTTGTGATGAGTAACTTTAGGGTACGATGCACATCCTCTACACTACACCAAGCCATGGCTAAAAAACACATATCTATCTAGGATAAATAGGATATCTCGTGTATCCTCGATATACACTAGGTATGTGAGGCACAATAGTGAACAACAACCCATCAAAATCATGGATGAGGAGCCCTACTAAGGTATTAGAAACTTGGACCAAATTTGAATGTCTTATAGATATGTATCACCCTAGCTTCGACTCTTCGCTAGACATGACGTGACTGGATTGGGATACAAATTTATGTCTCCCCCCTTTATATATCTTGTTGGTAACATGCAGTTGGAATCGTCCCTTGCGTGATGAAATCCTAGGTAGGTATTGATAAAGGAAGGAAATAATAGATTCTTGAGATGGTCCCTAGGCTCACATAGTGTAAGGAGAGAGCTTAGACACACTAGCAATTCCTAGTTAGATTGGACTAGATGGGAGTGAATTGTGATTTCTCATCACCCAGGATCACCAAAAGTTGTAAGGGAAATGGATACATCAAAAATTCACTCCCAAACATAAAAAATAGGTTAATTGACCCTTTAATTAATCTACATGTGCCTAAATTAGTGTGAAAAATAATAGATAGAGCTAACTAAAGGCTTTGACTACTCATCTTGCAACACGCATGTTAGTAGTTTTGACCTCTGATCTTGGAAAAAAATGGGGGAAGAAGCTACACAAATCGTTAGTTAAAATGCCACAAATCACTGAAAAACAAGTTAGCTACTCAGTACCCAAAACCAAAATTAGATGGTAGCTCAAATTCAAAAATTTAAGGTTCTAGATTGTTACCAATTTTCCTCTGCATTAGATGAGTTTTCCCTTGTCTATGAATTGGATTTTCCTATCTACTAAAAAGGTAGATTTATTTTCACCTATTATATGGAGAGGCGTATACGCCTTCACCCCTGTGACTTGTGCAAGTTCACCTCTATGCTAGTCAAGTCCACCTCTTCATAAAATCCTGAGCATATTCACCTCTGAACCTGGTGGTCCAGGTTGAGAGTTTCAAGTTTGATCCTTTTTTTGGAAGGGAAAATGCAAATTTACCTACGTTTGATGCAGATATGCCTCTATGTCTAGTGATTTTTCCCATTAGGGGTTGGATTCACCCTTGTGTCAAAAACTAGAACCTACAAAACTTGAACAACACGTAAAATTAAAGTAGACCCATGATGTGGGTCCCACTGGACAAGCTAAAAATGTGTGCAAGTGTTAATTCCTACTCTTATATCCAAAAACTAAACTAATGGAACAAAGGAAAACACAAACAAAAAATTGAATTAGGCCTAGTTGAATCTAAACAAAATACAATGAAATTGAAATCGTTTACCTTATTTAGATTGATGGTCTTAGTTCACCCTTTGATGGTTTGATATGTGTGCTTCTTATTTGGAGAAAATATGGTGTGAAACCTAGTGCAAGATGAAGCTAAAGAGAAGATGCATGCAATGGTGGATGTGGGTAGTTGAGTGGATGCAAGATGAAATCTCTAGGATGGCTGCAACAATGGTGGATGCTTGGATGCTTAAAGATTGCTAAATGTTTGAATTCTAGAATGCATAGTGCAAATAAGTGCATTTCTACCAATTTTTTGGGAAGTTCCTCTAAAGGAATCGAGGGTCAGGATTGATCCATGATGGAAAAGATTAAGGGCCAGGGTGAGTTGAGAACTCACAAGCCCTAACATTTTGACATGTGGCAGATGAGATGGAAAGAAGGGGATGATGTGGAGTTGACATGGAGGTACTAGGTTTTACCTTGAGAGGGGACAAAATATCCTCATAAGGAAGGTCCTTGTCCATATGTGGTTGAGAGGACATGTGAGGAATTAAAAATTCCTCAAAAATCCTCATGGAGATGGAAGAAAGAATTTTAAATTCTTTAAAATCCCTTGGGAGATTAAATGTGAATTAAAAATTCACATGGGGAAGGGGGTACCTTCTCCAAAAGGAGAAATAATTTAATGTGGTTGACTTAGGACATGTGCCATAAATAGCATGGAGATTAGGTTGGCCCAATTGAGTGATTAAGGTTGTGCAAATGCATGATTAGATGAGTTAATGACATATTAGAGGCAAGTGGGCGATTATGAAGGATGTGACCCTAATGATGATTATATGTATGCACATCCTAATCACATATTAATTAAATTAATCTAGATTAAAGAGGATTACGAAGGATGTTACATGAGGAAAGAGAAGAAAATGAATTAAAATTTGATTTAATTCATTTGGGCCAAAGTGACCAAATTAAATAAATTGGGATATTTATTTAATTTGGAGATGAAAGGGGGATAAGGTATTTAATTAATTTATTAAATATCTTAGGGAAATTATGATGAGAAGAAGTATTAACCAAATAATGAATTATTTAATTAATGTGGACAGGGGATGCATGACAGAGGAATACAAAGGTGAATTTGACCATATGGGAGTGGTCAAATTCAGGTGTCTACAGAAAGTGAACTTGAAGACGTAAAAAAACACTTTAATGCTACTCCAAGACTTCAACTTTTCTTGCTTTTGAAACTTGAACGCTCTTGTGAAAGAATGCTTGAAGATTGGTAACACCTAATTTACCATTGTTTAGATCTCAAAAGTTGACATCAACCAAAAGTTTGAATTAAAAGGGTGATTTTCCCACTCAAAACTTAAAAAATCCCCAAATGGGACTCATTCACACAAGGTGGTGAATGGTCCCCACCTCGGGGGTCTCATTCACCTAAGGTGGCAAATGGGTCCCACCTAGGGGGATTCATTCGCCTAAGGTAGCAAATGAGTCCTACCCTAGATTTTTGAGGTGGGTTTTCAGGAGTTTTGATGTTTTAAATGATGTTGTTGGGTTTTTAGCTGAAATAAGTCTTGACATCCAAAATAATGGATCTTAGGGGCATATTAATGATTATTTAAAGGGGTAGTTAATGCAAATATACTAAAATAGGTCTAGATTTAATAAGAAATTTCACTATCTCCAAGAAGGAGGTCAATTTCTATCATTACAATCATGATATTTTTTTTTAAAATTTTCATTACATTTTTTATGATGAGAGTTGTAAAGATGAGTTTATGTTGTAATATGAAAACATTAAAAAAATATATATCTTTATTATGATATAATAAAGTTTTATTTCTCATTACACTTTTACTTCCCATAAATATATTTTAAACAAAAATAGAA
Organism: Sequoia sempervirens; assembly: GCA_007258455.2. NCBI lineage: Eukaryota > Viridiplantae > Streptophyta > Pinopsida > Cupressales > Cupressaceae > Sequoia > Sequoia sempervirens. The sequence continues at coordinate 131,509,302 of VDFB02058242.1, forward strand.
TTAGTTTAAATTATTATAATTACTTCACAAGACATAAGAATTATTAATTCTTAATAATTATAATGGGTATGTGCAAGATCATGATGGGCCAAAAAGTGGCGATATGATGGGTATGTGTAGGGTATGTGGTTGATGACTTTTGTTTACCCAAAATTAATGAAAAGAAAAGGGATTTTAATGGATATTCTCAACTTTCCACCAATATAAATTATGTTTTACTTTGAATTTAATAAATAATTATTATTCACTTTCTATTCAAATTACGACTAAAGTCCTATCTGATAAGCTGATTGAAAAACATCTATAGCTTTCAAACGGTATCAATTTTTTTGAATCCAAAACATGTGTCACATTCCATGCTTTGCATACTATAATATTAAAAAAATAATAATTAAATTTCATGAAGTTTTGACCAAGTTAAGGTGGTCAGACATACAATTTTTTATAAGTTTTAAAATTTGTAATAAAAAAATCATAATTAATTATTAACTTTCAAAAAAATTACAAAAAAATATGAATCACATCGGGACATGAGTCCTCTACTTATATGTAAAATTTTATAATTTTATTTTATCATTTTATTGTGGTTAGGGTTGTCAGACAAACACCTACTTATTTTTTCCCTAAAATTTAAGTACTACTGCATTGAAATTTCAAATTTTCACCAAATAGATTTTTCTTTTTAAATAAACCTAGTAGTTTAGAAACTACATTAAATTTTCTATAGATTCTATTCTTACATATTTTTTAAATAATATCAATAACTTATTCATTTTTTTATGTCAAGTTGCCTAATTCTATTTTTTCTAAATTTTTTGCCACTTAAGGGCCTATTTTTTGCATGATGATCATGCACATACCCTAATATAATAAATGTAATGTTTTTTATTAAGAAAGAAGGGTTAAAGGGAATTTAACCTATAAAACAACATGAAATAGGCCTCACAATCAAGAGAAGAAAGGAAGAATTGGAATCAACTAATAGAATAGCTCTAGAGGCCACCCACAAAGTTGTAGACAATAGAAACCCAAACACAATGAGCTACAATACAGCAGCCACTCTGGGGATGCCCAAGACTAACCAACAAACAAACTGTTACATGTAGGTTTTAATGGGACCTAAATCCCAAACCATAATGAAGATAGGCCTCACAAGCAATAAAATAGGCCAACAGGCCATCCAGAAAGTAGCAACATGAGTTGTAGATCCAAAAAATGTCCCAAAAATAACTACTTTATAGATGGATAGTGTTGATGATGATGTCACTCACAACAATAGTGAAGATATAATCCTCATAGGCAAATCATGAAGAACCTATCTTTACTTGAAAGAATGAACTAGGGCAACCTAAGTTGTCTTTATAATAGGAAAAGGTTGACTTAGTTAATCCCAAGGCTTTGGTAGTCAGGTATTAACCATACTAGGTTCACTCTAGAGTATGATGTGAAATTATTGTTAATCTCAAGGGGTCTATGGTTATCTTTAACTTCATCAAGAAAATCTCTAGTTTCATTAAGAATCATAAGCATCAGACACAAGATTTCCAGTTCGATCATAAAATAATATCATGAAATCAAAAGATTTTCAATAATATTTCATGAACATCAATCAATTTTACTATCACTTAAGTAGATTTAACTTTAAGTATTCAACAATTTCATATAAAATGAAATATTTTCAATAAATTCCATTCATTCATCTATCTTTTGGAATATTTTCAGGAATTTAAACATCTAATCTAAAATGAAGCATTAAAATTACTTAAACTAAAATTTCTCTCAGTTATTCTCCTCGCATACCCCAAGATTTAATCAAATCAAGGCAAACCGCTTTATACGTCACCAAATTGCTTCATATTTAGGCATAAAATGGTGCGAGCTTTTAAAGAAGGGGCTTTTAGTTTAGAAACTGAGTAGGTTTTGTATGCACCCTTAATCAACACAACATATAGTCTTATTCAAGTGAACTAACAAAACAAACTACAAAAGATACATGGCATAGCTAGCTATCAAATTAGCTTCGATATTGATTAAGTTATATGTGCATACAAGTTTTTAGTTTGGAATGATTAAGAAAATAGGAAAAAAGAACAAAACATAGAGAAGTTTTGGCTCTTCTGGTATCCAAAAATTCTAAATTTAAAATAAATGTAAAGCAATAAATGGCCTTTTATAGGAACAAGGTCCCAAGAATTTAAACTTAAAGTCTATTAAGAGAATCAAAATTATCAAATCAAAATGTAGCACGTGGCATATGCCAGTTGTCATCAACTTCTTCTAGATGAAATCAAATCTTTGACTTCTTCAGCAGCAACACCACTCAACTTCAAACTTCGGTGCACAACAATCTGTATAAAACAAGGCTATCGACATTCTTTAGAATACTAGATAGGAAACATCCACTGAGACTAGGAATAACCTACAAAAAAATCAATTTCAACAAAATGTCTTTGTCTCACTTCTAGTATTTAATATCAAGTACTTCATATATCACTTAGAGCTCAAGTTCCCAGATCCTTTTTTTCATTTTTCTTCAGCTAATATTATTAGAAATAATTTAATATTTGATGGATTCGGTCTTTTGAAATCCCTTGCATCACCTTCCAACAAAACTTGATCCTAGTGTAATCATCTAATATCTAGAGTATATTAGCATTCCTTTGCACTTTATTTGTTTTACATCTAACTATAGTGTGTCTGCAATGTATGATCTCATCAATTACTTATTGGGTTAACAATTGAATAGGGTCTTTGTTTATTCTCTCCATCCATTCCTTGAAAGATTTTATTTATTTACCCTCCTGTCCTAGTGTCTAGGGATCATAATTTTGACATGCTAACACTTCAATAAAATGTTGATCTTCATGAAACAACTTACTACATTTCTCAGTGACTTTTTCAAATCCTTTTGTACATTGTGTTAATGTGTGACCTTGCCAAATTAACTGTTTCTTCCATTTTTCACATAATGGAATTTCTTGTTCTAAAATTATATTTTCTCTTGTCAATTCTCGGACATCTATTTGAATGAGAATTTATATATGGGTATGTGCAGGATTATCATGGAAAAAATAAGCCCTTAAGTGGCAAAATTTTTAGAAAAATCAGAGTTAGGCAACTTGACATAAAAATTTGAATAAGTTATCTATATTATTTCAAAAATATGTAAGAATAGAATATGTAAAAAAATCAATGTAGTTTCTAAACTACTAGTTTTTAAAAATAAAAATAAAAAATCTATTTGGTGAAAATTTGAAATTTCAATGCAAGGTACTTAAATTTCAAGAAAAAAAAAAAAATAAAGTAAGGTGTCTGCACCACCTAGCCACAATAAAATGATAATATTTTTTATAATATTTTAGATATATAAGTAGAGGAATCATGCCCGATGTGATGTATATTTTTTGTAATTTGTTTACAAATAAATAATTAATTATGAATTTTTATTACAACATTTTAAAAAATATAAAAACTCATATGTCTAACCACCTTAACTTAGTCAAAACTTCATGAAATTCAATTTTTATTTTTTTAATCCTATAGTATGTGAAGCATAGAATGTGACACATGTTTTGGATTCAAAAAATATGATACTGTTTGAAAGCTATAGATGTTTTTCACTCAGCCTATCAATCAGGACTTTAGTCATAATTTGAACAGAAAATGAATAATAATTACTTATTAAATTCAAAATAGAGCATAATTTATATCGGTGGAAAGTTGAGAGTCTCCTTTAAAAACCCTTTTCGTTTCATCAATTTTGGGTAAAAAAATAGTCGTCAGCCACATACCCATCATATTGCCACTTTTTGGCCCATCATGATCCTGCACATACCCATATTTCACCTTTCAACATCAACCTGTTCCTAGTGAAATCTACATTCTCCTTCTAATCTTGTAGATTTTTCAAACCAACGGTGTGCTTCCTTATATTTCCCAATTGCATATGTAATAAATTATTCTCCTTTTCTTACTCAACACTACTCAACACTCAATGCAGTCCTCAAATATATTCATCCTATGGTGAATTTCTACAATTGCATCCACCTGCTCTTATGACATAAGTACTGGATTATGAGGTAATTCAGTCTATGTTTGGCCAGATTAGATTAATAACTTTACAAAATTCTCTAGGATAGTAACCCATTATTTCAAATCTCCTTTCTTTTGTTTACTCTTTTATACCCAGGTAACAGTTACATCCAAATTCATCTTCATCTCTTCTAATTGTTGTGTCCACGATGAGTTTCAAACATTGATACTTATTATCTTATGCTCCTTAGGCATTATCTCATGTATATTTTTATTTGCTACTGGGGTAGCTATATAGATTGTTCTAACTCCATCTATATTCCTTTGTATGAAAATTTTGATTTTGGCCCTTCTCCTAGGCTTAGGAGTCTCCATTTATTGCATAAAATTTTTAAGTTCCAGAGATACCAATTCCACTTGCATTAGGGAAGGCAATTCTCTGATTAACCAATCAGGTGCATCTTCATCACACTCAACCTCTGTAACATTTATTTGTTCCTAAATTCTAGTCTATTTAGGAACTTATTCTCTTGTATCTTTGACTTTATCTATCACATCCTCTATAATATAAACATTCTCAGTATTCTCTAGCATAGATTTTGGATTACCAAGATTCAACATTGTCTCCTCAGTTTCAAGACTTGTATTTTCTTGTCTAGCTAGATTTTCAACATTAGCTCCTAGGACATCACCTTGTTTATATCCCATCACATCAAGATTTTCCTCAACTCTAATCTTATCACTTGAAACTTGTGAAGGTTCTTCATTTTCAATTGCAACCTGGTCCTCCTTTTATTTTTCAGAGACCTCCAATTTCTCATTATCATTTTGATCATTCTCTAGTGAAGGTTGAGAATCAAAGGTGTCTTCAATAACCACATCATCAGTAGGATTATGTCCTCCAGTCTCCCTTGTTTCCATTTCAAGAACATTAGGGTTCCCCGCTTCTGAAGCGAGTGTTCCTTTTATGAATTCTTCTTCTTCAACATTCATAGGAATTGACCTTGTATTTGGAAATTCTTCCACTACTGGTTGTACCATGGGTTTATCTTTAGACTTATTTTCTATTACTCATTCCCACATGGTGCCCCATTTATCCACTTGTTCTTTAATTTTAACTTCATCTACCTTAGAAAATTCATCCAAAACAACATGAGTCTTTCCTAGTGCATGTTTTACACTAGACATATTAACTAAAGGGGGAGAAGTGAATAATGCTACAACTCTCTGAGATGTAGAGCTTGTCTATGCACCAATATTTTCTATTACCCTTTCCTTTTCATCATTAGTGGTCTTGGTTGTTGGTTTTGTTGTGGAAGAAGATGCCACTTTTGGTTTTACTTTTGATTTAACCTTTCTTGACTTGGCATCTTTACACTCACTAGCTAGTTTTAGTGAAACTCCTTGGCTTATAGCCTCAGGGGTTCTCTCTTCAATATGTATACCAGTAGTTGCTTGACCAACTTTCCTCTTTTCCTAATAGGTTTCCTACACTCAGACTCATCTTCATCTATGTGTTTCTTTCTTTTATCTTGCAACTATGTGGATTTAATTCCTTTCTCTTTTAAAAGTTTACAAAAATCATCTATCTAGTGTTGAGTAAGTAGTAGAACCGGTGCAAAGAATTTCTCAATTGATGTTATTTCTTCAATTTTATAATGGGTATGTGCAGGATCATCATGGAAAAAATAGGCCCCTAAATGGAAAAAAAATTAGAAAAATCAGAATTAGGCAACTTGATGTAAAAGTTTAAATAAGTTATCTATATTATTTCAAAAATATGTAAGAATAAAATCTATAGAAAATTGAATTTAGTTTCTAAACTACTAGGTTTATTTAAAAATAAATAAATCTATTTGGTGAAAATTTGAAATTTCAATGCAATAGTACTTAAATTTCAAGGAAAAAATAAAAAGTAGGTGTCTTTCTAACCACCCTAACCACAATAAAATTATAATGTTTTTTTAATAATATTTTAGATATAAGTAGAGGACTCATTTCCCGATGTGATGCATATTTTTTTGTAATTTTTTTCCAAGTATATAATTAATTATGAATTCTTTATAATTTTTTTTTTAAATATAAAAACTTGTATGTCTGACCACCTTAACTTGGTCAAAACTTCATGAATTCAATTTTTTTAATCCTATAGTATGTGAACCATAGAATGTGATGCATGTTTTAGATTCAAAAAATGTGATACCATTTGAAAGCTATAGATGTTTTCCAATCAGCCTATTAATTAGGTCTTTAGTCGTAATTCAAATAGAAAATGAATAATAATTATTTATTAAATTCAAAGTAAAGAATAATTTTTATTGGTGGGAAGCTAATAATCTCCTTTAAAAACCCTTTTCATTTCATCAGTTTTGGGTAAAAAAAGGTTGTGAGCCACATACCCTACACATGCCCATCATATCGCCACTTTTTGGCCCATCATGATCTTGCACATACCCTAATCTAGGTCTAGAATAGGTTCATTATAGACTATGTATTCATTGTAATACTTACTCAACACTTCACCATCATCTTCCTCCATCTGATCTAGAATATCGTGAATCCTAAGAATTCGTGCAGATTCTAGTGACAATCTTTCATATTTTCTTTTTCTTATTCTATGCTCATCTTTAAAATTTAGCTAATAGTCTTCTAGAAGTTGGACATGAGCACGATAACCATCTATGTTCTTGGAAATGTTCCATTTTGGGTCATAATAATTACTTTGGAGTGTAAATTATTCCAAATTATGCGTTTTCAACTCCTCTTCACACAAATTAGCTATTCTAATTACACTGCATTTATAATTGCCTATCACAATAGGAAATCTGAAAGAATCCCTTTTATGAGTTGTGTTATAGAGAGCTTGGGCCAACTTCAACTATCTTACCAATTCTAGTAACACCATTTTATCTATAGGGTACCTGGGAAGCATGTAAGGATATCCATCAAACCCTTCCACTCTAATGTAAGTGAAAGTGGGAAATTGAATGTACCAACCTCCAATCAGTCTAATGACACTTTTTGCTTCTAAAGACAATTTTTTTTCTTTGTCACCTTCCATTGTTCTAACCTGCTTCATGGAAAACACATCATTAACCCTTTGGTAATGCTCCTTGTATCCATGGATAGTAATTTGGGGTAAATGAGCATATATTAAATTGTTTCCTGCTTCTTTGTCCAGAGTACCAATCCTTTTCAACCCTTTCTTATTTTCCCTTAAGGCGCATGAGTAAATCACATATGAGGACATGTAAAAACATCTGGACTTTTGAAATGCTTTTATTTGTTCATGCAATTTGTCGCTAATAAATTTTACCCACTACATTGGCATAGGACTTTCCATCCATTTGGATATAATCACAAACATCCATGATTTGAATTTACTGGAATCTTGCAATCCAACTATCCTTCTTAGCATAGTTATGATATCTTGAATGTCTACGTTGAAAATAGATCTTAGAATTGGTTTCATCTGCTTTGTAATATGGTCCTAGCACCACTATGTGTTCATAATTTCTCTGTTGTTTTCTTCGACACTCATGTAGGTTTTGGCCTTCACCTTCATATCAATGTGGTACATTTGAGTAAATATAGGAAGTCCAAATGTGTATATAATTCCTTTCTTGGAGATATCTGCATAAATTCTTCCCTCCTTCTCAATGAATCTTTTTTCTGGGTCGTAGTAGTTTAAAAATTCCATAACCAATTCAAGGGCCCCCATTGCTAGTGGAAAGCCTCCTACTAAAAGTAACCCACTTTCTATAATAGGGTATGTGCAGGATCATGATGGGAAAAAGTGGCAATATGATGGGTATGTTGCTGACAACTTTTTTTTACCCAAAATTGATGAAGTGGAAAGGTTTTTTAAAGGAGATTCTCAGCTTTCCACCAATATAAATTATGATTTACTTTGAATTTAATAAGTAATTATTATTTATTTTCTATTCAAATTACAACTAAAGTCTGGATTGATAGACTGATTGAAAAACATCTATAGCTTTCAAATGATATCACATTTTTTGAATCCAAAACATGTGTCACATTTTATGCTTCACATACTATAGGATTAGAAAAATAAAAATTGAATTTCATGAAGTTTTGACCAAGTTAACGTGGTAAGACATACGAGTTTTTTATATTTTTTAATAGTTGTAATAAAAAAATCATAATTAATTATTTACTGAGAAAAAAATTACAAAAAAATATTTATCACATCGAGACATGAGTCGTCTACTTATATCTAAAATATCATAAAAAAATATTATCATTTTATTGTGGTTAGGGTGGTCAGACAGACACCTACTTCTTATTTTTTCCCTAAAATTTAAGTACTACTGCATAGAAATTTCAAATTTTCACGAAATAGATTTAAAAAAAATAAAAATAAAACCAGTAGTTTAGAAACTACATTCAATTTTCTATAGATTCTATTCTTACATATTTTCTAAATAATAGAGATAACTTATTCAAAATTTTATGTCAAGTTGCCTAACTCTGATTTTTTTGATTTTTTTGCCACTTAAGGGCCTATTTTTTCCATGATAATCCCGCACATACCCAATATTCCCCATACATTAAGAAGCATTTTCTTGTCATTCCTATGTGCATAATTAGACATAAAAATCCCATGCTATATGATTATCAATAGCTATCCCACCAATTGGTATAGCTTGTGAATTGTAGTATTTGAATTCATCTTCTGGTTTTGCTTCAAAAGTGCTCCTTTTTGCTTGTGTTTTTCATTTTAAAATATGTTCCTTGTGTGTGAGCTAGGGTTAAATTTAACCATTTTTTAAATAATTTATAAAAATTTCAATTCACATTTCAGTTAAATTAAAATCAAAATAATCAATGTTTCAGTTTTTAAAAGGGAAGTACCATCTTTTTGAGACTTTCATGCATGAAAATGATTAAAAAAATTTCTATTATTTGAGACATACCTAGTTTTGACTAATGACAAAAATCTTTTTAGAATGCAACATTGAAAACCTTGGTAGCTTTTTTATTAGTTTCTTGAAATTTACCTTTCCTTGTGTGTCATAGTGTTAGTTTCATTCGATCAATGCTCTTTGAAAATTTGTAGTATGATGAAGTAGAGTGTTATGAAAGCAACTACATGCTTGAGATAATGCCCAATACATGAGTAGTTCACCACCTTCATTAATTACTTGTTACAAACCATCAATTTCTTGAATAGAGGTGTAATCATGATAAATTAGGATTCTAATTACGAACACCTAGGTTTCAAAGTGGGATCACTAATAGAGGAAAAAATAACATGAAAAGCTTATGTGGAACTCTTGTGTCACTTTCATTTTTGTGAGGAAAAATCCATTAAGATATGTGATCATTTACAATCACTAGGATTGACAACATTCAGTATTGAACCTTGGAAAGATTAATGGGAACTGGGACACTCACCTCCAAGCTTTAAAGAAAACCAAGAGAAAAGATAGAGGAACTAGGAACCGGATTAAAGAGAGATCAAAAGTGATTCAAATATTTCATAATAGAACCTCTAATTTCTAAATTCTAACTAAATAAAATGAAAGCATGACCACTGGGATTGAGAACATTTGGGTGATGACATACCAAGTTAGACTAAGACCAATCAAAGATGCAACATCCTTCATGCAACTGCAACAACTCTGGGATTCCTATTTTTGGTAGACTAATAAAAATTTATAAAAAGATCATAAAATCAAATCTAGGAAATAATAAGGAGTAAATCAAAGACAAGAAAAACTGAAAATAAAGCCTACAATTTTACCAACCCCCAAAACAACACCAAAGCAAGTGAAAGCGATAGGAAATAAAGAAGAAAGGGGTCCACATTTTTCCAAGGGGAAAAAAGAGGTGTGTTTTGAGAGCACACAACAACTAGCAACCAAAAAAGCTAAACAAAACAATAGAGAGTCAATTATGGATCTAATAACCATGCTTCAACTTGTTTTAGTCTTCTAATTATAAATAGTCAGATCTTCATTCCAAAACTCCAATTCCACTTTAGCTAGCATACAAGATTAAGTATTATTGAGCTCACGTGTGTGCAATTGATTATTTCCACTATAACACACTTAAAGCATAGCAATTATTTGCATTGAACTACATAATTTAGAAATTCCCTTTTAAGCCAACCATGGATAGAGCCTTGCTACTAGTCAGGCGTCTATAACCTTGACAAAGTTATCTCTATAATTCCCCCAAACATAGCTCTACTACTAGTCAAGCATCTATAGCTCTAATAGAGATATTTGGATAACCTAAAGAGTTGACTTCTTTCTTTTGATATTTATTTTATAGCTCATTTCATCTTTTTTTCCTTTTTCTTAATATTTCAATGATATCTTATTTCAACTTGCAAGCAATGACTTGAGTGCTATTAAGTCGGTAGTTATAGTGGTAGCAAAGGTAGCATTTTGATTTTTCATTCAATGCAAATAACTGCTATCCCAAATTTTAGTAGAATGATTTTAAATATGTGTGTTTGTAGCTCAACATCAACCAAATGATTTATGCTAACTAGAGTAAAAAAATGAATAATTTTCCAATTATTTATAATTAAAGGACTACTTCTAGTCAAAACATATATTGAATTTCTAGAATTGATGTTCTATTACCTTGTTTGCCTTCAAAAGTTTCCAACTGTTGAATAGAGTAATGATGCAACACCCCAAAAAAAGAAAAAAGAACAAAAGAAACAAATGAATATTTACAAAGCAACAAAAAAATTATCTACAAAAAAGAAATATTTGCAAAACTATTTACAAAACTATTTAAAAAACTATGACTAGAAATAATGCTTTAGAAACTGCCCATCGATAGGCAATGGGATGTCTTCACCAGTCAAAGACTTCAGCCTATAGGTGTTATCACCTAAAATTTTAAAAACTTGATAAGAACATGTCCACAACTTGTGAAACTCACCATGCTCACCTTTTTGTTCATGGGTTTTGTTCCAGTACAAGAATAAGCCAAATATTCTAAAAGTTTTTAATTGAGCCCTTTTCTCAAATCATCATTTTACCACAAATTGATGCCTAGAAAAATGACCTATAGCTTAGGTATATTTTTCATCCAAATGCATTAATTGCAACAACCAAGCTTTAGTTTGATCATCTAATCCAATATATTCCTAAGAAAATTGCTAAGTAAGGATTTTCAAATCTATCAACAATATAGGGTCTACCCCATAAACTAGGTGGTAAGGAGAATTTCCCAATGCAGATTTCATCCTAGTATGATCTACCCAATGGGAAAATTTCAATAAAGAATGCTATTATCTAGGATTCTTTCCCAACAATTTTTTAATTATATCCAACAAATTTTTATTTCATGACTCTACTAATTTGTTTCCTTGCGAATAATAGTTAGGAAAAAAATTTAATGTTATACCATACTCAAATGCCCAATTAGAAAATTTTAATGAAGAAAAATCAAGGACTTTATCACATACTAGTGTGTACAATACTCCAAACTTGGTAATAAGATTTTACTCCAAAAATTTGATTACTACCTCTATGGTGCATTGTTTGTTGTGGCATGCTTTGGTCCATCTAGTGCAATAATCTATAGCAATTAATATAAACATGTGATCTACATATGATGGAGGATTGATAGTTCCAATGAAATCTAGTCCCCACTATGGAAAAGGGCACATCTCCATCATCGGTTGTAATGGTTGAGCATTGAATCTTCCTTTGTCTGGTGTAGTTTGACATGTATAGCAGTGTTTCACATGCTCATATGTATCTTTAAAAATCATTGGCTAGTAATAACCAACTCTCAAAATGAGGTTTGAAGTAGCTAAAGGTGCTCCATGAGCTATTCCAAACTTATCATGAAATTATTGCAACACTTTGTTCACTTCTATTATATTCAAACATCTCAAATAGATTTCTTCATGATCCCTTTTTAAGAGAGCTCCTCTTTTGATCATGTAACTTTGTGATTTTATCTTAAGGGATTTTCTTTGATTCCTTTGCATATGATCGAGGCAAGTATAACTAAATAATTAATGACATATGTCTGAATACCAATCTTCTTGATCTTTTACATCTAAAATATATTGTTGACTAGAGATTTGAGGATCTATTTCTGTAATAGATTTGACCAAAGCTTGTCCCTAAACTAGTTTCATGGGTATAATTTCTAAATCAAATTCTAGCAAAATAATAAAAAATTTGGCTCTCTTTTCTCTGAGCTCACTTTTTGTTAACAAAATTTTAACTATAGAATTGGGAACAATACCTTTGACTATACTCCTGAGGATGTAATGCTTGAATTTTTGTACTGCTTTGATCAAAGCAAAGGCTTGTTTCTCGATGGTGTAGGGGTACGTACACCTCACATTCCAATTGTGTTCATTTCATGTTGAATGGTGATCAGTAGGTTCACAATGAATGTTTTGAGTCTTTTTGTCATGGACAAGGTCTAACAAGACCATTAGTTATGTTATAGGTTGAGCTTTTTGGTTTTGGAGTCAAAGTGTGGGAAAATGGTGTTCTTCCACTTAAGAATCTTTGTAGCCTTTCATGGAAATTTAGTCAGTTTGTATAAGGATGGGGTCTTGTAAATGTAATAAGGCTATTTTTAAGCCATTGGTATGGTTTTAGATGGGTCATAGGTGTTTACAATGTATTTAAAGGTCAAAGAGTTAAAAACATTGCCATGTATGGAAAAGTGGTGTTAACAAACTTGTAATCATGTGTTTATGTTCCCAACGGTCATTAAGCATTTTAAATTTAGTTGAAAAGTTGGTTGTTCATTAATTGAGCTTGGAGAAGCCTTTAATTGGCTTGGATTTATTGATTGTAATGTTGGATGTTGTTCAAAAAAGGACTGGTAAATAAATAATTTCTATTTTTTCACATATTTTTTGTGTTTCCTCCCATTGTTCAGATCTGTACAGGCACTTATAGTTAGTTTATGATGTGAAATATATTTCATGCTTTGAATACTTGTGTTAGCTTTGTTTTGTGTCTAATTTGAAGGAATTTGGTGGTGATTTGTGTTAGAAAACTCCACTTCTTTGTAATAAGTTGTATACCCTATTTTTGAGGGTTTTCTGATCTAAACATAATGTAAAGGGCCCTTACACTTTTTGTGGCCATTGTAACTAGTGTAAGGGGCCCTATGGAGTTTTTTTTACATATAGGATGCATGAATAGAGTGTAGGGAGAGGAATAAAGAAGATATACCTACTGTTCTTGAGTGTTTTGTGGAGAAATGCATGTGAATAAAGGGGTTTCATTCTAGCATTTGAAAAAAATTGTATGGGATTATTGTTTTTGTTGAACTTTTAAGCATGAATAGGGTTAATAGACAGTGTTTGAGCTGGTTTTAGGGCCTGGGAGATTTTGGAAGCACTAGATTTAATAAACCCTCATGATTTACACCTAACAAAAGGGGTTTCTGGTTTGGAGTGTATTGGTCCTTAACAATGGGATCTCTTTGTCATTTTAGAGGCTTGAGGAAATATAAAATTTCTGCCCCAAGGTTTTAGATGGATTGGAGAATTTTGAAGGGTACTCTCTTTGAAAAAGAGGCGTATTTCACTAGGTTTTTCCATGACAAGGGTGTTGGATCTCCATGTTGGTCAAAAGTAGTTGTTGTTGAGGCTTAAATATTTGTTATATCCTTGAAATGGGTATCTGAATCCATCAATATTTTTTCTGGTGTTTTGGGAATCATTTGTGTTATTGGGAAAAAACTAGGTTTGCACTACTACAAGGGTTCAAGGGTTGAAAGTGGGAAATATGACTTATGTTGTTTGAAAAGCTTTGTGGGTGATTTAAACTACCCAAATAGATCATATTAATATTTTTAGATGCCTCTTATAGGAATGGTATCATATTTTTTGAGTTGAGCCTCCCAGGTCTACATCAAAGTGGTATCAGAGCACAATAATAGATCTTTTGTTGTTGTTTCGAATTGGTTTTGGAGGTAGGTGAAGAGAGGATTTTTTAAAAGTCACCTAAAGGAAGTATGGTTGCAAGGAAGATTGACACCCATGATAGGGAGATAGAAGCCTTGAAAAGAGAGATGGTTGCTTGGAAGGAAAAGTATAGAGTGGAAGAGGATGTAAGTGAAACTGAAGAGGAAGAATAAGCTCCTACTAAAGAAGAGGAGATGGACACTGATGATGCAAGAAAAATAATAATTTTGAAGGCTTCGAAGAAGGAGGTACATGGAAAAATATATGTTCCTATGTATGGAGGCAAACTTGATAGTGTAGAGCTCCTGGACTGGATTGGGGCTATTGAAAACTACTTTGATAGTGAAGAAGGCTAAAACAAGACTGAAGGGACATACTTTGGTATGGTGGAATTTTTTGCAAGAGGAAAGGGAGAGAAAAAGAAAGAGCAAGATCACTTATTGGGAAAGGATGAAGGCCAAAATGAAAGGTAAATTTCTCCCTTGTGATTACAATGTTCAATTTCTTAAGAAGTTACAAAATATTAGACAAAAAGATTTGGATGTGCAATCATATAATGAAGAATTTTATAAGAAGTTAAGAATAAGAACTAAACATGAGGAAGATACGGAAGAAATGGTTACTAGGTACTTGAATGGCTTGAGGTACAACATTCAAGATGAGATTAGCTTGTTGGCACCTAAATCAATTCAACAATGCTTTCAAATGGCAATGAGAGCAGAAGAGAAACTAAAGAGGAGACAAGAGAAGGTATCTACAGGTAGAGAAAGCATTTCTATGGGTAGAGGCACAACTAAAACATCAAGGAATACTAAGGAAGACCATGAAGATGCTGAGAAGAATAAAGAACAAGCTCCCGAAGCAAGAGGAGGATGGAGAGGTGGAGGAACTAATTTTAGGCAAAGGGAAGATTACAATGAATTCTCAGGAAGGTGTTATAGATGCAATGAATTTGGACACCTATCTTTCAAGTGTCCTCAAAACCAAGGTTCATCATCAAGAAATGATAGGATAAGTGATAAAAGAGTCCAATATGTGCAAGGAGATGAAGAAGAGAGTGTGCGTTCATCTAGTAGACCTGTAGATCCAAAAGTAGGAGAGGCATTCATGGTGAGAATGACCTTGTTGCAAGCAAAAAAAGAAGATCTGAGCCAAAGAAGGAACCTATTCAAAACCTCATGTAAATGCAAAGGTAAAGTGTGTCAATTTGTAATTGATTATTGTTCTCAAGATAATATGGTGTCTAGGGAGATGGTAGATAAGTTGAGTTTAGAAAAAATTCCTTATGTAGCACCCTACAAAGTTTCTTGGGTGAATGATAGACAAAGTTTAGTAGTGAACAAGCAAGCCTATGTGGATTTCCATATTGGGGAGTACAAGGATAGAGTCCTATGTGATATATTTCCAATGGATTGTTGCCATTTTCTCTTGGGAAGTCCATGGAAATTTGATAGGAAGTCTATGTATGATGGTTGGGAAAATTCCTACACCATTTGGAAGGACAACCAAAGTTTCAAGCTAACTCCTTTGTAGGGAAAAGAGAAGGACAAAGGCAAGTCTAAGGTTGTAATTTTTAGTAAGGAGGAGCCTTTAAGGCTTGAGGGTAGTAAGTATGATATGTTTTCTAATTTGGAGTAGGGTTATGGCATTAAGACAACAAGAGAAGCATCTCCAAATAGTGTTATGTCAGTAAAAGATTTAGTTTTGTAGAGGGTAGAGAAGGAACTCATGCCTAAACCTGATTTGGTTGAAGAGAATAATAAAGGGACAATGAGGAGTTTGGTTTTTCACAAAAAGGAAGATACATTGGAGTTTCACATAAGTAGGATAAGAGGGAACAAATGTGTAGAACAACATGGTAATTTGGGTAAGGTGTTTAAGGGAAGTTTTGTAAAGAAAAGTGAAATCATGATTGGGGCCATTGTCTGTCCCATAGTTGAGTGCAATGTTACCAAGCAAGTGAGATTTTCTAGTGTGAGGATGGATAAGGAAACTAGTACAGAGGCATAGGGTAATGATAACATGAAAGGTCTGATAATAGTGAATAGGGAGCAAGGTAAATACAGAAACACAGGTCTGATGATAGTGGTAAAAGGGCAGAATATGCAGAGGTTTAAGCATAGAGATGAGTATGTAGGTAAGCTAATAGGTAAAAAAAAACAAGGGAAACTGATAACTATTTTTTTGTAGGTGTTGGTGAAGCCATAAAACTTGGTATTGACCACATAATAGGGATAAGACCACTTGCATGTGTGAATGCTAAGTTGAGTCCAACTTTCATGCAGACCACAGTCAAATATGATCAAGGTGTAGAGCAGGTTATGAGTTCAACATATACATATCAGGGAAGAATATTTGTGGACCAATGGAGCCTTCATGAAGCTTGGAGACAATGGTGTCAAGCACAACTCATGAGACATGAGTCTTTTCTAGGGGGGTGTATGGTGCAGGGGCACCTACACCTCACCTTCCAATTGTGTTCATTTGATGGTAAATGATGATCAGTAGGTTCACAATGAATGTTTTGAGTCTTTTTGTCATGGGAAAGGTCTAACAAAACCATTATTTATGTTATAGGTTGAGCTTTTGGGTTTTGGAGTCAATGTGTAGGAAAATGGTGTTCTCGCACTTAAGAATTTTTGTAGCCTTTCATGGAAATTTAGTAAGTTTGTATAAGGATGGGGTCTTGTTAATGTAATAAGGTTGTTTCTAAGCCAATAGTGTGGTTTTAGAGGGGTCACAGGTGTTTACAATGTATTTATAGGTCATCAAAGAGTTAAAAACATTGTCATGTATGGAAAAGTTGTGTTAACAAACTTGTAATCATGTGTTTATGTTCCCAACGGTCATTAAACATTTGAAATTTAGTTGCAAAGTTGGTTGGTCATTGGTTGAGCCTGGGGAATCCTTTAATTGGCTTGTTTTCATCGATTGTAATGTTGGATGTTGAAGAAAAGGACTGGCAAATAAATAATTTCTATTTTTTCACATATTTTATGTGTTTCCTCTCATTGTTCAGATTTGTACATGCACATACAGTCATTTTATGCTGTGAAATATCTTTCATGCTTTGAATACTTGTGTTAGCTTTTTTTGTGTGTCTAATTTGAAGGAATTTGGTGGTGATTTGTGTTAGAAAACTTCACTTCTTTGTAATTAGTCGTATACCCTATTTTTGAAGGTTTTGTGATCTAAACATAATCTAAAGGGCCCTTACACTTTTTTTGGCCACTGTAACTAGTGTAAGGGGCCCTATGGAGTCTTTTTTACATATAGGATGCATGACTAGAGCGTAGGGAAAGGAAAAAAGAAGATAGATCTATTGTTCCTGAGTGTTCTATGGAGAAATGCATGTGAATAAAGGGGTTTCAATCTAGGGTTTGACAAAATCTGTATGGGAGTCTTATTTTTTTTGAACTTTGAAGAATTTATGGGGTTAATAGATAGTGTTTGAGTTGGTTTTAGGGCCTAGGAGATTGTGGAAGCACTAGATTTAATAAACCCTCATGATTTACACCTAAAAAAAGGGTTTTCTAGTTTGGCATGTATTGTTCCATACCAATGGGATTTCTTTGTGGTTTTGGAGGTTTGAGGAAATATAAATTTCCACCCCAAGGTTTCAAAGGGATAGGAGAAGTTTGAAGGGTACTCTCTTTGAAAAAGAGGCCTATTTCACTAAGTTTTTCCATGACAAGGGTGTTGGATCTCCAGGTTGGTCTAAAGGAGTTGTTGTTGGGGCTTATCTATGTGTTATATCCTTGAAATGGGTATCTAAATCCATCAATATTTTTTAGGTTTTTTGGGAATCATTTGTGTTAGTGGGTAAAAACTAGGTTTGCACTACTACAAGGGTTCAAGGGGTGAAAGTGGGAAATCTGACATCTATTATTTGTCAAGCTTTTTGTGTGATTTAGACTATCCAAATAGGTCATATTAATCTTGTTAGATGGATCTTATAGGCAGGGTATCATATTGTTTGAGTTAAGCCTCCCATGTCTACATCACTCAAGATTTGGATACTTATATCTGCTTCTTTAAATGGAGCACTATATAAGCAATCAAATTTTCTTCTTTATTCTCACCCTTTTGTGTTAGTACTATTGTACAAATATGACCATAAGTGAAAGAGTAAATATAAAAAGTTTTAATACAATATAGACTTACCAGTACATGTGCTTCCATAATTACAACTTTTATATTTTCGAATGAGAGCTTAGCCTCATTTGTACACTCTATTTTTGCATGTTTCTTCAATATATCATTGAGTGTTTTTACTATCTTAGCAAATCCAGTGATAAATTCTCAGATAGAATTGATCTTACCAAAATATGTTTTCAATTCTTTTTCACTTACCAAGGGTTGTAACTTGAGCAATGAACTCACTCTTTCTGGATCTATTGAAATACCTCTTTCAGAAATAATGTGTCCTAGTAGGTTACCTTCAGTCACCCCAAAAAATACATTTCTTAGGATTTAATGAAACTCCATAAGTTTCACACTTTTGTGGTATTTCTCTGAGATCTCGAACATGATCTCCTCTATTCTTTGAAAATATTGTGAGGTAATCTATGTAAATGATAGTACATTTTCTTGTCAAATCTCAAAAAACATATCCATGGCTCTCTACAATGTAGCCCTAACATTTTTTACATTTTCCTATCAAATCTCAAAAAGCATAATCCACGGCTCTCTGAAATGTAGCCCTAACATTTGTTAATCCAAATGGCATCCTTTTGTAAGAAAAAGTTCCCAGTTCATGGTGAATGTTGTCTTCATCCGATCTTCCTTCACTACCATTACTTGATTATATCTAGAGAATCTATCTAGAAAAGACATCATTTGTGAACCATTGACTATTTGTAAAAATTATTCTAGTGAAGGTAGTGGATAATTATCTTTTTTAGATGCCTTGTTAAGATTCTAGAAATCTACGCACAACCGTATGTCTCCATTCTTCTTTCTTATCATTACCAAATTTTCCACCCAAGTAGAATGTCTGATAGGAAATATTATTATGGCTGATAAAAGCTTTTGGACTTCCTTTTGAATTAGTGGTTGTAAAAGTGCATTTATTGGTTGTTGTTTCTATCGGAAAGGCTTTGCATCAAGCTTTAGTGGTATCATATGTGTGATGATGGAAGAATCATAGGTTTTGAAATCTTCGTATGTCTATGCAATAACCTTCCAATAATCTCTGAGGGCTCGAGTAGTATTTCTCTTCTCTTTTTTTGGTACATACCTTTCCTATAAGCACACTCTTAGGATCTTCTTTAGTATGCAAATTTCATAATGCATATTGTCCTCCATCACTTTGAGGAAAATATTTTTTTCAAACTATATGATCGATGTCAAATAGTTGTTCCAACTCAATATCCCTTTTGGAATATTATTATCTTTAGCTTGAGCTAATTCTTCATCTTGAATTTCACATTGGGGTAATATATTTCTTCAATTATTTGTGCTTTGAAGATACTAAAGTTAGTGATGAATTCCAATATTTGTCGATCATCTTCAAACACCTACAAATTTCTAACATTATCAAGGACCGAAGGTAACTATACCAACTCAACTGTGAATCTCCTCAAATCTGAGGCATCTAAAGGTTTTAAAGCACTATCAACTATAGCCAAAGCACCAGCTCTTTGATTAAATCTTCTTGGAATGTGAGTAATATTGAATGCATCAAAGTCTTATATTAGATCACATACTCTCTATCAGTAATTGGACAATCGCTTGTAGTGGCAAACACACTATTTTTTGAAATTGCTTAACTTGTAATGAACCACCTTAAACAACCTAACAAAAGAACTGAATTTCATAGTAATTAATAAAGTTAGGTAGATAGAGATGTAATATCCTACACTTATTTTAATAACTTCCTGATGAAAGGAGTTTAGTGAAGTCTTGCCCTTCCATAACTGAACTAGTTAAACACATCCAAACAATTGATTTTAAGAGAATCAAATGATTATGGAATTTCTTCTTATTCTTAATTAATGAAACTCATAAGTGACATGAATGGAAATAATAAAATGATGACATTATGTAATGCTACAATTTGTTTAAGAATAATAGAGACATAGACTTGATACTTCTTCATAGCAATTTTAATAATTGATCTTAGCATAAAGATATAATAACCTTAATGTTCAAATTGTTCTAATACCACTGAGAGATTTATTAATCATCATTCTAAGAAATTAGATATATTATACCTTCATACTATATATATATATATATATATATATATATATATATATATATAATTAAATAAAGATTCCATACTTACTAATACTAAGTTTTCTCTTAGATACTCTATTCTCACATCCATAAATTAATTCGACTATTTTAGTGTATTCTAAATTAAATTTTATATAAGTTTTTTTTTAATGCATTTTCTTCTTATTGTAAATAACTCCGATATAATAGCCTAAGATAATTTCTAACATATTACCCAATCATTAAATTTACGTAAAGAAACTATAATCAAGCTCTTATTAAATTTAAATTACCATGCATTCTAGTTTTAGATAATACAAATAGTTACCATATAGATCAATTATTCATAATTTGCTTCTAAATTTTTCAATAAAGTTTTCCTTATAAATCTCTAACTAAATAAAATTTACCATTTCTACTCCAGATTAAAATTTGATTGAAGATTTACTTGCTATTCTAACTCTTGTTTATGGATGCTTTATTACACAATTTTAGAAGTTTCTTATTTTACAAAAATAAAATCAAGAGATCAATCTTTTAAATAATTAACTACTTTTCCACTATAATTAATTTCCCCGCTTACAAATTTAGTGTGCCAAACATTAAGTCTTTCAAATATAACAAATTTCCTACTTAGCAAGATATAAACTTGAAGCAAATCAATCAGCACATATTTGCCCATATGACCAACACCTCATAAAAACAGAAATAGATATTTGCATAAAATGAATATCTTTTGATAACTAATATCAAAATTAAATGAAAATATAATTTAAACTACAAAACCATTGCCCCATTCTTTAAATATTAACTGAAATTGAAAAGAGTGATCAACCCCAAAGAAACGTTGTAACTAAAAATACTATTTCTTACATCAATTAATTAATTACAATTAATACATTCTAACCAAGGATTCATAAATTGTTGTAAGTAAAAGTTCCATAAGTTTATTAGCTTATTTATTTACTATTACTTCTTACTATTTTTTTTATTTTAACTTGAAATTCTCAGATTTAATTATTTCTTATTAATTAACTTTGTTCTCAAAAATATATTTATAAGTTTCTTTAAACTATTAAGTACCCTACATATAATCTTTCTTTAGAACAATTAATAGAATTTCACTGAAAATTAGTTTATATTATATATATATTTCAACACTTAAATATACAACGTTTAAATATAACCAAATCTAGACATTGTTTGGAAGTTATTAATTCTCACAATTTAACTTTCAAACTATCAAATTACCTGTTTATAGTTTTCATCCTCGTTTTAATATAATCCTATACGAGTGACAAATGTTTTCCCTAAAATCTGAATGTAACTAAGTTTCTTTAAAATTTGGGAATAAGTAAAATAGAAGTTACTAGATTTTATTAAATATACTAACTAAAACTAATTAGTTAACAAGAACGGAACTAACTGAAAACTACCCAAATTCTTTAAATTATGATCATATTCCAGTTTTATACTTTACTTCATTGAATACAATAAACCGCAGGCAGATTGAAGGGATATATTTTATGTTTTATTTTTTAAAATTCTTTCACAGATTTCAACCCTGATATATTTGCAGGCTGATTGAATCGGTGTATTTATATTAAGCCTACACAGTTCATATATTAGAGTACCGAGAATGACATACCAAAGAAAGGTAAAGTACTACACAGTTACCAGACTAAACACTTACAGGAAATACCCAACAAATCAACAATTACCTTATGTCCAGCAATAAAATAAATCATATGAACACCAGTAGCTTGGATTTAAAATGCATAAACTCAGGATTCAAAACTGTTATACAAGATGATTGACATCTTTTGATGCAATGCCTCAATGTAAATTTTGTATGCTATCAAAAGTTTATATATTCATAATAACCACCTTCCATTAGAATTAGCCTACCAAATACATCAACTGAGTAGTTTTGACCAATTCTTTTGTTGCTGAAGTAATTTATTGCATAAAATTTCTGGATTAGATTGTGTCTGAATTTTTTTGCATCAACATTTCGAATCACACTCCGTGATTCATCATCAGGATAAGAGAGCATAAGGATGAAAATCCAGAGATTTTCATCCTTATGCTCTCTTATCCTGATGATGAATCACGGAGTGTGATTTGAAATGTTGATGCAAAAAAATTCAGACACAATCTATTCCAGAAATTTTATGCAATAATTGTAGAAATCTACTATCGCTAAGCTAAAGTAACTTTTACTCATTTATCATGACTCAATTTACAGTGAGTTGACGAAAGAACTATTCTACCAATCATTAACTGCATTGAAATCTTCTTGAAATAGAACACGATAGAAGCCATCATAGTAGCAAGTTTCTCTCGAGTTTCCATGGGATGAAGTCACATTACTATTTAATCTTGCTACATTGTTTGAGCGGCTACATACTGAAAATTACAAATCTCTTATACAGGCTAATATTGTTCAAGTTTCTTGGTTTAGTTTATATACTTCTATATTCATACTGAAGTAAATACAGATATTTTTCCACCTAAAAATTATACATATAATCATGAACACTTGTATTTAATGATCAAAATGTGTTCAAGCAATACGTGTATCCACACTATAAATTTAATCAGAAATTACACAAACTGATGCACTCGGAGGAGAGTGTTACTTCAGAAATGATTAGGAGACTGTTCCCCGAGTTGGCAATAAACGGAGAAGACCAATAGATGAATGCAGAATCACAAGGTACATGCCGCGATCACAAGAAATATACAAAGTGCAACACAAAAATCACATACACATAATGCAAGCCCGCGATCAAAGGAGAAAATAATGGCAATGTAGAAACCAAAAGAAAATACAGGTCGTGAGAAAAACGAAGAAAAGGGATATCGTTGCAGGCGCAAAAAGAATGCATAATTTAAGGAAACGTTTGCAAAGGCCCCATTTGTAAAGCATCCAAGAAAAGAATGTAACATTCGCCAGGGTTAGCAGATTCGATTTGAATCAAAACAGGCAGTGAAGGATTACACGAGGGAGTCTGAAAAATACGGTTTTCCATTTTCCATCATAATGTAATTATTATTTACTATAACTTTGCATTAAATCGAAAGAATTATAATCTACCCAAATTCAACGAATATTCATCAAATTATACATTAAAGCACACCATCTAGAAAATTTCAAATGAATAAGAAATCCTAAACTATTCCTAAAATAATTTGCAGAAGGTAAGAAGATAGATAATAGAGGTAAAAAGATGGCAACACAATTTTACGTGGAAAACTCCATCTGGAGAAAAACTACCGAGAAAGTTCTGCCACTTAATTTTATTAATCATCAATAGAAATACATTCCTCCCCCTTTCCTTTCTGCATGATATGTATTTATATAATTTTTCTAGAAGTGAACCATTATAAAAAGCTACGGTTCAGGCAACCAGCCAGGAGAACAACTAATTAACATACACTTAATGTAATGAAAATATTTCGTTGGTCCAATAATATCGGTTTGGCTTCACAATTCTTTCTTCTTTCACCTACCCTGTTAAATATACCACACTTAAATTGAACATTAGTATATTAGCAAAAGATAACATTATGAAATAACGTAAATTAAAAGATAATAAAAGTATAATAATTTTTCCTATCAAATATATGTATTAATTTTTAATAATATTTGAATCACCTAATTTGTTAATTTATTTCTTGTAGAACTTTAGTCTCATTAGTTTATTTCTTGTAGAACTTATTTTAAAGTTTCTTGGTAATTCATTTTACATTTTATAGTTTAAGTTCACTTTTTGGGAGGGGTACTACATAACTACCAATTCAGAATCACCAAACACCTTAAGAATTTTGACTTTCTTCTTGATTGTGAGCATCAAACCATGAATAAGGGCCTCATATTCTACCATGTTGTTAGTACATTGAAATTGCAATCAATAAGTAGCAAGAAAAGATTTACCTTGCGGGTTGATGAGTTCAACTCGAATTCCAATTCCTTGTTTCAATTTGGATCCATCAAACTTAAGAATCCAGGCTTGATCATTCATAACTCAAAACATACAACTCTTAAGAGTTGTCAAATTATCCTTTTTGGTTTGTGTAAATCAGACTTTGTCTTTTTGTATTTCTAGTTTAGACTTCTTGATCTTATCATGTTCTAGATAGTATTGGTTTTTGATTTTGTGAATTATTTCCAAACACATCATGCAATTGTCTTCTGAATGTGTAGAATTGTGTAACCTACACCAATCTTGCAATAAAAATATTTTTAGTGAAATTTCAATTTTACCACTCTTTCGAGCTTTTGTAACAATATTCTTCTAAAATTTATCATAATAACTATTTTCTTCTTTGAAATAATCACAATATGATTCAATTAAAACATTTGTTCGAGGAGTTATCTAATTATGCTTTTTAGCATTGCATGCAAATAATTCTTCTATTTTAACTCATGAGCTTCATATTTTATAAGTTCTTGGTTCTACATCAATATGTAGAACTTCATTTTTTTTTATCTTAATCAGTAATCATGTATTTATTATGTGGTTCTCTTTCAATACTGATTTGATTAGGAAATCCTTTCCATAGTAACCACATATGTGAGAAATTTGTGTCCATGTATCCATTCAAAGTCTTTGACCAATCCCTGCTCAATAACATTTCGTAAGTATCAGGTATCTCAGCGACTTGAATGCCTATTTAATATTGAATCCTGGGATATGATGCTAGTTGCATGTGAATATTAGTCAACTCCCCAACTAATTTTACTTTAGTTTTGTCAAGTTGAGCAACTTTTTTTAAAGAACTTGTAGGAGTCAACCCTAGTGTTTGAGATATGGGCAAAGGCATCACATTAGTAGATGCTCCAAAATCTACTAAACAATTATGAATACTATTACCAAATATTCTCAGTGTGAGTAAAAATGGTGGGAATTCTAGTTTTCCTTTGTAAAAGGCTACTTGTGCATCCACCATAGGAATAACGTTCTTGTCTTTTTCCTTAATGGAACTATCTTTCACCTAAGATTCCTTAAATTTTCTTTCCTTTGGAAGATCTTCTAAAGTATTTAAGAAATCATTCCCGATCACAGGTGTTTTGAGCAATTCTAATAAAGAGAGGCTGATTTTTACCTTTTTGATTTGGAATTTTAACATTCCAACTTTCTTGAGTTTGTGAGAAGAAAGAATTTCCATTAGGATACATCTCTGTAATGGTTGGAGCAATGTGAGGTACTAAAGCTTGACTATTTCTTGGTTGAAAGAAAGTATTCTAAGGAAATGTCCCATTCTAGACCACTGAAGAAAAACATTAGGAGTCATGGGATGATTTAAAGGGACTCCATTCATACTTGAGTCAGGGGATGATTTAAAGGGACCACTAAAGAAAAGACACTCCATTTCTGAGATGTTTCCTTTCTAAATTTACTCTTACGACTTTAGCATAGGCTTCAGGTAAAGTAGTGGGAGGATTTTCCCTTCACTTTACAAACATAGCAGTTAAAGGATCTACTACTATTTAATAAACTGCAATAGCAGACAAATTATCCACTATGTAAGCCACCTATAATCTCAAATAATCCTTCTGGAACCTTTCATTATTAAAATCAGTTATAGGTTCTTCATCGAACCTCTTGATTTGAGCAAATTGATGATATAACAAAGCAGGGTTAGCTGGTGTTCTAAATTTGGCCAAAAAATCAACTCTCCATATTTTTCCATGATCTAACTGAGTTACAAGGCAGGTTGGTATACCACTGGTAAACTTCATCCCTTAAGGTATACAAGAACAACCTACACATGACTTCTTTATGTTGAATCCTTGCTCTAAAACATGTATCCTTAAAGATACTGATATGTTCTTGTACATCTTTGTGAAGATAATGCTTAGGACACAAATTTTGAAGAATTTTTGATAAATCATTAAACACATAGAATTGAATTGGTGACTCTATGTTAAAGAAAGTCATCTCTATGGGAGGTAGTGGTGGTATTACAGTAGTTGGATTTTTCAAATTTGTACTTACACTTATAGAACTTTGAGGTCTATACGACGTTCGATAACTAAGTTTGACTAATGTCACACAAGGATCACCAGACCGAGATCTAGTGACTCTATGGAAATCTAGTTTAGACCTAATGAAACCAAAAGACAACAATAAGGCACTCCCTCTACCACCAGTTCCTGTTGATGATGATGTCACTCATAGCAATAGTGCAAATAAAATCCTCATAGGAAAACTACAAATAACCTATCTTTACTTGAAAGGCTGAACCGAGGCAACCTAAGGTGTCCATGTAATAGGAAAATATTGACTTAGCTTAATCCCAAGGCTCTAGTAGTTAGATCTTGAGCATACTAGGTTCACACTAGGGAATGATGTGATATTTTTGTTAATATCAAAGGGTCTATGGTTATCTTTAATTTCATCAAGAACATCTCTAGTTTCATTAAGAATCATAAGAATTAGATACAAGATTTCCAGTTTGATCATAAAATAATCTCATGAAATAAAAAAAATTCAATAATATGTCATGAACATCAAACAATTTTTCTATCACTTAAGTAGATTTAACTTTAAGCATTCAACAATTTCATAGAAAATGGAATAATTTCAATAAATTTTCATTCATTCATCTATTTTTTTGGAACATTTTCAGGAATTTAAACATCTAATCTAAAATAAAGCATAAAAAATATTGAAAAATAAAATTTCTCCTAGTTATTATACACACATGCCCCAAGATTTAATAAAATCAAAGAAAACCACTTTACACATCACTAGATTGCTTCACAACTAGGCATAAAATGGCGCGATCTTTTAAAGAAGGGGGTTTTAGTTTGGACATTGAATAGGTTCTATTTACACCCTTAAATGGTGCAAAATACAATCTTGTTCGGTTGAACTAACAAAACCAGCCACAAAAGATACATGAGATAGGTAACTATCAAATTGGCTTCAATATTGATTAATTTATATGTGCATACAATTTTTTAGTCCAGAATGATTTAGAAAATAGGAAAAACAAACAAAACATAGAGAAGTTTTGGCTCTTTCGACATCCACAAATTCTGAACTTAAAATAAAAGTAAAGCAATAAATGACCTTTTATAGGAACAAGGCCCCAAGAGTTTAAACTTAAAGTTTATCAAGAGAATCAAAAATATCAAATCAAAATGTAGCACGTGGCATATGTCAGTTTTCATCAGAATCTTCTAGATGAAGTCAAAGCTTTGACTTCTTCAATAGCAACACCTCTCAACTTTGAACAGAGGTGCACAAAACTCCACATAAAACAAGTCTATCAGCATTATTTAGAATGGTAGACATGAAACATCCATTGAGACTGAGAACAACCTACAAAAAAGTCAATTTCAATGAAATGTCTTTGTGACACTTATGGCATCTAATATCTAGTACTTCATATATCACTTAGAGCTCGGGTTTCAGGATCCTTTTTTTATTTTTCTTCAATTGATATTCTCAAAAAGAATTTAATATTTGATGTGTTCACTCTTTTGAAATCCCCTATATCACCTTCCAACTAAACTTGAGCATAGTGTAATCTTTTGATATCTAGAGTATATTGGCATTCCTTTACACTTTCTCTATTTTGTATTTGACTATAGTGTTTTTGTAATGTATGATCTCATCAATGACTTCCTTGGTTAACAACTTAATTGGGTCTTTATTTATTCTCTCAATCTATTCCTTGAAAGCTTTTTCTTCCTTACCCTCTTGTCCTAGTGTCCGAGGATCACAATATTGACATGCTAACACTTCAATAAAATCTTGATCTTTATCAAGCAACTTACTGCATTTCTCAGTGACTTTTTCAAATCCTTCTATACATTATGTTAATATGTCACCTTCCCAAACTAACTCTTTCTTCCATTTTTCACATAATGGAATTTCTTGTTCTGAAATTATATTTTCTCTTATCAGTTCTTGTACATCTATTTGCATGAGATTTTCTATATTTCTTCTTTTAGAATCAACATGTTCTTAGTGAAATTTGCATTCTCCTTCCAATCTTCTAGATTTTTCAAACCAATGATGTGCTTCCTTGTATTTCCCATTTGCATTTGTAATAAATTATTCTCATTTCCTTACCCAATACTCAATCCATTCCTCAAATATATTCATCCTATGCCTAATTTCTACAATGGCATCCACTTGCTCTTGTGACATAAGTACTGGATTTCGAGGCAATTCATTCTGTGCTTTTCCAGATTGGGTTAATGAATTTATGAAATTCTCTAGGCTAGCAACCCATTTTTTCAAATCTCTTTTCTTCTATTTACTCTTCTATATCTTGGAAATAGTTGCATCCAAATTTATCTTCATTTCTTCTAATTCGTGTCCAGGATGAGTTTCCAACATTGAAACTTGTTGTCTTATACGAGTCCTTAGGCATTATCTCATGTCTATTTTTATCTACTATTGGGGTTGCTATATGGATTGTTCTTCCTCCATCTATATTCCTATGTATGGCATGTTTCATTTTAGCTCTTCACCTAGACTTAGGAATCTCCACTTTTTGCATAAAACTTTTAAGATCCATAGGTACCAACTCCACTTCCATTAGGAAAGTCAATTCTCTAACTAACCAATTAGGTGCATCTTCATCACACTACACCTCTATAACATTTCTCCATTCCTGTTTCTAGTTTGTTCAAGAACTTATTATCTTACATCTTCAATTTTATCTATAACATCCTCTATAATAAGAACATTCTCAATATTCTTTAGCATATATTTTGGATTACCAAGATTCAACACTGTCTCTTCAATTTCAAGACTTGTATTTTCCTATCTAGCCATGTGTTCAACATCAGCTCCTAAGACATCACCTTCTTTATAACCTATCAGTATTAGGATTCTCCTCATCTCTAACCTTATCACTTGAAACTTGTGAAGGTTCTTCATTTTGAATTTCAACCTAGACCTCCTTTTATTTTGCAGAGACCTACGGTTGCTCATTATCATTTGGATCATTCCCTAGAAAAGGTTAGGAATCAAAGGTATCTTCAATAACCACATCATTACTAGGATTTTGTCCTGCAATCTCCCCTATTTCCATTTCAAGAACATCAAGGTTCCCCACTTCTGAAGTGAGTGTTCCTTCTATGAATTCTTCTTCTTCGACATTCATAGGAATTGACCCTATAACTGGAATTTCTTCCACCACTGGTTGTACCATGGGTTTAAATCTTTAGACTTCTTTTCTTTTACTCGTTTGCACATGGCGCCCCATTTATCCATTTGTTCTTTAGTTTTAGCTTCATTTGCCTTAGAAACTTCATCCAAAACCACAAGAGTCTTTCCTAGTGCCAATTTTACACTAGCCATATTAACTGAAGGGAGAGAAGTGAATAATCATGCAACTCTCTAAGATGTAGACCTTTTCTGTGAACCACTATTTTCTGTTACCCCTCCCTTTTCATTAGTAGTGGGATAGGTCCATGGTTTTGTTAACAAGATGCTACTTTTGGTTTTACTTTTGATTTAACTTTGTCTGACTCAACATATTTATTCTTACCAACTAGTTTTAGTGCAACACCTTGGCTTAGAGCCTCAGGGGTTCTCTCTTCAATATGTATACTAGCAGCTGGTTTATGTTGGCCTTGTCATTGTACCAAAAGGTTGACTTGTCAATTCCCGATACAAGGATCAATTAAGATCCACATGAGGTAGTTAGAGCATGTCACAAACCCAAGCATTGTGTTGCAAGGAAGACCAAGGGACACAACATCTTGCAACAATCTCCCTACACAAGTGAGGAGTTTGAACCTGTGACCAACTCTAATATCAATTGTTGGCCTTTCCATTGCATGAAAAGTTTTACCTGTCAATGCCTGATACAAGCATCAGTTAAGATCCATAGGAGGTAGTTAGACCATGTCACAAACTCAAGCATTGTGTTGCAAGGAATACCAAGGGGCACACCATCTTGTAACACTTTACTAGCTTTCCTCTTTTTCTTAGTAGGTTCCCCACACTCAAATTCATCTTCATCTCTTTATCTCTTTGTTTCTTTCTTTTATCTTGTGAGTATGTGGGTTTAATTCCTTTTTCTCTTAAAACTTTACAAAAATAATCTATCTAGTGTTAAGTATGTAACAAAACTGGTGTAGAGAATTCCCCAATTGATGTTATCTATTCACTTTTATAATCTAGGTCTGGAATAGGTTCATCATAGACTTTGTCTTCATTATAATTCTTACTCAACACTTCACCATCATCTTCCTCCATCTGATATGGAATATCATGAATCCTAAGAATTTGTGCAAATTCTAATGTCAATCTTTCATATTTTATTTTTCTTACTTTGTGCTCATCCTCACAATTTAGTCAATAGTATTCTAGATGCTGGACATGAGCATGATAACCAGCTATGTTCTTGGAAATTTTCCCATCTAGGTCATAATACTTTCTTTGGATTGGAAAGTATTCCAAATTATACATTTTCAACTCCTCTTCACAAAAAATAGCTATTCTAATTGCACTGTATTTATAATTCCCTATTAGTACAATAGGAAATTGAAAGAATCCTTTTTATGAGCCATGCTATAAAGAGCTTGGGATAGCTTTAACTATCTTACCAACTCTAGTGACACCATTTTATCTAGATAGGGTACCTAGGCAACATGAAAGGATATCCATCAAACCCTTCCACTCTAATGTAAGTGAAAGTGGAAAACTGAATGAACTAGCCTCCAATCAGTCTAATGACACTTTATGCTTGCAAAGACAATCTGATGCAATGGGGAGGGAAGAAACACACTTTCTCAAAGTCAATAGACCAAAATCACAACATACTTTATTGCTACTCATTTCCTATTCACCATTCCTTCACCAAAACCCAATTCAAACACTCAAATTTGCATTAAGAGTTCCCAATTCCTTAAAGTCCTTCAAAACACCCCAAAAATATTGAAAATGAATTATTACAATCAACTAGCTTCCTCAAAACATCAACCAATGATTATTCATTCACAAGCTATCTTAAATCTTCCATAATGGCACCTTTGTTTACAAACACAAACTTCAATTCTTAAGGCACAACCATTCCATTCTATGCTTAAGAAATCTTTGTTTGAGTTAGAACAACAAAATTAAACCTTTCATAAGTCTACACACACACACAAATCTCATTTCCCTTATTGACTATCCACATTACTAGTAGCCAAGCATCTGTAAACTGTCAACAGTATCTTCTAAACCATGCACACACTTCAGACTCTGATACTCATTTTGGACACCCATTTCAGGGGTTTAAAACATATTAGAAAATCAATATAAGTTATTTTGGAGAAGATGCCTCAAATCTGGATTGTACACTGCTAATTAGGCCTATTAAACCTTTACACATCTAGGGCTTATTGGATCTACCAGCTCCCAACACAAATACTCTTCATAAACCATTCAAACATCTCATTTTAGACTTGAATAAGCTTTATTCATCATTAAAAGCTCATTTCCATAAGCATTTCATAAAACCCTAAGTGATAACAACATAAAATTTTGTATTTTCCATAATGTAGCAGCCTTTGGCTTCAATTTTCCACACCTAAATCTTATTCCTTAAACCTAAAACTCATTGAATATGAAAGAACATGCATCTAAGAGTAATTTCACAAAAAATTTAGGAGATTCCACCAAGTAATCAAGGAGAAACATAAATTTCTTGCTTACTGGATACCCTAAATAGGGGTTTCAATAGTTTTTACAAATATTGCAATATATTTCTCAAAATGAGACTAAATTGCCTGAAAAAAAACAAAATAGAAGGTGGTTGACTCTTCTACCTATGTCAAACAATTAGACGCCATTACTTGTCTGTACAAGTTTGTACACAACCAAGAAATAGAGAATTTCTATGAAATATACAGAACATGATTCCTTTATTCATTCAAAATCTGAAATACAATCACCCACGCCTTAAAAATGGTGTACAAAACCTTTATAAAGGAATTCAAATTGACTTATAACTTCCAACTACCTCCCAATGCCCAAAACTGAAAATGACCTTTCATATTCCTTGTTACATCGCTTTTTTTTGCATATTGACATCTTTTGCAATTTCTGGACAACTTTTACATTTACACAAATTTTGACATCAAACTTAAAACTTGACCTCCTAAAGACTTTAATATATTGAAAATGATGTTAGAACATCAAAATTTGATTAACCCTTAAGATAAAATCATGTCATGATCAAGGTGCTCCTGCACCACAATATTTTGGCTTTGTCACCTTCCATTGTTCTAACCAGCTTCATGGAAAATGATGAAACTTTCAAATTTTGAAAATTTGAAGTCCTTATATCTCTTTAATATGTCAACATAGCATAGGTCTGCATCCTGCTGAATAAGCCCTAAAGGCCCTCTTTGTTGATTAATATTTTACAACTCAAGGCTCATATTGCAAATCCACTTGGTAGAATATATTTTGGTACATATGGTAACCCGCATGCTCAATTTCGAGCCTCTAGGATGAGTTTTGATTGGTCATTTAATTGTTTTCTAACTGTGACTAGGTCAAAATTGGTGTTTTATAAAATTTTAAAGTTTATAATTCTAAAGGAAGCCCATTTCTCATTTTGGTCCAAAACATATCCATTTCCATTTTTTGTCAAAATTGAAGATCATATGATGCATTATTTTAATACATTTCAGTTGTGCGTGAACACATCTAACAAGCCAGTTTACAAAGGAGGTCCTAGAAATATTTTGGCGATGCAAGTTTTGAGGAAATGTGTTTTCTCTAAATAATTGATAATGTCCCTATGCAATTTTTTGTGGCTCCAAGTTTTCCCATTTCTGAGCAGCAAATTTCCACCACTTTGGTAAAAAATATTTCTTTTCCCCTCTACAACATCAAAATTTTGCAAAATTTGGAGCATTTTTAATGTTTTCAATGTTAGGGGGGGACTTGAAATTCATTTGAAAGGTTTAATATTGAAATATAAGTTGAAAATATTGCTCACAAAATCTTTCCCTGCCAACATGCTAGTCCAAAAGGAAGGGTTTTGAGAGGGGTGTGGGTTAGCGGGAAAGCCATTTTATGGCTCTTTTGAGGCTTCCCAAATCTTGTTTATGGCTTAAATAGGTCTCCCATCAACATTTGAATGCTTTGGGGGGTTTTGAGGCCTTCAAATGGGTGATATTTGCTGATTTTTCCCTCCAAAAATTGCCTACAATTCCTTTCATGCCCCTGCAATTTTCTGATTGTTGTTTGAAACATTTGTAAATGCTTATCAGCAACGAAATCTCCCTTCCACTCCTTCCAATGCCTAACAATAAAATAAATTCCATTGCATCATTGAGAATGATTTGAAAAGCTCCTTGTATTTGTTGAATTTAAAAATCAATCACGTTTTTTGCATTTGGGACAAAATTTTGGAATGTTTGTATATTCATTATGATTGTTTCTTCATCAAGAAGCTTTTCCGATCCATTTCTCATGTCCAGGAAGTAGTTTGGAAAAAGTGTTATACATTTTTTGGTTTCCTGTGAGGGAAAAATGGACAACAATTCATTATC
The DNA here is from genome assembly GCA_007258455.2 of Sequoia sempervirens. Lineage (NCBI taxonomy): Eukaryota > Viridiplantae > Streptophyta > Pinopsida > Cupressales > Cupressaceae > Sequoia > Sequoia sempervirens. The sequence continues at coordinate 131,543,018 of VDFB02058242.1, forward strand.
ATGACCAAGAAATATTTCTAAATACCTTTGCAATATTTTCAATGTTGTTATGAGCATTTTGGAAGGCTACTAAAATGCAAATAAATGTGAATAGAATCATTGCAAATAAGATTGCAGGTAAAATGGATTACTAAGCAATTGTTTGATAAAATGTCAAATAAGGTGTTGTGTGAAATGGGAGATCTAAAGGTTGAAGAGTAAGATTCAAATCATGTTTTTAAATTCCATCTTAGTTGTAGGGGAACAAATGTTGAAAATTAAGAATCTATGCTTAGTTTAAAATGCAAGCTAAATGAAATATTTAGCTACCAGTAAGTGGTTTTTTACCCAAAAGTGAGTTTTTTCACTTGCCAGATGAAATTCCAGCAGTAAAATGATGCATAGGATTTGCAAGTGAAGATAAAGAAGAGGGAAAATGGAGAGTAAATAGGCATTTTTTAAATTCCATTCTGTTGTAGAATCAAGGGAGCTAAAGATGCCATGTGTCAAAGGTCGATTATTTTTAGGGCTTCTATCTTCTCTTCTATTTTCTCTTAAAAATGTAATTTTCTAGTTTCATTTGGAATGGGTTCCAATTTCTATAGGTTGAAGATATTGTAATTTCTATACAGAGTATCTCTAGGTTAGGATTTCTTTAAATTTCAAAGTTTCAATGGTGTAATTCATTTTTGTTAATAGCAAGAAAATCGGTTTTCAAATCATGAAAAATGTCATATTGTAATGTCTCCAAAATGTATGCATTATATTTTTAATCAAAGTAATCCATTATTATAATGGTTTTTGTTGCACATTTGTTGCAATAAATGTTTGGATTGATGGCTTTTGTTCAAAGAACAAATTAAATTTTCTTTCAGTTAAATATTGAATGTATTGTGTTGCATTCAGGATCTATAAGAATGTTGAAGATATCTCCTTAAGAAACCATATTAAATTGTAATGCAGTAATGGCTTAATGGTCATTGGTTTTTTGTTCAGGCTATCACTAGATGGTTATTTCATTTTGACTATGTTATGGACAGGGCACTAGTCTAGTGTTTTCTTTTGTGCAAACTCTGGGGGGAATCACCATTTAAAATCTCAATGAACCTTTTCCATTTTCAAGTCTAATTCATTAGGGTTTTTGTATCTCCATGGAGATTAAAAAACATGGGGGTTATGATTGAGAATGATTTTGTTGTAACTTCTTTATGTATTGGAAGTGAATATGTCTCTTAATTTATCTATTCTCAATGTCATTAAAGATACAAAGGGATTATTTATGAATGTAATGAAATGTATAACATCCTTTATACATTTATTTGAGAATCATCCACATGTTAGAAATCTCCAGTGTGTTGTCTAGTGCAAGTTTCATTAAATGTGCAAATCTTTGAATAGGAACACCCTCCTAAGTTTTGTGGAGCTCAAAGTGTAGAAGGATGATCATAGCCTTATTCGTTAGCCTTTATTGTCCCTAATTTGTTGATAGTGCAAGACCTTTTTCTTAACCTCTTAATCCCTTGGTTTAGGAATTGTGTTTTTTCCTTAGAATTGGGGGTTGCAGGAAGAAGCACCAACAAAATGTTAGAAACCAAGATCAGATTTGCAAACTGAAAAGACCTTCCATAGAAGAGAAAATCAAGAAAAGCAGAGAGGTTGCAAAAGAATGTGCAACATTATTATTCGAGAATTCCATAATTACAAGATAATGATTTGCTTTATAAAAGCAAAGATGCCAAACCCTAATCTTATCTTGAGCAACAAGATAGCTCAAAAGATAAAGATGAGAATTAATTAACCTAGGAAATAAATAATACCTAAGTAAATTTATGCAAGTGTAATTAAATATTAATTACACCAACACCCCCCCCCCCATAAGTGCAACTTAGGGAGAAGCAAAATTATTATGCAAAGATGAGTCCCGGCAACAAGGCTAGATTAGGTACTCATGTACAAATGCAAAGATGAGGTAGAGAAGGAAAACCCAGTGGAACAAAACCCCCCTACAATGAGATGACTACTGCAAAGAAGCACTGGAAGAACACAGTGGAGTAACACTAGAACCGCAATCCGAAAAGCAAGGAAAGATACCTCTATCTACAATTGAAACCAAAACTAGAATCATGATAATGTGACAATAGACCTGATGCCACGAAACACTCAAAAACTCACAAATTGGAACAACCCTGAAATCTGTGAAGCAATAGTAGATGAGATGATGACAAAATCTGGAAACCGTGTATTTCAATGTTGATGCTAAACTATGACTAAAACTCTTCCATGGGAAGGAGTACCAACAAGACTCTGGAACATTAACCATAAAACCATGGCCCTCAAACTAAGAAGAATCTGAACCAATGAGGATCAAGAAACATAATCTCTCAACTGAAGTGTGAACCAATGAATCTTATATGTGTCAAGTAATAGCAAGAATGTGGCCAAAAGAAACTAGGTAGCCAGATAACCCATACAAGTTACCAATAAATCAAGATCAAATATGGAGATCAAAGTGAAAACTACACTCTAATCAGATTTATTATGCAAGAAACCCCCTGAATGGAACTTTATCATAGTTCATTTATTATAATAACCCAACGATTGTAAAATGATAGAATCCTAAACATGCATAAATAGAAAAATAAAATAGACCTCATATCTATGTAGAGGATTGAATCAGCTTTCCAATGCCATAAGAATGATGAAAAATGGATCACTGAGCCAAAAGATATGCCCTCTGGAGTGAAAACAACAACATCTGAGTTCAAAGGCCTGCAAAATAAATCTAGAGCCAAATCTAGTAAAAAAAACCTACACCACTGGATCGGCATTAGAATCAGCTTTCCGTCGATATCTCGTTTATGAAAAATGGACTTCGTATGGAAAAAATACACTTTATTTTGTGAACATTGCTCCATAATGCCAATAAGGGTTGTAGGGCGCCCAGGGGGCTAAAAAAATAGGCCACTAGTCCTGTACGTGACCAGGGGCTAGCAGATTTGGGGCTCGGGCAGAGCCCCTGGTCATCCATATGACCCGTCAAGTATGCAAAAGGGGCTGGACGAGTGGGTGGGCGGGGGCTGGGCTCATAGCGCCCGGTCCCCCCACATGACCGCGACCCTATAAGGCTAGCCCGGAGGGGCTATGCAGGCTGGCGGATGTTTGGTGGCACTGCTCGGTTGAGCAGCTAGCTGGTGGCCGCCTGGTGGCTGTTGGGTGGTGGGAGCCTTTAGAACTGTGAGCAACGGCATGAATACCAAAAAAGTGTGTTTTTTATTTTTTTCGATTTTCATGCCTCGAGGAGCATGCTGGGGAGGCCGTACGGCCCCCCAGGAATTTTTTTTCCTTCCAGACCAACTTCACCAAAATTGACAAAACGAAAGGTGATCTTGGGGTTTTTTTCTGCTGTGAATGCGATGGTGGCCTCTGTTTCTGCTCAAACTGCTCCAAAAATTTGGCTACCCCCAGAACTTGCAAAAAATCTCTCAGCCTAAAACCCTCATAGATCTGGAAAACGATGGCCAAAATCTGTAAAACAAACTTAGCCAATCCTAACTTTTTCTAGTGCTCTGAATCCAATGGTGAAGCCCGATCTGATCCAAAATGCCTCATAGATGAACTCAAGGCATGATACCCTCGAGGAATCCCAAATGAACCCTACAATGATTTTCTCTAAAATATGAGAAGGGGCTGCAAATCAAGGCTCTAATACCATGTTAGAAACAAAGATCAGATTTGCAAACCGAAAAGACCTTCCATAGAAAAGAAAATCAAGAAAAGCAAAGAGGTTGCAAAAGAATGTGCAACATTATTATTCGAGAATTCAATAATTACAAGATAATGATTTGCTTTATAAAAGCAAAGATGCCAAACCCTAATCTTATCTTGAGCAACAAGATATTTCAAAAGACAAGGATGAGAATTAATTAACCTGGGAAATAAATAATACCTAAGTAAAGTTATGCAAGTGTAATTAAATATTAATTACACCGACACAAAACACATCATTAACCCTTTGATAATGCTCTTTGTATCCATGAATAGTAATTTGGGGTAAATTAGCATATATTAAAATATTTCCTACTTCTCTGCCCAGAGTACCAATACTTTGTTGCATATTTTCCCTTAAGGCATAGGAATAAATCACATATGACAACATGTAAATAAATTTGGACTTTGGAAATATTTTTATTTGTTCGTGCAATTTGCCGGGTATGTGCAGGATCATGATGAGTCAAAAAGTGGCGATATGATGGGTATGTGTAGGGTATGTGGCTAACGACTTTTTTTTTACCCAAAATTGATGAAATGAAAAGGGTTTTTAAAGGAGATTCTTAGCTTTCCAACAATATAAATTATGCTTTATTTCAACTTTAACAAATACTTATTATTCATTTTCTATTTGAATTACGACTAAAGTATTGATTGATAGGTTGATTGAAAAACATCTATAGCTTTCAAATGGTATCACAGTTTTTGAATCCAAAACTTGTGTCACATTCTATGTTTTGCATATTATAGGATTAAAAAAAATAAAATTGAATTTAATAAAGTTTTGACCAAGTTAAGGTGGTCAGATATATGAGTTTTTATATTTTTTAAAAGTTGTAATAAAAAATTCAAAATTAATTATTTACTTAGAAAAAAATCACAAAAATAATGCATTACATTGGGACATGAGTCCTCTACTTATATCTAAAATTTTATAAAAAACTATTATCATTTTATTGTGGTTAGGGTGGTTAGACAGACACCTACTTCTTATTTTTTCCTTGAAATTTGAGTACTACTACATTGAAATTTCAAATTTTCACCAAATAGATTTAAAAAAAAAAAAACTTAGTAGTTTAGTACATTCAATTTGCTACAGATTCTATTCTTACATATTTTTGAAATAATATAGATAACTTATTCAACTTTTTACGTCAAGTTGTCTAACTCTGATTTTTCTAAATGTTTTGCCACTTAGGGGCCTATTTTTTCCATGATGATCCTGCACATACCTTGTCACTAATAAATTTTCCACAATGCATTGGCACGAGACTTTCCATCAATTTGGATATGATAAAAAATATCCATGATTTTAATTTACTAGCATCTCACAATCCAGCTATCTTGCTTAGCATAGTTATGATATCTTGAACATGTAGGTTGAACATAGACCTTAGAATTGGTTTCATCTACTTTGTAATCTACTCCTGGAACCATTGTGTGTTCATAATTCCTCTGTTGTGTTCTTCGACACTCAGGTAGGTTTTGAATTTCACCTTCATATCAATCTGGTATGTTTGAGCAAATGTAGGAAGCCCAAATGTGTATATAATTCCTTTCTCGAAGAGATCTACATAAGTTCTTCCCTCCTTCTCAATGACTCTTTTGTCTAGGTTGGAGTGGTTTAAACATTCCATAACCAATTCAAGGGCCTCCATTATTGGTGGAAAGCCTCCTGCTAAAAGTAACCTACATGTTTTAATATTCCCCGTACACTTTGATGCATTTTCTTGGCATGCCCATGTGTGGAATTCAACATCAGAAGTCTATCCCATATGAGTATCAATAGCTATCCCACCAATTGGTATAGCTTGTGAATCGTAGTATTTGAATTCATCTTTTGGTTTTCATTCAGAAGGACTCATTTTTTTCCTGTGTGTTCTAAATATTCAAATATGTGCCTTGTGTGTGAATTAGGGTTAAATTTAATCAGTTTTTAAACAATTTATAAAATTGTCAATTCACATTTCAGTTAAATTCAAATCAAAATATAATCAACATTTTACTTTTTAAAAGGGAAATACCATGTTTTTGACACTTTCATGCATGGAAATGATTAACATATTTTTTGTTATTCGAGACATACCTAGTTTTGGATGGTGATTAAAATATTTTCAAAATACAACTTTGAAACCCTTGGTAGCTATGTTATTAGTTTCTTGAAATTTACCTTTACTTGCACACCACAGTGTTAGTTTCATTTGTTCAATGTCCTTTGCAAATTTACAGTATGACACAAAGTATAGTGTTATGAAAACAACTGCATGCTTGAGGTAATGAAAAGTACATGAATAGTTTTCCACCTTCATTAATTACCTCTTACAATGCATTAATTTCTTGAATAAAGGTATAATCATGATGAATTATGGTTCAAATTATGAGCACCTAGGTTTCTGCATAGGCTCACTACTAGAGGAAAAGATGGTGTGAAAATCTTATGTGGCACTCTTGTGCCACTTTATTTTTTGTGAGGAAAAAGAATTTAAGATACATGATCATTTACAATCATCGGGATTGACAAAATCTAGTACTGAACATTGGAAAGATTACCGAGAATTAGAACACTTACCTCCAAGGTTTAAACAAAAATTGGGAGGAAACAGAGAGGAACTAGGAACCAGGTTCAAGAGATATCAAAAGTGATTCAAATATTTCATAATAGAACCTTTGGTTTTTGAATTTTGACTAAAGAAAATGAAAGAAAGTATCAGACTCCAATATCGGAAAGCGTGACCACTGGGATTGAGAACATCTAGGTGATGACTTATCAGGTGGGACTAGGACAAATCAAAGATGCAACAACCTTGATGCAACCACAATAACTCTAGGATTTCAGTTTTTTGGTAGACTAATAAAACATTATAAAAAGACCGTGACATTGAATCTAGGAAAGAATAAGGACTAAAGCAAAGATAAAGCAAAATTGAAAATAAAGCCTACAATATTACCAACCCCCAGAATAATCCCAAAGCAAGTGAAAGTGAGAGGAAAGAACAAAAAAAGGGGATCCACATTTTTCCAAGGAGAAAAAAGGGGATCCACATTTTTCCAAGGAGAAAAATGGGGCATGTTGTGAGACCACACAATAGATAGGATAATATGTGTTTCAAAGCTAATACAAGCATATTTTGAACCTACAACAATTTTGTCACACAAAGATCCAATTCTAGTGAAGTGGGAAAGCCCCTCCATCCAACTTACCCCTCCCTCTATAAGAGAATTCACCATGAAAACTCTTACCATGATAACAAAGATTCATCCACCAGCCAAAAATCTACCTTGATAGAAGTGGTCCCCACCTTCATAAGAGCTAAAAGGGAGGGAAGCTACTGATGAAGCATGAGCAACCCACCACACCCTCAGAACCCTTCTCAACCTCAATAGGATAGGTATCCACCTTAGTAGGAGAGGTCACTACTTTCATAGGGGACAACATTTGAAGACATAGGAATATTGGACACACTCAAGAGGAAAGAATACCCCTAGAAACCATAAGCAATAGGGGCACCTTGGCCTTCTAGATAATCTTAGAACTCATTACGATCCACAACCATAGGTTTGGAATCTGGGAGACTACCAAACCTTTAGGAAAAATCATCAAACTAGCCACAATAGGAGCTAGCGAGCCATCAAGGTACAATTTAACCACACACTCCCAAGGAAAGAATACTCCTTTAGAAAACTCCAGCAATCTAGCCACCTCAGGAGCAAGCAAGCCAATAAAGTTTAGCATATCCAAAAGGTCTTCATTCATAGGACTTACAAGAGCTGAAACATCCACCATCTTCCACTAAGCTATTGAAAGAACCTCAGCACCCCGAACCATCGGGGTTAGAGAAGCATAAACTTAAGCTATAGAATATAAAAACATGAAAATTTCAAGTAGCCCTAGCTTGAAGGTAGCATAGCAAAACACACACATCTTCAAAATAGGATAAGGGCTCATCCCCTATAGAGGAACATTTTGAAAATTCAGTAGAGCCAAAACACCAAGAAGGAAAAACTAGGAGACTTAGAGAAATTCATCGAGAGAATCATACCATAGGGAAAAAGAAAGGGATCAACATAAAATAGAGAGCAAGAAGGCTTCTCTAAAGCAAGAAATTTGTAGAATGAGAACCCCAAAATAGGTAGAGAAAAATAGAACCCAAAGAATTCACAAATCCCAAATTTACCATAGTCCTCAACGAAAATTTGGAGAGCATTAAAGAGGGGAAGAAAAAAATAATAGGGGCTCAATCACTCCACCTTGGAATAGGGAAAAGTAAAGACCAACTTCAAAGAGGAGAATGCCAAGGAATAAAAACAAACCATCCACAGAGATGATTTCCAACCCAAAGCTCTCAATCCAACAGTGAAGTAGAACCCAAAAGCAAGGGATGAGCCAAAAAGAGGAAAAAACACCATTGTAGGGGTGGAAGAAGAGACAAAACCCCAACACAATGAAGGAGAAAAGCATGTATATCCAAACTGAGCCAAGAAATAACTCTAAAAGGAGCCTAGAAGCAACTAGCTACAACAGGGGAAAGCAACACGTAAAAAATGTAGCACAACCAAGAGAATAGTTGTCCATGAGGAAAAACACCCCCACACCTAGGAGAAGGAACTAACCAAACCTCGCCATGCTAGAAAATGTTGTCATTTATGTCAAAAGGAGACTATTGGTGTTGGCAAAATGTGGTCATTGATGTCAAAGGTGCAATAATGAGTAGTGTCAATCATGTAAATGCAAAGGAAACTACAGTCATGGTGGATTCAATTACAATGTTATATTTCCTCATTAACTTGCAATGATAGGTTACAGGTTACCATAAGTGAAAAATAATGTTATTAATTCTTCATTGGTGACTGGCCCCATAACCTAGTTGGCAATGTTTTGGAGTTGCATTGGGATGACATAGATGTTTTGAAGAAATTTACTTGACCATCCCTTTGATCATACTATTTTGAAATGGTTCGGTGTGAGTTGGCTACATCAACATGATAGGTGCTTTTCAATGGGACTTCTCTTGGATTCCCTTTGATAGCCTGATTACAATCTTATCAGTGAGACACTAGTATCTCATTAGAATTTTGGAAGGACTCTCTTTGATGGAGTGATAAGGAGAAACATAAACTCATGGAAGTGACTTAGGAATTTTGAAGGGAATCACATGGTTGTCCCCATGATCTAGTGATGAGTGAATTCAATAGCTTTGATGGATAGTGATGTTTGATGACATCATAAGGTGTATACATGATGGTTGGTTACATGCCAATTGAGCATTCAGTGGGGCCTGGTCAAGACCCATGGGGTAGTGGGAATTGTTGGAAAGTAATCCATGATGGATGGTATGTGGACATGTGCGGACAATGTGTTGACCCCAGATTGAAATGACATATTTTGTTTTTTTGTTTTTCAGCAGAGTGAAATTTTATCATCGGTAGGACTCTTATGGTAGTCCCTTTGATATCGCAATAATAATCTTCATCTGGTGGACAAAGTGATGTCGCTAGGACTATGAATCTAGTCTCTACAATATAGTAATTAGAGAATTAAATGTCGATGGTGGAACTCAGTAAGGTAAGAATGACATGGATAAGGTAGGCGAATAGAAAATTTCCACATGGTGATTGATCATTCATTGATGTTGCATCCTTGCTGCAAATCAACATTCGATCAATCGAAATTATTTGATGGATGAAAGAGACCAAGCATAGACATTTGGAAATGATATTGATGGTACAATTTTATGAATATGGATCATACAATGTTGGTGTAAGGGTGCTCATCAAAGAGAGAAGTGAATTTCTATGAGAAAACATTTTGTGTCCCATCGATATGGTGATATAGTTTGGTAAATAGCAGAAATCAAACATAGGAAATGGCACAATTTCTTATGTAATGGACATAACTATAGAATAGTTCAATCCAATGGAAAATTAATGGAACAAATTCTCACAATGAACAAGAGATGATACTGGTCCAAGAAGGAGTATAATCGAGTAAATCTCCCACACAAATTATTAGGTCAACATCTAGCAAGGATTTTGCTAAGATATTGGATGATGATGCCAATTCTAAGGAAAAGAGGAATACACGATTTCAACTTGAATTTAATACACATGAAAATGGTGAAATGACATGTAAACCCTAGAAAGAGGTTGCCAAAAATGAATTGGTTTAGTTATGAATTGTTATTAGGGTTACAATATGGTTCGAGTAGCTTCTTGAAGAAGACATAATTTTATATATAGAAATTCAATAATATTAGCTAGTTGGTAAAGGTGGGTGAAGAGAGAATACAATCAATGAGTGAAGTGTGTTACTATAACAAACTATGAAAATCTAAAATGTATTCTTGAAATTGTTTACAGTGGTGTGAGAGGGAACATATAGAGAAAGTATTATGTATTGAATTGATGCATTACATGTTTTTGTAGAACCAATTTATGCATAATTATATTTGTAAATATATAGAGGATGTAGCCTCTTTGCACTGAGTTGCAGCTCATAATAAGGTGTTGCAGAATCCTTGAAGTTGTAGATTCTAAAACAAGTAGTTGGTGCTTCCTTAGAGTTGGAGCACTTAAAATTGTAATTGAATTTCATTACTTGTGAGGCTTGATTAGGATATAAAATCCTAGCAGCATTTCTCGCTATGGTTTTTTTTCCTACTCTAGGTTTTCCACATATATTTAATGTTATGTGTTGTTCTTTTATGTCCATGTGATTGCTAAATTGGTTTACGCTCTAATATGCACATTGAGTATAATATACACATTGAGTATTTCAAGAATCTATCTACTTGGGAGTTTAAGGATTAAATTTTTAAATATCTACTGATTCAGCCCCCTCTCAGTAGATCACTATGTTCTAATAATTGGTATCAGAGCCCTAGGTTCCCTAGGGGAAGCTTAATCAGCTTGGGTAGATCCTTGATAACTAAACAAAATGGCAAGTCAAAAAGGTTCATGCAATCGACTTGCCTTTGATGGAACTAATTATGCTAAGTAGAGCTCATTGATGAAAGGATACTTAGGTTATCTTGGACATGATGTTTGGATTCCAATTAAGAACAAATATACTATCCCTGCTACTCCTACTGATGCTACAAGAAAGAAATACTGCGAGAATAATGAGAAAGCTTGGTTTGTTGTTATGAACAACTTGTATGATTTCATGCATAGCAAGGTTATGCATTGTGAAATAACTTATGATGTCTAGGAAAATTTGAATAAGATCAATGAAGGAGACACCAAAGTAAAATTGGAAAAGCTATAAGTGTTGAGAGAAAAATTTGAAGGATTGAAGATGATCGAAGAGGAGAAAATTGCAGACAATCTTTTGAGTGTTGATGATATAGTGAATGCTATTAGAGGATATGGTGTAGAAGTAAAAGAATATGTTGTGTTGAAAGTCCCTAGGTTGATTAAAACTAAATACAATTCTAATATTTCTTCTATTGAAGTAGGATGAGAAGTTGACAAACTCACTCTAGATGAGATGTACATGGAATATTTATAGCATATGAGATGAGAATTCCAGATGAAAATCCTTCTAAGAGTGAAGCCAGATTTAATATTTCTAAGAAAGAAAATGATGAAGTTGATAAGAAAAACAAGGTTGCTATCATTGCATCATATCATGAAGAAATTGATGACAAAAAGAAAACTTCATAAGGAGACTAAGGAGAGGATCCAGAAAATACAAAGGTAAGCTACCCTTTAAGTGTTTTAAATATGGTAGAATAGGTCATTTTGCTTCAAAGTGTCCATATGATAAAGAGGATAACTCAAAGCAATAAGGAGATAGTAAAATAAGAAATCATTTTATCTTAAGAGCAAGAATTTTGGAAAGAAAAAGAAAAGATTGTACATTCATGAAGAAAGTGATGCATTTGATGCTAGTGATAGTTTAGATGATGATCAAGGTCATGCTCATGTAATGAGAGAAGTTGGAATTTATTTTTTTCATGGAAAAATACATTAACGATAAAAAATAAGCACAAGTTAAAGACTTACATGAAGAAAAGGAAGCAGTTGTTGATCTTGAGGGAGAATTGATTAGTGCTCTTGAAGATCTTGATGAGCTGAGAGATAAATATGATGATCCTAAGAGGGAAAACAAGAATGTTCAAAATTAGATTGACAAATTAACTCAAGAACTTGAGGAATCCAATCAATTGGTAGTGAATCTAAAACTTCAAGTTGAAGAATCTAAAAGAGGTGAAGAAGTAATGAAGTACAAACTACAATTTGAAGTGGAGAGATGCTCAAAGCTTGACACAAAAATAGTCACCTTGAGAAAAGAGTTAGAGAAAGGTAATGAGCATATCGATAAGGGTGTGAAATTAAAAGGTGGTACTAATATTCTTCATGAATTATTAAGTACACAAAAACTAGTTAATAAGGATAAATCAGGCTTAGGACTTGAAAATGTAAATAATTCATTTGTCGATGCATCTACAAAGCTGTATGAAAGATTTAGAGAAGAAGAAAAGTTAGCTCTTAGTGGTGAATAATATAAAAAAGTGGAAGCCTCTAAAGATGGAAAGAAAACAATTGTGGTTGAGAAATTTGATAAAGAAAAGGAATCGGTTGAAGACAAGAGAGATCTAAGAAGATAGTCCCTAATCAACAAAAGAAGAATCGGAACATTAAAAGAACAGACAATGATGGATTCACAAGAATACACTATACAATTAGGCCTAGAAAAAGATCACCTCATTCTGCTAGTAGAAACACCATGACCAAGTACTCATCATATTTCAATGGGTATTTCTATTCTTGTAACAATTTTGGTCATAGGGGTAGAGAATGTAGAGTCATTCCAAGGAAGAATACAAATTTGGTAAGAAAAAAACCATTTGCTCCCTTGGTTGACATCAATATAGTTTTTTATAATTGCAAAAATTTTGGTCATGTAGCTAGAAATAGTAGAGCACCGTTTGTAAGGTCAAATGCTTAGTCTGAGAAGAAGAAAAATACTTCCAAAGTTGAAAAAAAAGCTGAAGGTTCTAAGAAAAAGGAAGAGAAGGTTGAAAAGAGACTCAAGAAAATATGGAATGAGAAAGAGTAGAATTCCACTAAGTCTATGATTGCACAAATAACATTACATTCCAAGGAAGAAGATCTATGGGTAATTGATAGTGGTTGCTCCAAACATATGTTAGGAGATAAAAGAAAATTCATTGAATTAAAAATGAGAAAAGGAGGATCGGTAAGCTTAGGTGACAATATTACTGTCAAGATTCATGGTAAAGTAATTTTTTGCATAGATGAGAAGAGTAAGACTAAAGATGTGATCTATGTTGAAGGTCTGAAACATAATATTCTTATTGTCAACCATATGTTTGATAATGGATACAATGTTTTATTTAACTTTGAAGGCTGGAAGATGAGGAAAAATGGTAAGAAAATTGCTCAAGGGGTAAGGACAAATAGTAATCTCTACAATATATGTGATGTGGAAGGTCAAAAAAATTTAATCAGCCAAGTTGATGAGAGTTGGCTATGGTATAGAAGGCTGGGACATTCTAACTTTGACAATTTGGTAAAGATAAGCTCAAAAGGATTTGTTAGAAATATGCCTAAGATAATATAGCCTAAAAATACAATTTCCCAAGGATTCTAGCAAGGAAAGAAAATAAAGTCTAAGTTCTCTACAAAAGAGTATTCAACTATATAAAACCTCTGGAGATAACTCATATTGATATGTGTGGTCCCATGAGGACAAATTGGATGCTAGGTGAGAGATACTTTATGTTGTTGGTTGATGACTATAATAGAATGGCATGGGTCACATTCCTTAAAGAGAAGGAAAAAGTGTTTGAGAAGTTAAAATATTTTAGAAAGCTAGTAGAGAATGAGACTAGGAGAAGAATTAAATGTCTAATATAAAAAAGAGGTAGATAACTTAAATCATGAACTCAAAGAGAATTATGAAGATCATGGAATTAAGCAACAATATTTTGCACCTAGAACTCCACATCAAAATCCAGAGTGGTAGAAAGAAGAAACAAAATTATGAAAGAAATGGCTAGAGATATGTTAAATGAGGAAAATTTGGTTTATACATTTTCAAAGGAAGCAATTGAAACTATTGTATACATTTATAATAGGGCCTTGCTAAGAGAAAATAGTTGTAGAACTCCTTATGAACTTTGGTTTGGTAGGTCTGCATCAGTCAAACATTTTAAGGTATTTGGTACTAAATGTTATATAAAAAGAGAATATGAAGATCTAGGAAGCTTTGATTCAATGTGGGATGAAGGGATATTCTTTAGATATTCCAATAAGAGAAAACCCTACAAGTGTTATAACAAGACACTACACAAGATAGTGGAAAGCATAAATGTCAAAGTTGATGAAAATACAAATCAAAGAAAATCTAGTAGAAACAACTTTTAGGTTGAATTAGAAGATGCTGATGTAGGTGCAACAACTAAAGAAGAAGATCAAGAGGAAGATTATGAAGATGTTTTTGAAAGAGCTCCTATAAAATATGTTGGAGTACGATACCATTGAGAGGGGGGCTAAATCAATGGTATGAAAAAATTCAAATAACCTTGAATTAATCTTTTAAAAATTTGATCTTATTAAATTCACGATCATAATAGTTCAATTATCAAGAGAAACATCATTTATCTAAAGCTATCAAACTTGACACATCACAAAGAGTATATGTAGATCTTCAATTTGGCTTAATCAATTCACACCAAATTATGCTAAGGTTATTTTAATGATAAAAACATTCATTTATTCAATGCAAAATTGTAATAATTAAATGTGAAATAGTTGAGCAAACTCAAATATAATCAGAAGAAAGAAATCACACCATAGCATAGTTGTTTTTCATTAGTGGAAAACCCTCATAGGGATGAAAATACACTTGATAAAATGTCTCATTGGCTTAAAAAAAATGCTTCACTAGCTACAAAATTCCTCATTGGAAAAGCCTCATTGGCTACAAAATGCCTCACTATCAACAAAAATGCCAAACTAGAAACATAAGCCTCACAGCCTACAAAATGCCTCACTAGCAAACACAACTGCCTCACTGGCCAAAGACTAAACTTTTCTCATTGACATAATCTTTTACAACATTTTATGAATCATGAATAAACAAATTACAGAGGGTTACTGTATTTCACTACATAAAATTTCTACTTTCCATCTTAACACATTCAATGTCCTAAAGATTCAATAAATTGGAATCTTCAAAACACAAAATGTATTAGATTAGACACTTCACTATTTTTCATACATTTTTGCAAGACAATATTTCATTATTTTTCTCATAAACTCAACATGATATATCTATGAAAGCACCGAACCAATACTAGTAACATATCACTATTTTTATAACAATCAAAAAATCCCCAAATGCTGCCAACTATCATCATGAAAACTAAAAGTATCATAACTTTTTTTGTCACCATGATGTCTTTTCTTTCATCACATTAAAAGGCTATTTGTGAAAGGTAGACTAGATATCAACCAAAATTTATCAATTCGACATTTAACATAAAAAACACTTGTAACAACCCTTTACATATAGTCAAACTTGTGGAAGGACAAAGTATGTAGACTATACAAAACCCATACCAAAATAACACATAGAACTATGTTCTTCATTATACAAATAATAGAGGATTTGAGAAACAATTTGTGTCATAAGAAACAATAGAATATAACACATGAAATGTTTATGGCATGCCCTAGCAATAGGGTTATGAAGACACAAAACAATAAACTTGAATACAAAAGAGTGACTATATATGACACCATAATGAACATGAAGTCCAAGATCAATAGCACATACACAATGGAACTCAAAGGCTAACGATATTAAAACTGCTCAAGGACTTGAAGGGAATGTGTAGGATCATCATTGACAAAATAGGCCCTTAAGTGGCAAAAAAATTAGAAAAATCAGAGTTGGGCAACTTGATGTAAAAATTTGAATAAGTTATCTATATTATTTCAAAAATATGTAAGAATAGAATCTATAGAAAATTGAATGTAGTTTCAAAACTACTAGGTTTATTTCTTTAAAAAAGAAATCTATTTGGTGAAATTTTGAAATTTCAATGCAGTAGTACTTAAATTTCTCGAAAAAAATAAAAATTAGGTGTCTGTCTGACCACCCTAACCATAATAAAATGACAATATTTTTTAATAATATTTTAGATATAATTAGAGGACTCATGTCCGGATGTGATGCATGGTTTCTTCTGATTTTTTCAAGTAAATAATTAATTATGATTTTTTAATTACAATTTTTAAAAATATAAAAACTCATATGTTTGACCACCTTAACTTGGTCAAAACTTCATGAAATTCATTTTTTAAAAATCCTATAGCATGCGAAGAATAGAATGTGACAGATGTATCAGATTCAAAATATGTGATACCATTTGAAAGCTATAGATGTTTTTCAATCAACCTATCTATCGGGACTTTAGTTTTAATTCAAATAGAAAATGAAGAATAATTATTTATTAAATTCAAAGTAAAACACAATTTATATTAGTGGAAAGCTAAGAATATCCTTTAAAAACCCTTTTCATTTAATCAATTTTGGGTTAAACAAATTCCTTAGCCACATTCCCTAGACTCAATCCCCATTATATCGCCACTTTTTTCCCCATCATGATCCTACACATACCCTGAACAAAGAACTCAAGTTAAAAATCAAGCAACAATGCAAAAACCAACAAACCCTCAACTAATTTTCAAACAAATACATTGCAACTTAATCAATGAAGGTCAAATTATCTAGAGAAATTGAAACCACAAGTCTGTTGCCTGAAACCCATCCTTTGCAGTCACAATACCACCATTTCTCTACATAAATTCTTCGATCCCTAACTCAACTTTGAACCAAGTCCTTGTGTGTTTCCAAAATAACAACACTTAGAGAAAAGTGTTGACAAAACTAGAATTTTCATTATAACCTCTCATGTTTCAAATCAAAACATATCATTATGTTAGTGTTCTCAATACCTTTTTCCTTTGCAAGTCAAAACATACTAATGTGTCATTGTTAGAAATTATTTTCATGAATATAATAAAATTCAGAAGGTCCAATAATATATGTCGGTCTACTTAATCAAGCATGAAAATAACCTAGTGAATATGATTAACCAACATAGTAACCAATGCTTAAGAACATATGTCGGTAAAAGAAAACCAAGACTATAATGATTATTGCTTTTTCCAATATGATGAAAACCTTCAAAACTACTTTTTCAATGACCAATTTTTATTTTTTATCAAGTTCCCTTGTGACATATTATGCTTTTTGTCTTCAAATGTATCAAATATCAAGACAAGTCTCATGAAACAGTGTTGTCTAAAAGGCCTTGAATAAATGTTACCTCAAGAGTAAAATAATGTAGATGTTGGTCACCAAGTAGCAAACTGTGTTTCATGTTCTACATCAAAAATAACCAGAAAAACTCAATGTATGCCACCTTTGTATATGCCAAGATAAAAACTTGAAATCAATTCCAAAACTAATGTCAAAGAGGTCAAAAAACTCCCCCTTTGGCATTGATGTCAAACCTACCAAAGAAATTGATAAAATATATATCACCATAACTTGTACCAAATGATATGTGCCATGAGCTTGTGTGTAAACCTGAATATCATGAACCTTTGCAAACCATTCAAAACTCACGGTTTTCTTCCCCTTTTGACAACTATGGAAAAGGTCAAAGTGGTGATAAAACAACAAACATCTGCCAAAAGACTTCAAACTGTTGTCACAAGGAAAGGAAACACTATCAAATTTCAACAAATAATTCTTAAAAAGAGCACTGCATAATGGAATATAGGACTACCATAACATGGAAACTAAACCAAGACGTTACCATTGAAAAGTATGCTTGAAAAATAACCCAAGGTATATAATATGCACTAAAAAATCCCCCTAAAACTATGCAACAGAAAGATCATTTTCTTCCCCTTTCAAGAACATTAAATGCAAGACAAACCATGGGCAACTCATGTCAAGGATAGTCAAGAATTGGAAAAACTTCTATATCAAATCACAAGTAGATCAAAGTGATGTAAGACCAAATGCACTACTCCTTTGTTGCACCACTACCATCACAACTATTTTTTTGGTACTAAATCAACACACTATCTTCACCAAAAATGGTAGGTACTATTATTAAGGATGGTATACTATTATTTTAAGTACTACCATGTAGATCAACAATTATTTGTTTTAGATATCTCTCAATTTGACACACCAATATTCCATTAGTGATTTTTAATTAAGATCATATTGTATTGGCCAAGTACATAGTTGTGATTCTATTCATTTCTTTCATTAATGATCTTGTAACAATAATAACCATTCTTATCAAACTAGTATCCTTGGATTGGAAGAGCTTGGTGATAGAAACAAAATTTTTGTAGCTTCAACCTTCATAAAGGTATCTCCTTGGTTGATCAAATACAAGATAGGCCATTGTAGCTATACCTCTACAACATGACTATCTCAGCATTTACAGCCCACTAGCCAACAATTGTCATTAAAGAATACCACTGTTAAAGACCATAATTCATCAAAAGAGAATGACTGTCATAAAAAAAAATGACTATCATTGTTTATAAAGAGTATAATATTGGAAAATATTGCAAGATCATTCTCCACTATTACTGCAGAAATAAGATGCAAAGAAGAAGTGAATAACATCTGCATATCTTTTCCTTGAAGCTTTCCAAAACCTAGCACTAACATCACTATCACTAATCATAGAAGGAAGACACTGTTAAGAAATCAATACTAGACAACCATGGTCATCCAAGGCATCAACAAAATCAAGCATGAAAAGCACTATCATTTGAAAAGAAATGTTTCCACTACTATAAACATACAAAAGTCAAGAGACAAGAAGAAACAATTTGCAATCATAACACCACTACACATGTTGCTACTACTTACCTGTAACTCACTATCACTTACATAAAATATACAAATAGTCACTAAGATACAAATCCTCTGCAAAAGAGAGGCATTTGTCATTGTGAGAAAGACCCATTGTTTTCAACAAGAAAATGTTTACCACTTCCAAAGCATACTGCCACTATCAAAGTATAGTTGAGCATCATTTTCATACCACCACTAGTAAAAAAAGATAAAGTAATGCTTCTATGATGAAATAGCACACACAATAAATCAGATTATAGATTATGCACTATTGATATATCTGAGATGACAAAGACCTGCAAGCTCCTCCTTAGCACCAAGCATGAATCGATCACACTCTATCAACTTTATTAGGAAAATACCTTCACTTTGAGTCAACATCATGGATAAAACTAAATGAAATCAATAAATCATTTTGATATCAAGATAAAATGATTTAACAAGTAGCATTTAAGACCAAAAAGAGATATAAGAAGACTATAAAAATAGTAGAATCTATCATCCACTGATCATTATGTAAGACTAGTAGAAGCAAGCATGAATATGCATTGTCTTCTCACCATTAACTACTCCATCAACCTTATCATTGCATATTATTATCATTCAAATAGATAATTACCACATGAGACACTTCAATAGAAATCATTGAAAAGCATTCTCATGAGTTGTCATTTTCAAGCATTACCAAGAGTTTATCTCTCTCTTCAAGTGTACTCATTATTGTCACATATTCATCACTAGTACTATAATGTACCACTGACTAAAAGTGTAACAATGGGTTTATTTTCAGGTAAAGGTTTGGTTAGCAGATTATATCAATAAACAAAACCCAAAGAAGCTATCAAGTACAATGAAAGTTAAAACAAATAGAAATATTATACCACCTAATCCATAAATCTTCCATGATTCACCTCCATAGCACATTCTAACTTGTTGTAAGTTTAATTTGTTCCCTCAGATTGAATGTGTGAGAAAATGACCATGACAATGTCCTAAACAAGCTTTGAAGGATATGATGACTAAATGCCTATGACAAATTACAAAATGACTATTCCTATGACATCAACAAGTACTCAAATCAAATCAGCTAAAATGTGAAGTAGAATCTAAGCATAAACATCTTATCATAATGAAGTGGTCTCGAGAATGTGAGCAAATTGGAATTTATAGAAAATGGAATTTTTGATGGATGGACGAGATTGAAAGCTAACAAAAGCCTAAAATTAGAGGTCAAGATTGCATGTGACAATCCCTAATTAGGGTTAGGGAAAAATTATTAAATGAGTGGTCAAGATGTCATTTGATAAAATCAAATCAGTGGTCAAGAATAAATGTGATAATTAGCCAAAAGGATAAAGATTTTCAAAAATAAAGAAGATAAAGACTGCTTGATTTCTGAGATTCAAAAAATCAGGAGGATAAAGGTTGAATTGAAAAGCAAATTTAAAAAATCAAGAATTTTCTCAATTACTTGATTTTTGGAAGAACATTACCATTTTAAATTAAATTAATTCAAAATATGGATTTTGTGTGATAGTACATAATCAATTTTTCATATTATTTACCGAAATGAACTCACAGTTAAGAATGTGATATCATTTTAAATAATTTCATTTATTTAAAATGAGAGAAATGTTAAATTGGGTAATTAAATAATTAAAGGTAATTATTTAATTTAGAGGATTATGATTGATAATTAAATAAATTAATAAATTCATTTAACTATGAGAATTAGTGACATATTAAATAAATAAATAAAATTCATTTATTTAATAATCGAGAAGACATAAATGAATAAAGGTAATTAAATAAATTAAGAAATTTATTTAATTGGAAGAAGATAATAGACCGTTAGTGATGTATCGAATAAATAAATAAATTTATTTATTTAATAATCATGAAGAATAAACAGACATGAATTAATTAAACAATTATAAATTATTTAATTAATAGTTGAATGTGGACCAAGCACATAATTCAAATGTCATAATTATGCTAGGATGAAAGAGGTAAAATAGAGCTTGCAGGCCTAGGTCATTTTTATGTGTGTACATTTTTCCCCTCTTTGCCATAATGTAGCATGTTGCATTGTGACAAAGAAAAAAAGTTAAATTCATGCCCCAGGAAAGGTACAGAATATCAATGCCCCCTTAGGAAAATTTTCAAAGTTTGGCCAGGTGATAGAAACATTTGGAAAGTGTCCCAATAAGTCAATTTAATGACCAAAAAGACAATGGCGCAGACGGTTTCAAATTTTGACATGTTTAGAGCAGCCAAAATGGTGGCCAAAGTTGGTCAAAAGGGCCTCCAGTAATAACCTAATTGACAAATGTCATTTTGACTTTATAAAGAGGTTGATAAAGGGGTAAAAGTCAATTCATTTTCACTATTCTCCTTAGCAATTTTGAGAGCTTAGAGCAAGGAAGACTACGGTGAGGATGGTGATTCCAGTCATAGGGCATCGTGGAGAGATCGTGTGGACATTCAGGCGGCCAGAGGGTTCAAAGCTGATGGTATGTACCTGTATCCCACTTTGTGATTTCATCATTTTGTGTGCAAAATTTAGGGTTTTAGGGCCAACAATAAATGCGCTATGACGCATATGCGTGTGCGTAAGCCATATTTGCATGTGTGTTAGACACATTTGATGCGTCATGACACAAGTGCAAAGGCTAATTAGGCTAGGCCAAGGATGTGTGATGCATTTGTTAAAACTTGTGATACATTCATAATATCTTTCCGCATTTGAGAGTTATAATGCTACATATGGAATTTTGCAACACATTCATGTATTTAAGTGACACATTTGACTGAAGTTACGTATGTGCAAGAAATCATAATGCAAGTTCTTTGATGAGACGCAAATGTGGGATAGAACAACGCAATCAATGATTTGAGACACAATTGAGGTACAGAGTGACGCAAACGCTTCTTCGAGATGCATTTGTAGTCAACGCGACACATTTGACTTGGACTTTGACTAAGTCTGATTTTGAATTATAATGATGATAATGACAATTTTCCATAAGGTGCTAATGCATTATTTAACCTTGTGCAAAGACAACTAGTGCCCATCTATATGTGAGAGAGCAGGCCATCGACCTTCAGGTTCTAAGATCAGCTAAGTCCATGAGAGTGGCAATAGTTGATGCAGTTGGGTTTGTATTATGTTGCTTATATACCTGTTACTTGGGAAAATAGGGGATTGTTGACTGCATTGTGTGAGAGATGGCATTCAGAGACATGCTCATTCCATTTATCGACAAGAGAGGCTACTATCACTTTGGAGGATATCTATCATATCCTACGTCTGTTGATCTGAGAGCAGATCATTTATGACCCTCGACATGGATATCAGACCTTTACATCTTACTATTAGGATGAGGCTGGAGGACTTGGGATTGAGGGATATGAGATCTGCTTAGAGTTTATGGCAGAGCACTATGGCCGGTTTGATGCACTGTTGGCGATGTTGATCGATGGAGTACCGATTCCTGACTACTGTGAACATGGGTTTCCCATTGGTTGGGGTGATGTTCTAGTGGGCATGAGGTAGGATAGGACTATTTATGCTTGGGGGCCCTACTTGTTAGGCATGCTTTACCATCAACTCTATGAGGTGGCCTACAAGAGGGCACAGAGCATTGGATGTGGTATGATACTTCTAATAATATGGGCCTAGGAGCATGTCGCTATATTCTTACATCCTATCAAGATACCATAGCTAGCAGAGGGGATGCCATATGCTTATTACTATGTTGGTTCCTTATAGTAGATGAGGGTGGGAGAGACAGGTTGGTGGCACCATTAGATTGACACCATGATTTCATTCATTTAGAGGCCTTACAAAGATTATGAGTAGTGGGATGATGAGGATAAACATATTAGCTTCTACAGACAGTACTGTTATTTGATTGGGAGGATAGTGCAGAGTCAACTCATTATAGAGATGTATCTACCACAACGCATATTGAGACAGTTTGGGGAGTAGCAGGGTGTATTGGTAAGCATGACCGAGTATGCCAAATATTCTAGGGAGTTAGCTTAGGGGCCACTAATTCCTGTACCTTTTTCCATGTAGTACATTGATGGGCTAGTAGCCAAACAATGGGGATGGAGAGGTGGAGTTGCAGATCCAAGGACCACTATTGATTTTGACTTGTGGTGGAAGGCACATCAACTAGTGTCGCTGAAAAATCTAGATGGGCTAGCACCAACTGATAGGAGATCACTTATACCACATGTGCCATGAGCTAAGCGAGGGGGCAGAGGTGGTGACAGAGGTAGAGGTAGAGGGAGGGATGGAGGCAAGGATAGAGGTAGGGGTGGAGGGGGAAATGGAGATGACAAAGATGATGGGGATGACAGAGGGGACAACCAGAGATGGAGGAGAGATGGCCAGAGGTAAGCCATGAGGGTACGACAGCGTGGAGCCAGAGGGGCACTGGATGCTATCCTAGAGGTGACCAAGGAGGGTGAGAGAGAGGAGGAGGAGCCAAGGCAAGAGTAGGAGGAGGAGAGATAGGAGTGTGTGGTTGAGGAGGAGGCCAAACAGGAGCAGGAGGTTGGGATGGATGTAGATGTGCCCCAGGATGAGGGATTTGGTGGAGAGGAGGTCACAACAGATCAAGATGATGATGGTAGAGGGTGAGGAGGAGATACCGTTTGGTTTGCCATTGCCACATGATGCCATGACAGATCAGAGGGTGGCAGACATGTAGAGGAGATTGGATGCAACCATGGAAGAGGTCAATACCCTATGAGTAGAGCTCAAGGTGATGAGGGTAGAGCGACATTAGGTAGTGATCCACTAGCAGGAGGTAGCGCAGTGGTGCACAAAGTTCGCATGACTATGTATAGGACCATCTATAGATTTGGCTTGGGATTTTGGAAAGGTTAGTGTACAACTTGGGAGATACCGTCAGTTATATGAGCAAGCCATGCCAGCCAAGAGGAGAGATCTCACTCTGACTAGGACACAGACAGGTAGTGGCAGCAAGTCCAACAATGGTAGTGGTATTGGCAGTCAGATCAGTGTAGGGGGCTTGATCTCTTCAAGGCATACTTCGAGTCATAGGTCCCATCACATACAATCTTCTAGTCATAGGTCAGGGCATTCACACAAGTCATCAAATTTAGGTCATAGATCAGTACCTGGTCTGCCTCTAGTGATAGATCCTTCAGCTTCACAGAGTCATACAGTAGTGTCATCGTAGATGCATGTTATTGTGGAGATGATGACATCAGTGTTAGTCCCATTGGGTTCACAGGCAAAGGCTATGATAGTTCCATTGGTTGTCTCAGTTCCAGGCACAAGTCCTCAGTCACCACACTCTTTACCATGAGGTGGTGGGGAGAGCATTTCATAGGGACATGCTTACTATAGTTGGCTTTATGTTCCAAACTTTATGTTATGACACATTATGTATTGACTATTGAGCCAGTGAGCTCCATTTTTGGGATATCTTTGGATTTTATCCTGTGACATTATATTTTTGAGATGATGCTATATATATGATATAGTTTTGATGCAGCCTACATGTGTGTTATGTGATGTTATGCATTTATGATGTATGATGGATGATTTATATATGATGCATTTATGATGGATGATGGTATTTCTTTATATGTCCTATCATGTGTGTCCTATGATGGTTACTTATGATGTGATGACATGATAATCTTGTGTTTATTTGTATGTCATGTTCATGTTGTGTGATGGATGATGATGATATGCATATTATATTTATTTGAATGGCCATGTTTATGATTATGTTAATGCATGACTATGTATAATGCAATATGTGATGTAATGGATATGATTTACTGATATAGATTAAGTATTTATGGACCTAATACAATGTCTATATGATTGACAGTAATTTATTTGACAGTCCTGAAGTATGTAAGGACCTAATGTATGTATGTATGATTGTCTATAATTTGAGTGTTATGATAATTTGACTTGTGTTGACCATATGTCGATGTTGACATGCTAATGTGATTGTCATGTTGAGTAATTGATTGTCATAATTTGTTTTAGGAGTTTCTCCATATGGAAATTATGTGCTTTGACTTGAAGACATTTTGACGTGTGTGCTAGTGTAGTATCATGAACCCTAATGGACTAACCTAGTGTGGCTTTGGGTGCTCATCGATAGATGACCTTTCCTACGTCATACACTTAGAGACCTCATAGTTCAACACGACCAATGACTTTGTCTTGATGACCAAAGATTGAGTCATGATTTTATTTTAACAAACCTAAATAGACTGACTTAATGTCTCAAGGACTCAAAGATGAGTCTTGCCTATGTAGCAAATGCGCAGAGACAACATAGTTTAGATGAATGACAAAGACTAACTGATTTGATGGACTTGACAAAGAATGACTCTATTTTTTGTGTTTTCAAGACATTTGACCTTTTTGAGTTTCTTTATGATGTTTTTCAATTTTTAGGTTTTTCTTTAGGACTTTTTATGATGTTTTGTCTTATTTCAAGACTTTTTGTGATTTTTTTGTCTTTTTTTAGGACTTTTTGCAGTTGTCAAGACCATGTACGATACCCACTATTGTCACATGATAAAAGATTTCCCCTAGTCAAGTCCAAGACTTAGCTAATTTTAAAGGACATGAAAGGGATATGCATAGGATGCATAATGGATAGTATGTAGGACTTGATGTCAACCATTTGTCAACCATGAGAGGAAGGGTATGATGTCATGGTAGATGTTGTGGTGGTGATAGAAAATGTGTTTCATCATAGGCCAAGATAGATAAAGTAATAGTAGATGGAAGAGGAGTGATTGACTATGCATGGCACCTGTTTGCCAGGTTTTTTCCATGGTACTTATCCCAAGTGCCTGTTTATCAGGTTTTCATTGTTGGATGGATTATTTTTCTTTACTATTTTTTTCATTCTTAATTTTTTTGGTGTCACTAAGATGCATGTTTGCCAGGTTTTCATCAGGGTGATGATTTTTATTTTTTTTAAGGTTTTCAACTCAACTTTCTGATGCTATGCATAGAACTTGCAAAGATGTAGACTATTGATGGGCTATGTTAGTTGTTCACCGTTTGGAGTAGCCAGTTGATATGCTTTAGAACCAAAGGAGGAAATGATGATGTAAGGACCCAACTAGTTTGGTTCAAACTTGCCTGACTTTTCTCTGTCTATCTTATTCTTAGGGTTTTGCATGAGGAATAGGTCACCAATGTCAAATATCATGACCATGACTCTCTTGTTGTAACTGTGACAGAGACGGTTCTAATATGCTTGCAGATGGTTTAGAGAATTTTTTCTTCTTTCCTCTAACATCTCCATCTCGTGTAGGCATGACTATCTATACTTCCCATCATCAGTTAGACCATTCAGGGAGACTTGTAAGGAAGGAATTTTAACCTCTATGGGCAAGATGGCCTCAACTCCAAAGATGAGGGTGAAAGGAGTGGCTCCTATGGGTGTACGAATGATGGTGCGATAAGCCCATAGAGCAGGGTTGAATTAAATATGCCAGTCATCACCAACATCATTGATAGTCCTTTTCAATATTTAATAATGGTTTTATTTGATGCCTCAGCTTGACTGTTTCCTTGCGGGTAATACGAAGAGAAAAAATGATGTTGGATATGAAATCACTCATATAACTCATGAATGTCCTGGTTCTTAAAAAAATTTCATTGTCAGTGATGATGGATTATGGAAGACCATATCGACAAATGATGTAGTTAAGAATGAATTTGGAGATTTGTTTCTTGATTATGTATGTTAGGGGAATGGATTTGATCCACTTTGTAAAATACTTAGTGGCGGTGATGATGAATTTGTGGCCATTTGATGAGCTAGGATGGATCTTACCCATGAGGTCGAGTCCCCATTGTGTGAAGGACCAAGGAGAAGTGATCGGCCGAAGTTCTTGTGCTAGAGCATGAATCAAATCGATGTGAATCTAGCATTGGTGACAAGTCATGACATATTCTAGTGCATCTTTCTTAATGGTCAGCCAATAATACCCAATTATCGTTATATTCTTGGCCAAAGTAGGACCACTCAAATGAGACATGCATATACCCTCATGTACTTTGCGTAAGGTTATGCATGCTAAATTGGTGTCAAGACATCTAAGGAGGGTTTTGTCAAAGCTATGGTGGTAAAGGGTGTCACTAACAATGGCATATCTTGTGGCTTTTCAGATAAAGGACTTCCTCTAGTTATTGGACAGATTAGGGGGAAGGGTTTGGGACTTAAGGTAGTCATGAATTTCTTGGTACCAGGGAGAATCAGGACCAACAAGCTCGCAGACCATCGCCAATTCTAGAATATCATAGGTGGGGACCAATAGTTGTTCTAGCAAGAACTTCAGCTGAGGCATGTTGCTTGGAATGTCGAGGAGAGATATGATCATAGCCATGGCATCTGTTGCCTTGTTTTGTGCTCTTGGAACTTGCTCAAAAGTCACCATGTGAAAATATGTTTGAAAATTGTCAATCATCCATTTGTACGGCATTAGTTTCTCATCTTTTTTGGCATAGTCATCATTAACCTGGTTGATGACTAACTGAGAATCCCCATAGACATGAAGTGTTCTAATTTTCCATTTTATTGCTATTCTAAGCCCTATAACAAGTTCCTCGTATTCTACCACATTGTTTGTGCATGGGAAAGATATGCGGAAAGACTTAGGAATGGAATCTCCTTGAGGAGTGATGAACAAGATCCCTGCCCCCGAGCCATGATTAGTATGAGATTCATCAAAGTATAGACTCTGAGGTGACTTGGGTTCTATGTGAAATATTGACTCATCTGGGAAATATGTCACTAAGGGATGATCACTACGCATCTGCTAGTTGGTTTGCTATCACTTGCCCTTTGATCACTTTTCTTTCTAAATACTGGATTTCATATTTGCTTAGAATCGTGACCTATTTTTCCATATGTTTTGTCAATGATGAACACTCAATAGATGTTTGAGGGGGTCAATCTTTGCTACCAACTATTTCTGATGCCTCAACATATAATGTCTTAGCTTTTGAGCTGCAAAGACAACTGCTAGACAAGCATGTTCAATTGATGTGTAATTTAGTTCATACCCAACCAGTGTCTGACTGATACAATATATGGCCCTTTCCTTTTCTTCTTGGTCGTTTTGTGCCAATAATTCCCCTAGTGTCGAAGTTTTTGCTGAGATGTATAAGATCAAAGGTTTTCCATGAATGGGAGGCATAAGGACTGGCAGGGATAGTAGGTAGTCCTCTATTTGTTGAAAGGATTCTTGGCATTTATCTATCCACACAAAGGGGATGCCTTTGCACAAAAGATATTGGAATGGTTGATGCTTGTCAGCCAATTTTTCTATGAAGCAATGAATAGATTGTGCCCTTCCTTTTAAGGTCACGAGTTCACTTATTCCTCTGGGAGGAGGCATTCCCATGATGGCTTTGACTTTGGCTGGATCGACCTCAATGCCTCTTCGAGAAACTATATATCCCAAAAAAATTCAGATGTTACACAAAAGACACATTTCTTAGGATTCAATCAGACTTTGTATTCTTCCAGTCTTTTGAAAATTGTGTTGAATACCTTCAAATGATCTTGTCTTGTTGTTGATTTAGCCAAATGGTCATCCACATAATCTTCCATTATCTTATGCATCATGTCATGAAATATTGTGGTCATAGCCCTTTGATACATGGCACCTACATTCTTGAGCCCAAAAGGCATGACATTCCAGTAGTATGCACCCCAAGGACAAGTGAATGTTATTTTATGTTGGTCTTTTGGGGCAATACAAATCTGATTCTAACCTAAGAAGCCATCCATGAGGGACAACATCTCATATCCTACCGCTAGGTTTACTATGATATCTATATTTGGCAATGGAAAATCATCCTTTGGACATGCCTTGTTCAAATCCCTAAAATTTGTGTAGACATAGATCATTCCATTTGGCTTTGTTACTTGCACAAGGTTAGATATCTATTTAGCATAATCTATAGACTATTTGAACCCAATGTCTAGAAGTTTCTTCAACTTAGCCTTGACTAGTAGAGCGACTTGAGGATGCATTTTGCATAACTTCTATTTAACTGGTTTGGTGCAATACCAGTTTTGGGTCTAGTCTCCGTATGTCGATGTAGGACCATGTGAAGTTGATTTTACGTTATGCAAAGAACTTCTAAAATTCTGGTTTCTCTTCTTTAGTCAAGGATACAACAAAGAGGAACATTTTGGGATTTTCTACTATTGATATGTTGGCTTCTATGGTGTCCTCTATGAGCATAGATAATTTCTCTTG
This sequence comes from Sequoia sempervirens, assembly GCA_007258455.2. Taxonomy (NCBI): domain Eukaryota; kingdom Viridiplantae; phylum Streptophyta; class Pinopsida; order Cupressales; family Cupressaceae; genus Sequoia; species Sequoia sempervirens. The sequence goes on from VDFB02058242.1 coordinate 131,571,987, forward strand.
AGTTATGGGGAGAAAGTCTAGTCCTCCATCTTTGGGCACCTCATAGAGGTTTTCACTCACAGATGCATCCTTTTTTACTTTTTTTTCATCAGAAGGTGCCTTTTAGTTTTCACCTAAAGACGTTTCATTTTTTTCTTTATTATTATTTTTAAGTTTGTGACTGGAGGACAGAGCAGTCTCACCAAAGTAAGCCATACAATCTAGGTCAATGGCAAATCCTTCCTTGTGATTACCACCTAGTATGCCCTCATCATTTTGAAAGGTGTCTAGGACTAGCAGGCCTTGTTGGTCCCAATTAATTAGTTGAGGATAGACTAGGGAAATGTCATCATTAGTGTTGGTGAATTGAGGGGAGGATGCAGAAAGCATGCAAACATATTCAAAGATATTGTAGATTAAATTATGATCATCCAATTCCACATTGGACTCTATCCAATATTCCCCTTCACTTGTCTCATATTTGTTGTCAAATTAGGGGATAAATGACTCAGATTTGTGGTTGTCAGTCTCATTTGGAAATTCAGATGAATTCAACTGATGGTTATTAGATTCAGATGGTGGGGCTTTTATGTCATGGGGAAGGTAAATGGGACTGTGACTATTTGGTGTTTGATCGATTTTAAATGTTCTCCAAAATATTTGTTCGGAGGTAAGCTTCCCAACTTCAAGGAACAAATCATCAAGGAAACAGTCACTTAAGGATCGTTGGGAGCCAAATTCTCACTCTTGGGAGTTGGTTTGGTAAAGGATTCCTTGATGGTATCGACACTTTCTGAAGCACGCACATTCTCACTCAAAATTCCATTGGTATGTCGGTGGTCATTGTTAGAAAATCCATACCCTAACTCCTACCGATATGTTCCTTTCATCCTTAGGTCGCCAAGACAATGCCAAACTCTCACAGAAAACCATCTCCCAAGACTTGTCAACAAGACCCAACAGGCTCGCCAAGACCTTACATCGAAGCTCATAAGTCTTACCAAAATGCACGTCCTTATGTTGTCAGTCGGTAAGACAATCCAAACTCGCTAAGACCACATGCCGAAAGCTTTAACTCTTACCAATACATGCATCTTTTCGCCACCGATCGGTGAGACAATGTGAAGTCGCTATGACTTACTCTGAAGAAAAAGTCTCTCATCGACGAGCCTCTTGTGTAATATCAGCAAGACCAAAGGTCACTCGCCAAGATGTTACCCTGAAGAAAATCCTTTGCCGATGCATCTCCATATACTAGTCGGTGAGACATAAGGCACTCGGTGAGACGATATACCGAAGACCAAACTCCCACTGATAGGTTCCTCCACGGTCGTCGAAACCACGTGAATTTCATGCTGATAGAATCCTATAGGTGAATGCCGATCGTTGTAACATATGTTAACACAAAAGCATCACAGGTCAGGGAGACCTAGATAGACTAACTTCAATATGGACCACAATGTAAAAAATGCATGACCCGATGGATTTTATGGGGCTATATGGGCAAAATGTAAGCAAAAAGTCATGATGGAGAGAAAAATGTGCTCAAGGTAGGACTCATTTGGAAAATTATGCATGTGAACAACTTGTAAGAACATCATATTTTTACAGTTCCAACACTTTCATCATAGCAATTTTGAACTCATCTTTCATCTTAGAACTACTACCCATATACAACAAATCATCAACATAGAAACTTATAATAAGAATATCATTACCTTCTTGTTTGTAGTAAAGGGTAGGTTCACTCTTACTTCTTTGAAATCCATTATCTTGAAAATATCCATCAATCGTACAATTCCATGCTCGTGGTGCTTGCTTGAGGTCATACAAAGCCTTTTTCAACTTGTAGACTTGATCTTCTTTTCCTTGCACTTCAAAACTTGTGGTTGTTCCACATACACTTCCTCTTCTAAGCACCCATTCAAGAAGACACTTTTCACATCCATATGATGTATTCTCCAATTCTTTTGAGCTGTTAATGAAATCAAAATTTTGATGGTCTCTTGTCTTGGAACTAGTGCAAATATCTCTTCATAATCAATCCCATACTTCTGGGTGATGAAGCCTTTGGCAACCAATCTTTCCTTGTGTCTTTCAACACTCCCATCACTGTTATACTTTATCTTGTAGATCCATTTGGTGCCAATCTTCTTCTTTTCATGTGGAAGCTTTGTAAGCTCCCAAGCATCATTCCTATGAATGGAATCCATCTCTTCTTTCATTGCTTGCACCCAAAACTCATTAGTACTTGCATCTTCAAAACATGATGGTTCAAAATCAGCCTTGGAAAGTAAAGTAAAATTAAATATCTCACCTATTGTATTTTCTTCATGTGATTGATTTGCACTCCTTTCATAAATATCTCTCAAACTTCTTACCTTCCTTCTAGAACTTGGAGTTGAAGTTGGACTTGCAATTGGAATTGAACAACTAGAGGAGGGGCTACTTGGTGGATTTGTAGGACTTGGAACATAAACATTAGTGGGTTGTTCATGATCAATATTATCAATAATAATATCATTTAAAACAGATTTTGACTTCTCCATATGGCCATTTTGATGACCATAAACTCCCCCTTCATCAAAAATCACATCTCTTGACACAATAAGCCTATTAGTGATAGGATTGTAAAATCTATAAGCATTACTTCCCTCACTATATCCAACAAAAATACATGACTCACTTTTTGCATCTAACTTTTTTCTATTCTAATAAGGTACATAGACATAAGCCAAACAACCAAAAACTCTGAAATGATTAACATTAGGCCTTTTCTCATAACATGCTTCATCAGGAGTCATCTTCTCAAGTGCATTGGTGGGACTTCGATTGAGAATGTACACTATTGTAGTAACTTCTTCACCCCAAAAAGAATTGCTTAATCCCTTTGTTTGTAACATGCTCCTTGCCATTTCTACCACTATTCATTTTTTTCTTTCAGCTACTCTATTCTGTTGAGGTGTGTATGTAGTGGTGAGCTTCCTCATGATGCCTTCACCTCACAATAATCTTGGAAGGCTTTTGAATAAAATTCTCCTCCACGATCAGTCCTTTAACATTTGATTTTGCACTCTTTCTCATTTTCCACAAGTGTTTTAAACCTCTTGAATGTATCAAGCGCTTCATCTTTGGCCTTCAAAAAATACACCCAACATTTTTGTGAGTAATCATCTAGAAAAGTGATAAAATGTGATGACTTACCCAAACTCTTTGTTTGCATAGGACTAGAAATATCAAAATGAACAAGCTAAAGGGGATGATGGGCCCTCCATGCATTTCCTTTTGAAGATTTCTCCCTTCCATGCTTGTCTTTAGCACATCCTTCACAAACCTCATTTTGCTCTTCAACCTTAGGTAAACTAGAAACTAACGCATTTGATGTGAGAATCTTCAAACTATGAAAATTTAAATGTCCATACCTGAGATGCCATAACCAATTGATATCCTCGTATGCCAAATTGGCAAGGCTGTTGTTATGTTCACCAAATTTCAAAGGGAACATTCTATTCTTTGTCATAGGTACAACAGTCACAATCCTATTGCCCTGATTCTTATAAAAAATTGTACATTTCATATTCTATAAAAAAATTGTATAGTTCTTCTCACATAGTTGTCCAACACTTAAAAAATTATGCTTTAACTGTGGAGTGTAATAAATATCATTAACACTCTTTATACCTTCACTTGTGTGGACTTCCATAGCTCCGTTTGCAGCAACCTCTAATGATTTGTCATCACCAAGCTAAATCTTGGACTTGAAACTCTCATCCTTTGTTGAAAACAAGTTCTCATTCCTTGTCATATGGTTAGAGCATCTAGAATCTAGATACCAAGCTTCTTTACTACTAGTTTCACTTTTTGAGTAAGATAAAAATAAATGATCTGGAGGATTTTCATCACTTTCTTTAGCATAATTAGCACTTTTACCTTTTTTCAATACACATTCTCTTTCAAAGTGTCCCTACTTATTACAATGGTAACATTGAACATTTCTCTTATCAAAACAACCTCTACCTCGTCCTTTGGAACCACCTCTTCCTCTTGAACCGCCTCTACCTCTATTTCCTTTTGCATGATTTTGATTTTTGCCTCTACCTTGACCCTCATTATTTTTTGGTGTTGCTGCTGGCATCCTCTTTCTTTGTGATTTGTAATTTGGATGATAAGGCTTTCACATCACTTTCTCCAAATGAATCTTTCAATCTCTCTTCATGAGACATAAGACATTCAACCAAGTGATCAAACTGAAAGGTTGTCAAATCTTTTCTTTCTTCTATGATAATGGCAACATGGTTCCACTTTGGGGTGAGAGTCCACAATACCTTTTTTATTAGAACCTCACTGTTCAAAATTTCCCCAAGTGTGGCCATCTTGTTGACCATGTCTTTAACTCACACAATAATCACTTACTTTCTCAGGTTCTTGCATTTTAAAATTTTAAAAGTCTCTTTTTAAAGTTTCAAACTAAACTACTTTCACCTGATCACTTCCTTGATAAGCTTCCTTTAAAATCTCAAAGGCATCTTCTGCTATCTTTGCACACGCAATCCTTGGAAATAAGCTCTTATCAAGAGTGATTTGAATATGAAACAAAGCTTGAGAATTCTTCTTCTTGGCTTCCTTTTTAGTTGTTTTGTCATTGGCTATGAGGGCATTCCAATCAACTGGCTCCTGGTAACTTGATTCAACAATCTCCCACAAATCTTTTCCTATCAAAAAGGTCATCATTTTTATGCACCAATAATCATACTCATTTCCATCAAATTTTAGAATGCGAAAGAAGTTATAATTCGACATGATAAACCTTTGGCGAAATTCTAACTACTAAATCTTTAACACAAAAGAAAATACCTGCTCTGATACCAAATTTACAATCTAAAAAACAAACCAAATTTTTGCATCCAATAAGTTAAGAGATAACAATAGAAAATTATAACAGCAACATAGATAAACAATTAACTCAGAAAATAGAGCATACACAAAAAAAACATAGCACAATACTTTATTTTTTTAGACTGACCCAAAAAGCAACTTTATTCATGCTTTAATATATAAAGAGGAACAAAACCGATACAATTAAAGTTGTTCTAAAACAAGACTGAAAAATTAGAAAAACAAAGCATGCGTATGACATGCATTATTCCATGCAGAAGAGTGGCGAACACTGACAACACAAATGGTGAAATAAATGATGGTAATGGTAGCAGCCAACTAAAAAGGAGTAATGCGTTCTGCATGCATCAATTGTCAACAAATGCTTCATGGTTAGCTGTATGGTAGCATGTTATTGATACATGTCAAGTGACTGGTCAGTGTGGACCTAATGGTATATGACAGCTCAATGCCCAGAACAAGCCAGTCTACATTTGTCCTCCTCAATTCAATTTAATCAACAACGACGACCACATAAAGGGATGCATGTGAAGCACATCATAAGGGTAGACATACAGCATCGCAAATAGCACCATGTCCCCCCTCGACAACATGAAATGGTTAGATGCTGCTTATGTAGTGCTTCTGAATCTTAATGAAAATGAATGCCAGGAGGCCTGTAGGGAAGATTGCATATGTTTCTTCGTCACATATGATAATAAAGCTTGCAAGAGGCAAGATATTCCTCTAATGAGCAGCCGTCAAGGTATTGATATTAATAGTATAGCTTTTGTGAAAGTATTTGAGGACTTCATTACACCATCTCCATCTCCATCCCCTTCTCTTTCAAAGCCAAGAAAGGAAAAGGACGCAAAGACGCTTATAGCGATTGCCTTAAGTGTCCCTCTTATGGCAGCTGCACTCCTTTTGGTATGGTTCTGTCACAACAAACTCTATAAGACCAAAAAATTTATATAGTAGTCTAACCATGTGGAACAGTCGAAGACGTTTTCTTACAGAGATAGAAGCTGCTACAGGAGTTTTCAGAAAAGAGTTAGGAAGTGGCTGCTTTGGTAAAGTTTATAAGGGAACCTTACCCGATGGAAGAGCAATTGCTATGAAAACTCTAGTGGATAGAGTAGAGCAAGAAGAACATGGGGAGCGAGAGTTCAGAACGGAGATGAGTGTGATTGGTACAAGCCATCACAAAAATCTGGTTCAATTGTGTGGTTTCTGTGACAAGGGGTCTCATCGAATTCTAGTTTACGAGTACATGAGCAATGGATCTTTCGACACAACTCTATTCGTAGATAGCGACTTTCTTGATTGGAGCTTACATGTTCAGATTGCAATGGGGATAGCAAAAGGCATTCGTTATTTGCACGAAGAATGCAGGACTCAGATTCTGTATTGTGACATAAAACCCCAAAACATCTGTTCTATAATCCCAAAAAATTTGACTTTGGCTTGGCAAAATTGTTGAGGGCCAAACAGACTCGAACATTCACTACAGCTCAGGGCACTAGGGGTTACATAACGCCTGAATGGATTGATAATGTGCCCATTACTGTAAAGGTAAATGTTTATAGCTTTGGTATCGTGCTACTGGAAATCATTTATTGCAGGAAAGCTATGAAGTTAGATGCCGCCCCAGAAAATCAAATCATTCTTGTTATCTGGATGTACGAGTGCTTGGAACATGGCCGTCTTGTTAAGTTGGTCGAGCAGCAGCAAGCTGAAGGTGATACAATTGATTTAAGGCAACTAGAGAGTGGTGTTGGTGGGTCTGTGGTGCATTCAAGAACACCCACATCTAAGGCCATCTATCAACACCATTGTTCAGATAATGGAAGGAAATGTTGAGATCGCAGTGCCCCCACCTCTAGTTTCCCCACCGCCAGTGCTCCCGCCGCTAGAATCTTCGAGTCTTTCAATTTCTGCATAAAGAAAATTTATAACTTTGATTCACCATATTGAAGATGGGCACCAAAATCTTTTATGCCTTCGCCATATATAATCATCTCAATCGAATCAAAATGCTACACAGAGGCTGCTGAAAACTTATGTTTTATTATGGTTGTCATTCAAGCATAGCTCTTACTTGTTGATAACTGATGCGAGATCATCCGGTTCTGCCATGTCATTCTCTGGCATGCAAACCGCTATGCAATTCATCATCAGTTTTATTTTTAGAGAGCTAATGTTTAGATATAGTTTGCATTATTTTATTTTCACATCTGCCAGTTAAGAGTTGTGCGAATAATGCAAGCAAAACGTATGAACTGTTATGCACCAGAATTTACTATTGTAAACATTCATCTGGAGCAGCAAACTGTTCGTTCTCTGAGGCTACAAATTTCTTTTATTAGGTGCTACATCCTCTATTATTATTATTATCATGATTGGTGTGCTGTTTTAAAGTTTGTTTTTCTAGAACTATTCTGTGACTAGTCCGTTCAGGTCAGATATTTTAGTTTCTGTTACAGAGCACCCAACTGATCTGATATTTTGGTAATCTCTGTTATTTGTTTTTTCCTGTTATAGTGGTTTTTATTAGCTGGTTAAGAAACAGGGGCTGTTTTCAGAATCTTCATTTTTTTAGTCTTTGATGAAAATACATTCAACATTTACATCTATAAAACCTATTCCATGACATGTTTCTTTGTGTTTTCCACAAAATGAATATTTTGTGCTTGCATGGCATTGAAAACTGGTCTGCCCCATTCCCTAATTTTATTTTCTGTTGACTCATGGGTGCAACTAAGATGAGATTTAACCCCTGCTATGGGCACTTGTGACATAAAATAGCTTACAGGGATGATAAATCACAAACATTTTAAGTAATAGGCTAAGGGATATGTTTAATGAAGGAATCAACACAAATTTATACGAAAGACTAATTTAAAATTAAAATTTATTTATTTTAATTAAAATTAAATTTGTGCTGATAGGCATTCACCTTTAGGAGGTATTTAGAATTCGTATGTATATGATTAAGAATTGATGGTTACAAACGGATAATAAATGGAGATAACCATTGAAAAGATCTTTACCACTAACATCAAATCACTATAGGTTCAATCTCATATTACAAAAATTCTTAATCTCTTTAAAGTGAGATGGTTATAATATTTGAGATTTTATTAGTTGTCCTTGTAATTGCCCAAGCCCATATATTTTTTATTCTTGATGTGGTCGGCATAGTGATTGCATGCATGGCTGGTCCATACTATCGATGACCTGGATGGAGTCCTCCACACACAATATTAAGAGTTTTGGTGATGATTTATTTAATTTTACTTGCTAATTGCAAATCCATTTGATGTAAGAAGGATGGTTTCTATGAAGTAGAGATTCCATAAGTCTAATCGAAGAAAGACTCTCATGAAAGATGTCCTAGTGGAATTGTACATACATTTTTTAAAAGTAGGGTTTTAAATTTAGGTTTTTGTTCATGACAATTTTTCATTCAGATAAAGTCGTTATTTTTAACTAAATCTTAATTAACTAATTTCTAATTTCTAATTGTTTAATATATTTTTTTAGTTATAAATTTTGGATTGGCTTCAACAATTCCAACTCTATGTCATGTGCTTTGGTGGTAGAGATGATTTCTCCTTATTACATTTGAGCATTTAACTATTAATTTCCTAGTGTGGCTATTTATTTTCCTTTTATATTCTTAAAATGGATGTGATTTTATCATTTTAAACTTTTTTTTTGTAGATATTGATAGTTTGCATGATTATCGGTCATCCTTCCCTATGAGAGATCTTTTTTCTGTTAGCAATAATTTCTTTATAGAGTGTTGTAACATGAGTTGCTAAGAGAAAAGTACATATTAGTCATTGGTGAGGGTTGTGTTTTTGTGACTCAAACATTGGATTTCCAAGGGGATTTGTAGGAATACTTGTCCTTACTCTCCTTCTTACCATATTTCTTATTGCTCTTTCTTCTTGGTGCTATCAAAGGTAATAGTTTAAAGCCATTGCAACATCATTAATTGTCACACCTGGAAATTTCACACTACCTTGACACCTTATTTTGCCCACAACATTAATTAGTATAATAATTTATTCATTTTGAGCCTAGATTGATAAAATATATTTAAATCCTTGACATCTTGACAAGTTTGAGCAAAAAGCACCTAGTCAAGGGGGTGGGCTCAAGGGAACACAATCTACTAAGAGGGGGTGAATCAATATATCAAATCATTTTAAAACTCTTTAATTTAACATGAATTTCCATTAGTCACTTCTCCAAACATGAACCAAATTAGCTAGTATCAATCAAGCAATACAGATGCACACATTCACATAATGAACACTAGATATATGTGGAAACTAGAATGGGAAAAACCATGGTGAGAAGAGTTACTTGGATCTACTACCCAAATCCAAATTACCAAAAATAATAAATAAATTACAATAATGAAGTAGGCACTAAGCTACTAGAGACGCCAATCCCTTGTATTTGTAGGCACCAACCTAATAGAGACACCAATCGCCAATATATAGATTTGAACAACAACTCAATAAGTAAGACACCAATCCTGTCAAATTACATAGATGAGATTTGTAGATCTTCAATAATTATCACACAGATTACATGCAATCCAATCTACCTTCAGACTTTCTCTTACATAAATTTGATCATTTGATGATGGCACACAATGATTGAGACATAAGTCCCATTACATCACCCAAATTTACACTTGCTTGTACAATTACACTTACACTCAAAAATATAAACTATGATAAATAGTCATTATATACATCCCATTACATTAATATTATTTCATGTCAACAAAGAATCCCTTAACACCATTTGCAATTAGCCAAGTTAGCTAAGGTGGACCTAAATTCAAACTTGTATGAAACGTGTAGGAGGTTGGTCCTAAATCAAATTTTTTGCCACCAATAAAACATGATGTGCTCTCTATTTAGGGATCTTAACTTGGTCCTATTTCACCTTCTCACACTCCTCTAAAGGGCCCACACTACAAGTTATTGTCGTACATATCCAGAACATCAACTTGGTTAATTAACAAGCATGTGACTCTTCTATCGCTTCAAACTTTTTTCTTGATGAACTTAAATCTTGGAAACTCTAGAATAAGAGAAACCATGTGTAGACATACTATCTTTTCAAACCACATTACATAGCTCAAATCCATGATGAAATGTAGATCAAAACATGTTACCAGAAGAATCTCACTATTTGGGTAACTTACCTCAAACATTCTAGATCAAACTTCTAGATTACTTCCATTGATAAGAGTAGATGTAGTATGATACTATATACATTCCTTGACAAATTTCATACGCTCATACATCATAGAAGTAAATAAAATTTAATTTTCAACGATCTCTTGAATTTTCACCAATATGTACACATCACTCTTTTGACATCAGTGAACACCTTGGACATTAATGCCAATATATGTTTCGCAAGGGAACCCTTGACCTTAATGGGGTCCTAATTCAAATTTAAATTTTGGTGTCATTCTTTCATGAATTAAAGAGATCCCAAGTCAGTCTATATTTGAAAATATCAATTAGAATGAACATATAAACTATTTTTATTTGCATTTGAACATGGGAAATAAAAGAAAAGGAAGAAAGGATGAAGGAAGAATTATCTAAGAAAAATTATGATTTAGATCATGCAATTATCTTGGAGTTCTAAGTATTAATTTATCCTCTACATGCAATTTGAAACAAACAATCATTTCTTATGAACTAACCTTTTACAAGTTTATCACACAATCAAGACATCCATCAATCAACATTTGTCAGAACTTGTCCTATGGTATCACTTCATCAACGATTTCATACCAAAGGTAATATTGTCAATTATCATTTATCATCTAAGTAAATTACTATTTTGGCCTTTGCTTGACCTAGGGTATGTCCTCTTGTTCATTATAATTTGTTGTACATGGAGGTATAAATACCAAAACAAGATTTGAAATAGGCAATCCCCTATATAACACAACCTTTATGTTGGTATGAATAAATGTCTTGTACCTAGTTAATTCACTCACTAGGTAATTAGGGGACATATTCACATGTTAATTTTACCTAGGTTGTAAGATTCCTTCTAGAAGTCTTAGTTGGTATTTCCATATTTTATTTTATCCTAGGTTGTTATGACTTAATTGTCTCGTGTGATACAATTAAGACACTTATCATTATCTTGTCTAATCATATCTCACACCTTGCCTATTTAAGAAAGGAATCATATTTACATTTCCTTACTCAATGGCTTCAATTTTGGTATTCTTGAATCTTTAATCATTGTAGGATATTTTCGCCATTTATCTCTTGTGGAAGTTATTTTTTGTTGCAAGTGATTCTAGGGTGTTGAGGAGTTTGCCATAAACTCCTACATGGTAATAGAGTTTAAGTGTTGTAGACTTCTTCCCAAATCTGAGTGACCAATATTGGAATGAAAGCTTTCTTGGGTGCAAGTTGAAATCTTGAGAACCTCTCTAATGAATTTAGGGCATTTGTTAAAGTTAGATTTGACTTCCATTTCATTAAAATTTGATATATTTTGTCAGATCTGCAAGGATTTGAAGGAAGGGTTTTAATTGCTAGATCTAGGAGTAGTTGATATTTCACAATAGTTTGGAAAAAAACTAACCTCACCATTATGTTTGGGAGGCCCGAGAACCTAACGATTGACTACCAAATCATTGAAATATAACACTTTTAGTCAGGGCATGACACAAAAAATTTAGGCCATATGATTGTACAAATCTGTATGTGGTCATACAACTCATACAACATGCATCATGGTCTGCATCAGTCCATTGGCACACTTTGTAGACCATTCACTTTTTTTGTGTCATCATTCTATCATTCATATACTTGACATGTTTTTGTGGTCTTTTGCAATCATTGTCACATCAGGTCAAATTCCTTTCACTATTAGTATGAAGTTTATTTTTATTTGATGCTTATATTATTATAAAGTTTTGGTTTGATTATATTTAAACCATTGACCATAAATTTTAAACCCATGGTCACAACTGAAGTTAGGGACTTAGTGCTTTGGGGTGGAGTAGCCTTTAGCCCCCTCTACTACCTTCCCACTGCTCCAGCTAGCAGCGTCACCAACACTAACAGTGGTCTTTCTAAGAACGATTATCATATGCCAAAGTCATATGGGGTGATCAAGGGCTCCATTTTTGTACTGATTTAGTCTATATTTTTACACCTGTTTGGTGTTGAAAGGTCCTTTTATAGATCTTTTTTCAATTTATCATAACTTTTGATCCAGATGGTAGAATTTTGAAAAAAAAAAATGTTGTAAAGCTAGTGATGTGTATTTTCTAGTGGTATAGGTTATTTTTTAGAATTTTTTTGTTTAGTTTCATTTATTGCTTCTTGAAGTCAAATCTCCATTTTTTGCTCCCGAGCTCATAATTTTTTGCCACAATCTTTGATTTTCATAATTCTTGTGGCGTTGGAAAGGTATTGAGGATCTCTACATTGCCATCCATGTACCAAGTTGATCATTATTTTAGTTTTTCTATATAGGGTGTTCTAGAGATTACTTGGATGTTTTGATAGTTATGAGGGTCCAATTTTGATCTTTGCACTTCATTTCAATTCCAGATCATTTTTGAATCGACTATTTCTTCATAGATTCTAGGTTTATTCCAATTTGTGTGTTTTCTAGTGTTCCTTGGCATTAGGATTTTTGTTCCTTATCATGATTCTGACCTAAGTCCTTGAGTGACTCTAATATGGTTTCTATAAAGTAGAGTTATTTTTCCTTTGCTCATTGATAAGGATTCCAGTGTTACTCCACAAGTGTGCTTCCAATGATTCTTTGCAATAGGTTATATCATTATAGGGGGCTATATGGTCTCTCTTGTCTTCCTTTGAGTGGATGGAAATTTATTGGATTTGTGATGGATATCATTATTGTATTTATCTCTCTTTTGGTGAGGATTTATTTCCCACTAGGTTTTCTCCTTTTCTTTGTTTGTGAGAGATTGCATTTACATTTATACATGGGTACCTCACATTGCCTCATATTCAGGACCCATCTTTGTGTCATTTGCATCATAATCTTCTTTCTAAGTTTCACTTAAGGGGGAGTGTTGGTGTGACAAAATATCTTGTATCTAGTTAATTCACTCACTAGGTAATTAGGGGATATATTCACTTGTGAAGTTTACTTAGGTTGTAAGATTCCTTCTAGGAGTTTTATTTGAAATTTCTAGATTGTATCTTATCCTAGGTTGTTATGAATTAGTTGTCTCATGTGATAATATTTAGACACTTGTCATGATCTTGTCTAATCCTATCTCACAGCTTGCCTACATAAGCAAGGAATCATATGTAGATTGCCATATTCAGTAGCTTCCATTTTGGCATTCTTGCATCCTTAATCATAGCATAATATTCCTACAATTTCTCTCTTATGGAAGTTATTTTTTTTCCAGGTGATAATGGGGTGTTGAGGAGTTCATCATAAACTCCTACACTTTCCCCTATTTTCATGCTTGTAGGTCAGATCAAAAATTTTTGATAGTTGATAGTTATAATAAACTTAAAGGATAATGAAACCTACATTTTAGGGTTTTTATATCTCTAAAGGAAGCATCTAGGCCTAGGGAACCTAATGGGTATGTGCAGGATCATCATGGAAAAAATAGGCCCTTAAGTGGCAAAAAAAAAAATCCCAGTTGCAAACTTGATAAAATTTTGAATACAGACCATTATTTCAAAATATGTGTTATAGACCCCAGAAAATTGAATATAGTTTCTAAAATAGGTTTTAAAGTGCGCGAAACGCATTTTATGAAAATTGAAATTTCACGCAAGAGTATCACTGTGAAAAATAGTTAGGTGCCTGTTTAACCAACTTAACCACACAAGGAAATATTACGCGCGATAAGATTTTGATGGCGCGAGACTTCACACCAGGGATGCGAGTGGTTTTAATTTTCCAAGCAAGAATTTATCATATGATGCGATTGGCACCTTGAAAAGGTCATAAAAATTGTGGTTGTCCGACCGACCTTCACCGGCTTCAAAACCATGAAATTCATTTTTCCTTACATCCCAGGCATGTGGCTGAATTGCAGATGCGCCATTTCGATTCCGGCAGCGGATACTGCTTGAAAGCCGCGATGTTTTCACTATTCATCAATCGTGAATTTATCGTAATTTGAATAGAAAATGAATAATACTACTAAGATCTGTTAAAGCATAATTGTACCTATATTTGAAAGTTATAAATCTTTAAAACCCTTTCTATTTCGAACACTTAAAGCAAAAAGCAACCAACCAAGGCCATGCATCATATTGCCACTTTTTGGCCCATCATGATCCTGCACATACCCTAATGCCCCTATCCTTATAATTCAACCTCAAATTTCAATCATATGTTTCTCTTTCTCACCATTTCTTAGTGAAAAGAATAAAATATGGGGAGGATGCTCTCTTTCCCTTCTAGGGTTTTGGACCTAAAGGTAGAGAGAACAATTTTCAACCTCTCACTCAAGAACAAACCCTTGATATTTCAATGCAAAGGAGATTGAAATATAGAAAAGGGAAGGTTCTAGGGATTGAATAATGTTTAATGAGGGGTTCACCACCAAGTATAAACTTGGAAAAGACAATCAATTGGAAAGCACAGTGTGATATGCAAACAAATGTTAAGTGACCTAAAAGGATAGACAAACTGTACTGAAAAGCTATGAAACTAGAAGTGTGCACCTAGAAGACTAAAGAAGGTGGAGTGGAAGTCTAGATCACTAAAAAATCTACTATTGAAGTTGGTTGGGACTCATATGCCAGGTTGGGAAAATTAGTCCAATTTCCAATAAAATGAACAGGAGCAGGTGTCAACCAAAAAGGTATCCTAATTTGCAAAAATCTTGTTTGGGCTTATACAGTGGGACTCATTCACCAATAGTGGTGAATTAGTTTGCTTCTACTTTTATAAAAAATTTGAAGTGGATTTTGAGCCTCTCAGTCTACTTTATTATTCTTGATTGGTTTCCAAATCTGAAACTACAAAATACCACCTATAGGTCTTCTCTGAGCTTCTCCAAGGCTTGATGACAACTTTGACAACTTTTACAACATGAAAAGTTTTCTCCACCTTTTCTTCTCGACAAATCTACAACCTAGATCTATAAATCACACACAAGAAGAGGGAAAAATGTTGTGGGCATTAGTGAATAGGGGTTTTGCATGGTCAAACCCCTTGTTGGTAATTAGACCTTGAAATAGAATGAAATATGGAAAGATAATGATGAATGAACAAGAGACAATGTTGCAACTCACCAAACCCTTGCAATTAAGTGTTGCAAACATGTAAGTGATAGCTCCAATGGATGTGGACTTGGGATCTAGCTTGATGTTTGATAGATCTTGAATGTAATGCTTACTTGAAACACAAACCCTACATCACAATTGTTACCTCTAAAACAACATGATGCAAAAAATCTTTGACATGATGATTGATACTTGAAGATGCTCCTGAATGCTTGAAAATATTCCCTTGAAATTCCTTGAATGCTCTTTTGAATGCTTAATGATCTCTTGAGAACTTGATTTCTTGATAGGATTTCTCGGTGAAAATATGAGAGAAAGAACCTTGTATTTATACTCAATTATGCAATAATTCCCAAAATTACAACACTACAAGCTGACATCGGATCTAGGAGAATAAAATCCCACTAGAAATTTGATTTAAATTTGAATTTTGGTCACAAGGGACTCATTCACCCAAGGTGGCAAATGTGTCCCATCACACATAATGTATGGGACCAAAAATGAAAAGTGTCTAGAAATGTGTGAAACCTGCATCGGGGCCAAAAAGACCTAGGTGGGACTTATTTTACCAAGGTGGAAAATGAGTCCCAGACACTAAATTTGGGCCACACAAGCTAGGGATACCTTAATTTTGATTGGTTACTGATTAGTGTTAAGATTATCCTTGAAAAGATGCAATAAATGAGGCTTGTGGATGCAAAATAGGGCCAATTAAAGCATAAGAAAACCAAATTATTAATGAAAAACCAGGAATGGCATGGTTGCCGACTTTACAACACCCTAATGGCGATGTGATAATTGGCGATCGTACCATTAAACCCTAGGTAAGTGTGAGTTAAGCAAAGACCCCACAACACTTTGGCACCATTAATAATCTACATTCATGTGCCCCGCTAATCCAATTTGAATGTATTATCCATTAAAACCGCAACCAAGCGGCAAATTGCTTTCAAAATCCATGTTGGACCCAAATGAGTGGCGTTTCTCGCAAACCTTTTTAATACCGCACTTAGATCCAGTTTTTCCGCCTAGTTAATATTTTTGCAGTTAGCTTTTTTCATATCTAGGATTGTATGTCAAAATGATGACAAAACATATATCAATTGCACTTCTCCTTAAAACCTCGTGCTACGCCGTAGAGATTGGTTCTCTTATGGCACTTAAGCTGTAGTCACCAACCCCACCACTTCGTCCCAATGTTAATTCAAGTGAGAGTAGCTTTCAATTCTGAAGTTGATCCGCATCTACCTTTCCACTACATTTTGTGACCTCTGGCAGATGATTCGGTACCTCTTGGAGGATTTCTAATTTTGCAACAAGGTACCAGTGCGTCAATCAAAACCCAGGGTGCTTTGAAGGGATTCGGTATGTCAATTTGCACCAAATCTACTCTTTGGCCCAGCAAAACTGTTATTCGGCACTGACATCTTGAAATTTCAAAGGAGCCTTAAATTTAGTTCTGGACTGAAATCAGGGTTTAAATTTATATTATTTCATTGGGAAACCTAAATACAATCCTAGGTTTATTTTATTACATATTTTAGTGAATAATAGTTAAAAGGGGAAACTTCCATATTATTTTTATTTTAAATGATCATAAAAAAAAAAAATCTATATTTTTTGGGAAAAATTTAGTCAAATACAACACTTTAAATTTTAAAAAATATCCATTTTGTTGGGAAAATGTGTCTCAACCTTGCAATTATATACTGTTTATTGTTGATAGGATGTATGTTGGTATGTCCACGTGATTTATCATGCAAATACTATACACTCATAGCAAGATGTGGGGTTTAGGGCATCACCCCGAATTTTTTTTTTTTAACATGTCAAGGTTTTCATACTAACACGTCAAGGATTTTTCCCGCTAACATGTCAAGGCTTTTTCAAATTGACATGTCAAGGTTTTTCATTGACACGTTAAATGAAAAATGACCTTGTCAAACCCTAATTCTAGAAGGTTCCAAAAATCTTGTTATAAGTAGTGGGATGTATTTAGACATGAGTGTTTTCTGAGAGTCTAATAGTAGTTGTGTTGTCTCTTGATCTCTAGTGGTGATACTCCTATGAGAAGTTTTGCTCTTGTAGCAGTGCAATCCTTTCTTTGATTTAAATAATATATTGATCTATTGAGCAGGCTCTTCCTAGTGTTTTCTCCACAAACCTCGTGTTGTGGTATGTATGAGGGATTTCCAATACGGCTTGCCTTTTGTAAATCACAGTATCCGTGTTTTATGTTTTTTCCCTCAAGATTAGTGTAGGAAATTCACTTTGCTACCTTAACTTCTTTACAATTTTTAAAATTTGTACTTCCTTAAAAATAAATTATGCCCCGCTATAGTGTTTCATGAAGGTAAATAATTTGCATGAATAAAGATTCTAAAGCTTTAAATCAAACTTCAGCTAATGGAAGCTTCTAAACATTGCTGTTCAGTTTTAAACACAAAATTAACTCTCTACACTAGGGAACCTAGAACCATTGTCCAATCAATTTAACATTAAATTTTCTCTGCAGAACCTTGCATGTGGTTTCTACTCAAATTCTATTCCTACTTCTAGATGATTTCCCTAAAATTGTTTGATTTTTTATGCATTCTATTTTGATCCAAGAAATATTGCATTTTTAACAAAATCCTTGTTTTTCCATAATTAATATCTTACTTTCAAACTCTTTTAAACAATTTAAAGAAATTTTCTTATCAGCATGTGAAAATGAGTTTCCCTCCCCTCTTTTCTCATTTTTCTTTGATCCCTATATGAATATCTCTCCTAATTTTGAGGGTATCTTGGTGGAAGAGGATTCAATCATTGATTATCATGACAATCATATTTTTTCCTCCCAATACGCCTCCTACTTGGTAGGATATCTTGGTGCAAGAGGATGCAATCAATTATAATCATGAGAATCATATTTTTCCCTCTCCTAATATCCCTCCTACTTATTAGGATATCTTGGAATAAGAGGATTCAATCACTAATAATCATGAGGATTATTTTTGTTCCTCTCCCAATACATCTTCTGCTTAGGAGTATATATTGGCACATGTTAATTTAATTATTAATACATTTCCTCCTTCAAATGATAGTAAGGTGGTTCATATAAATAAAAATTCAAAATTGACATTAGATTCCCCATCAATAAAATTTATCATCAGCAAGTATTTAACTTAGTTGAAATTGTAAGCCCATAATTGATTATTCGACCTCCAAAGCCTCCTGGTTGTATCCTAAACTTTACAAAACAACTCACTCAAAGTAATCATGTGGACCAAAATGTGTTGTAGCAACCAAGTTATCATGTGGTTTCTCACACATAACACTCAAAGTAACAAACAACAAAAGAAATTACCAACCTCTATTCCATTTCCTCAACCATATCTTCCCCCTCAACTCATCTCCATTAAAATAGAGGCAAGGAGTATAATCTTGTTGAGAAAACTAACCAATATCTCTCTTTGGGACTTAGTTTAAACTTCACCTACATACCAAGGATTCTCTAAGAGGTTTTACAAAAGATTGGAATCTCACCTTTTGTTAAACAAAATGATGCACCACCCTTGTTGGATGGTATGAATACAACAGACCTGGATACTTTTTCCATCAAAGTAAGTTACTTCCTCCTAAGATTCATAAATGACATTAGGTTCTAATGATATTTGTGGCCATTAATATACTAGGATTAGACATACTCTTATTAACAATGTATTGGATCTTAATGTTTGTAGAATTGGTCGTCTAAATAAGCTTAGTGTGGATAAGAATATCATAAAACCTGATAATGTTTCTATTCATGGCTTCAATAATGTTGTTAGGCAACCATTAGGGACAATCACACTACCCATTAAGGTAAGACCCATGATTTTCCTACCCTTCTACATGTCATGGAAAAAATCTTTCATACAATCTTTTCCTAAAAGGGATTCTTGTCTACTATTGACCGTGAGATGAAGTATAAATATAATAACAAGGTATGTAAAAATAAAATAGTTACAAAAGGTTATAATTTATAAGTTGAAGCCCAACATAAAAATTCCAACTCACTTAATAGTTTATGTTTTGTTTGGAGAAGGGTTCTAAATCCTAAATCACACACTTGCAAAATTAATATGAAGGATTAAAAGTGATCTCAAAATCTACTTGTCTACAAACCTCAATGTAAGAGTCAATGTGGAAAATGAGGATTTTAATCCTTCTTTAGAGTGGTCAGTAGCTTGGATAGTTTTTTTTTTTTTATGTGATGCAATGATGTTCCTAGGTATAATTGTGAAAACACAAAAATTGATATAATTTTTGAGAAATTCAAAATTAATAGAGATAAAAAAAATTGGGTTCAAGCAAAGGTTAAAAATAGAAGAACCTAGCATGAAATTTTGAGGTTGAATTGACTTGTCAAGGGCATGGGGCACAATTCATTGGCTTCCTAATTTTTAAGATCTAAAATTGTAAGCCTAATGTCATTGGTTTGTAGCTCCTATTCTCTAAATATCACTACTATAAATTTTTCTATTAATGATAAAGTGAAAACTCCTTGACTTGACACTTGTATGGCTTGAATGTATGAATGAGAAACTAATCTTTAATCTTCCTCCAATTTTCTTCAAAAATTAAAAACCTACACAAATGAAATGTTGGAGTAAATAACTCATTATATGATAATTACTATGAGTGGATCTCATTTGGAGAATGAGCTTATCATCTTGGATCCTTGATATTTTGATAGCATTTATGACTTCTTCACCAAACTCAAGTCTCTTAGATTACAATTGAAACAATGTGGTATTGAGAAGGATGACACTTGAATGATTATTTCTATCCTTTCCAAGCTTAGTATTGATTATTCAGTTTTTTTTTCTACCTTGTATGTCATGAAAGATGCACTTGGTTCTAGATTCACTATGCCTACACTTGATGATTTTGCTACATCACTCACTCAAGAGTAGGAAAAGTTGGTACAGATGGGCTCATTGAAATATTTAACATCAAAGGCTCTTATTGCATCTCTAGACACTATAGATCAAAATGATTCTAATGGTAAAGGAAAGAAACAAAAAAAGGATTCCAAGTACAATAAGTAAGCCAAAGAATCACAATCACATGATACCTCAGATTCTTCTACCTCTTCTAATAGGGATTCATCTAAGAAGGATCGACCAAAATGTGTATATTGCACAAAGACATGACATGATGAGCATCAATTCTATGCAAAGAAGATTGATGAGATGAAGCAACTTTTATAGAAGAATAATATTTAGTTACCTTAATCCTCTTCTTCTACTATATCACCTTGAAAATTAGATTCAGTCATAAAGGGAGATAGAGAAGACAAGATGAATGGCCATTATATCTTTACATCAACCGATCTTCAATCTAGTAGATGGCTTCTTGGTTTAGGAGCCTCACATCACCTAGTTGCATCTTTAGGTGTATTCTCTTCGTATGAGCCTTGCACAGTACCATAGATTTTGATGGGGAATTACACTTATATGAGTGTTACTAGGAAAGGATCCATAGATGTTGATGATGGAACATTTCACAATGTACTTTATGTCTCTTCATTATCTTCTAAACTCCTTCACATCTATCATATTACACAGTGGGGCAAGTAAAACCGTAGAGTTCACACTTGATTCAATGCTTATCAGAGATCTACACACTAGGGATATTCTTACAGTTGGGACCATAGATCATACCTCTCGATTGTATGCCTTCTCACATTTCACTCTAGATGAGAAAGCACTATACTTGACTAGTCCTCACTCTCGTGCATCTAAAGTAGATCAAATATATGAGGAGAGGTTTGATCACTTGAACCTATGTGTACCTCCATTGTCCACTTTCATTCATGAGACTTATGTTTAGATTCTTCCTCCTACACCTACTGCATCTTCAGTGTTAATTTCTTTTAAGTAGGATATTTTTAGTATTTTAGTTTTATCTTAGTGGGATGACTACTTTCTAGACATTTCAACATTATTCATTGAGTCACATATTGCTAATATTGGGGACACACTTGAGGATATTCACTTCCTCTTTGATGATTGATATGGACCACCATTCATCACATCAACATTTCCTTTGGAGGTTGTTCTACATCCATCTTCACAATTGTTTGGATTAGCTTCATTTGATTCATACATGTGGACCATTGATCATTCTCCCATGGTATCCATCATGATATTGTTTCTCCTAAGGGAGGTTCTTCTTCATGAACCATTGGATGTATTTCTTCCTAAGTGGAGGAGAAATTTTTGTGATTGTTGGATCATATTCAAAATTCTTCTTCTAGCATTCACTTATGGCAAAGGAACTTCTACCTTCTAGTCGGATTCATTCTATCATCCTTTCTATCACATGTATGATTTTATGTCCTACCATTCTTTGTCACATGTATGATTTCATTTCTTTTATCTCTCTTTTGGAGATGAGTTTTTCCCATTAGTTTTTTTCATTTTCTATGGTTATGAGATATTTAATTGCTTGTTCATGGGTATCTCATCAAGCCTTATAGCCAAGACCCATTTTGTGTTAATTTAGCTTCCTTTATCAGTTGTTTAGTTTCTCCCTAAGTTGATCTTAATGGGGATTTTTGGAGTAAATAAGTCATTATGTGATAATTAATTAATCATTAATTAATTATTAGATGCTTTTTACTTTAATCACTTAATCTAAACTTAGGATTTTCTTTTTATTATTTAGTTTTCTTTTTTATTAATCAGTTTGAACTGAATTCAGGACAATTCAATCTCATTGCGTGATATTAGAACATTTATCACTATCTAGTCAAATCATCATCTAGGGTTTTCTTTTGCATGCTTTTATAAAGCTTGCACATTCATTTGTAAGATTCATCCAAGATTTTGCATGTCAATATAATTTCTCAAGTTTTCAGAGTACAATCTTACTTTGATATCTTGTTTATGATAGGATAATTGCTTGCAGGCAATTTTTTTGTGTTGTGGAGTTCAATCATCAACTTCAACATGAAATAGGGGCAAGCATTGTGCCATATACGAGCTTATCTAAGTCAAACCTTAGCTTGGAATTTCTACCTCCATAATGGCTATGATGATATGAAAAACAGAGGTTACTTTTAGTCGAGCAAAGGTTAGGATGCTACCAAAATAATGGGTTACACTTTCTAGGACATCCTCGTTTTTGCTGAAATCACATATTTTTAGAAAACATAATTATTTAATCCATAAGATTCCATTTAAAGTATTTTAATTAAACAAGGTTTTTTCAAACCCCCTTAGATCCAACCATCATGGATAGAACCCTATTGGAAACACAAGGGAAAAAAAATGAGAGGGGGGGTGAATCAGTGATCTATATAGGATCTAGGACTAATTACTTACAGAATGCGTAACGTAAAAGATCAATTATTACAACGCTTAATATAAATGATTACATAATTAAATGCTCAAATGAATAAATGAACATAACATAAAATAAATAAATTCCAAGAATAAACTGAGAAAGAAAAGAGAGAAGAAATAGAGAGACGAAACCAAAATTGATAACGGAGTTCGTCCCTAAGGACTATGTCTCCGGGTCCCTCTCCAATGGAGGACCGATCCGATTAGCTCCAAATTCAATTACAATGGCTTCAAGACTATCTCCTTCAAGCATTCAGCAGCATGATAGTACTCTGATATGTAGAAATGTCTTCAAAGACTCTCGAGCATTCTCCTGCTATCTCAACCT
>VDFB02058242.1:131594948-131698965 GCA_007258455.2 Sequoia sempervirens
GAGAATCTCAGGCATAAAGCAATGCAACATCCCTATTTTGATTATGAAGCCAAATCTCAATTGTGATTTTCAGCCATTACAAAAGTGTGTGCGAAGATTGGTGAGGGAATTTCAAGTTATTCATTTGAAGTTAACCTTATCATGAGCACCTATGATGTAGAAATTATAGGAGCATCTCAAATTTCAAGATATTCTAGATTCATGAGAGGTGTTGTGTGTAATAGGTATCTTGGAACTCACAGTGAAGATGTATGAGTAGGATTGACTAAGTTGAGAGACTACCATGCCTATCTGTAAATTCCTTCCATCTATTTTCATTTCATTTCCATTTTGTACATGAGTTGTTTCCTTTTATTCTTTTACTTTTCCTATCTGTAACTAAACTAGTAAAAATTGATTGGTCTCTCCTTGTAGAAAATGTTGATTTTGGAGCCATCAAAGAGAATCTCAGCCAAAAAAGCAATGCAACATCCTTATTTTAATGATCTTGACAAATCTCAATTTTGATTTCAAGCCATTATAAAAGAGTGTGTGAAGCTTTGTGAGGGAATCTCAAGATTCTCATTTGAAGTTAACCTCTAAATGAGAACCTATGATGTAGACATTATAAGAGAATGTAAAATGTATGAGTGACATTGTAAAATATATGTGAGAACAAAGTACCTAAGGAATTGTAATAAGATTTACTTGTAATGACATTTACTGAAATAATGAAATTTAGTGTAGGCGCACCAAGGTTATTGAGCAAATTTGGTTCACGAAAATATTTTAAGTTAGTTTTTTGTTATGATTTTTGTCAATTGAATAAGGTCATAACACATCCACAATTGATTTATAATGTCATAAGTCATGTTAGTTATAAAAATAATAGTTAGGCATGATTGGAAAGATGTAGAATCATTTGTAAAGGTTATTTAAAGCCTCTTGAAGGCTATTTAAGTCAATATTTGAGTTTGTAGCCTTTTGAAGGCAAATAATTGAATATGGTTGTAAATGTACTATTAGTGAGATTGAGATTGTTAACCTTCAGAGAGTAGTAGTATTTATGTTGATGAAATTTCAACTAGATACAATGATTCAAGGCACATCAACCATGTGAAGATTTAAGATGGTTAAATCCTAAGAGGATCTAAACAGTAGAATCCGCATTCTCAACCCTAAAACAACATCACCCAGCCTATGACCTGCCCACCATTATTAAAAGAAGTTAAGGAAGATTAGAAGAAATAACTTACATTGTATAAAACCTTTCCTCTGAGTCCTGAATTCTACCACAATGAGGAAGGGCTCCATCTTTTAAAATTAAAAATGAAGCTTCAGACCTCTGGTTTGTATGGAGTTGAATAAAGGAAATTGGTTTTTTTTTAGCAAGGCAAGCTAAAAGAGGTGGCGTAGGCATGTTAGGAGATGAAAGGGTTTAGACACTTGGAACATGAATTTATTTTTGTAAGAGGCTTGTACTAGGCCATACATAGAGAAAAGAAACTGAAAACTCAGAAAAATGTTGAAATTCCACAGTTTTAGGCGTTGTGAAGAGCACCAATCTTCAAAAAAACTATTGATTGAACCCCCATTCAGGCTTGAATGATGCTTTTAATAAATTTCAAATGAGAATCATCTCCCTTCAATGCCCATAACTACCTTTGAACCACCAAAGCGTTATTAAGCCTACAAATACTAGTATTTATTATTTAAGAATGGTTTTGCTTACTAAGCTTTATCATGCAAATTTAATATTCTAAAGGCCTAGGACCACTTAGACACCCTTATAACATGATTTTTAGACTCTTTCTCTACACTCCCACCTACTTTTTACATAATTTTCCTTTATGGCAATATCAACAATTATTTAATTCAAAAGTGCTTTTGCACATTTGTCCACCCTAACCTACTAATTCCCAAAGTACATAAAATATTGGTCTATTAGACCTTATTCAAGACAAAAAGACCTCAAAATACTAACATATGCCAACTTTCCTCCCAATTTACCATCAAACAATCACAAATTGAGGGTGAGGTGTGGGTGCTCCTGCACCATTCAACTTTCAAAAACAGTCAATTAGGTTGGCAGATGTCTGGATCGGGCTAGCATTTGGTGGAAGAGGAAGAAAGATGACTGGAACTCTAGAGTCCCACCATACTAGATTTTGGTATTTAACCATGAGAGTAGAAGAGAGATTTGATATCATGTATCAAAACATTAAGCGTGCATTATTCCAACCAACAAAGAAGGAGATGATTACTTTGCTTCATTTTCATTTGCATAAGCATATCAAGGCATGGGAACCAAGAAGACCAAGGATGACCAAGGATGTCCAGTTTTATGTGGAGGTAATGGATGTGAGTCCAAACTTTAGGAGGTCCAAGAAGGTCAATGTATGATCTTGAGTAGAAAGAAGGTCAATGTATGATCTTGATGAAATTGAGGAAGAACAACAAGAGAGGGACAAGAAAAATAAAATCAATACAGAGTTTCAAGGTTTTGTCAAGCAAGTAAGAGAGCTATGGGAGAAGCCTCATCTAAAATATTTTGAACTAGACTTTGATATGTACTACTGAGAGAGCTTGGTTTTCATGGAGTTCCTTTCAAAGACTCTTCTTTTATTATTCTTATGGTAAACTGTTTGGTAGAGTTGGTGGAATTACCTTTCTTAGTAGTAATCGCTATTAGTGAGATTGAGATTGTCAACCTTGAGAGAGTAGGACATGGGAAAAATGAATTTGATATGGCTATTGCTTTCGAAGACTTCAAGCGGGATGTACTATACATTGAAAACATTCCTCAATATTCACTTTATGGCATCAATGAATGGATGAACTCCATAGTTATAAAGTATTATGAAAGCAAAATGAACTTGTACTGGCAACCAATTTTGAAGACTATTACTGATGATTCAAAGCACATCAACCATGTGGTACAGATGATTAAATACCAAAGATGATTTGTAGCAATGAAAGATTTTGAAAAGGTAGAGAGAGCTACATTGGTGACTTAGGAGAAACTTCAAATTTCAAGAAACAAAGCCAATTAGGCTGGCAGATGTGTGGATCAGGACAACATTTGGTGGAAGAGGAAGAAAGATGACTGGAACTCTAGAGGCCCACCATATTGGATTTCAATATTCAACCATGAGAGTAGAAGAGAGAGTTGATATCATGTATCAAAAAATTAAGCATGCATTCTTGCAGCCAGTGGAGAAGGAGGTGATTACTTTGCTTCATTTTCATTTGCATAACCATATGAAGGCGTGGGAACCAAGAAGACCAAGGATGCCGAGTTTTATGTGGAGGTAATGGATGTGGTCCAAACTTTAAGATGGAAAAGAAGGAAAATGTATGATTTTTAACCTTGAGAGAGTATTTATGTTGAGGAAATTTCCTTTAGATGCAAGGATTCAAAGTTGATGCAGAGTGAGCAGGGAAGTACACCAATCTCAGATGGCAGAGGTTCTTTTATGAGTGCTTCTCTCAAATACTCTTATCAACACACCATCAAATCACTGTCCTTCTATAAAGAAAACTCAACTCACCAAGGTTCCTTGAATCTTAGACTTTTGAAGGACTTATAATCACTTGAAACATGCTCTAACAGACGACAATCAAAACACCATAGCCATTTCTAGAACTTAGGAAACCCCATGAGTTCATTTCTCAACTAGTAGGCGTCTTTACCCCCAATTGCTTGTAGCACTTCCCGATAGGAAAATCCAATTAATTCTCACCCAAAAACCTGTATCTGATGTAAACTACTATTTTTAGGAAAGTATATTATGCCTCTACAAGGCCACACTATCTTACTTCTTAACAGTAGTTGGAAAAGCAACCATGGACCAAACTAACGTTGTCCTCAAGAGGCCTAATTGAGTGCACTTGATTGGTTTTTAGTTATCTAGGCTCACCCATTCTCCCCAAAGCCTTGTTTCAATATTCTATAGACTACTTATAACCATTTCAATCATTCCTAAGTGCCACCTTGAACAAAAATCTCTCTAAACAAGCAAAACTCTAATTTTGGCTTTACAAGCTAGGCTTGTCACATGAAGATGCTAGGGCTAGATAAGTTTGTAACTTTCCCCACACATTTGGCCATTCTCCAAAACCTTGAAAAGATGAAAATATACATAAATAAATTCCATCCCACAAGAAATTAGTAACTATACACTGTGGGAGTGGAAGATAGAAGCATTTTTTGGCCAAACCCTAATTTTGAGAGTTGCTTGACTTGTTGCTAGTAAAACAAAAATATCTCCACTTATACTTCATGAAAATTCACCAAAACACCTTCAAATGAAATTTGACACTCTCCTCTTTCTAACCATAATAGGTTTGAGCCTGTACTGATTGTATAGAGGTCATACCACACGTTTTAACAGCAAATTACACACAGTAATTTCCAAAAAACAACCACTTCTTTCATTAGAACTTGAAAAACAATGATTCAACAACCATGCCTTGACCATGAGAGGATTATTTAACTTCCAACCACCCTTCCCAAAGTCCTCCAACTGAAATTTGAATTAGGTGGATGTTGGAAACTAACTTTTTTTCCAATTAGACCATAATTGCCTAGTTAAGGTAATTGACTACAACTTCACAAAAGCCCGATTGAAATGAGGCTTCAAAGGTGTATTAAAAAGCATAAAAGACACCACAAACACTACACATGCCAAGGAAACTCCCCTCAAGGACTTGGATACATCAAGGAATTTTAATTCTTTAGTTTTCCTAGATGAATCAAGCTTACATGGTGAGGAAGGAGACCTTGTTTTTACAACAAGACTTGACTCCAAAACTAAAACTTGTTACAAGACATGAAAGATGGTTCTTGGAACCTTATTACATCTCAAAATTCTTGACAACAAACAAAGAAAATAAGTAATACCTCCAAGAGGCATGAGGATCCCAAGGTGCTCCTACACCAAAAGCACATCAACCACATGTGGTATAAATGATTAAATCCTAAAGATGATCTGTAGCAATGAAAGAGTCTGAAAAGGAAAATAGAGCAACACTGGCGACTTAGGAGAAAATTTGGATTTCAAAAACAAAGTCAATTAGGTTGGAAGACGTGTGGATCAACCAAAATTTGGTGGAAGAGGAAGAAAGATGACTAGAACTCTAGAGGCCCACCATACTAGATTTCGGTATTCAACCATGAGAGTAGATGAGAGAGCTGATATCATGTATCAAAACATTAAGCATGCATTCTTCCAGCCAATGGAGAAGGAGATGATTACTTTGCTTTATTTTCATTTGCATAACCATATCAAGGCATGTGAACCAAGAAGACCAAGGATGCTAAGTTTTATGTGGAGGTAATGGATGTGGTCCAAACTTTAGGAGTGAAAAGAAGGTCAATGTATGATTGGTGCAGGAACACCATTTAGTAGGTTTTGTTCATCAAGGCAAATAAGGAGTAGAATATCATCAATTTACTAAAACTGGCCTGAACTTGTACATTTGAAGGTTTTGAGTCAAGAAAAATGGCTTTTTGACCCATTCCTCTTTCTGTAGCCTTTGTAACTTGAGGAATGGGTCTACACTAACATTATTAAAGTGTGGGAATGATGTGTTAGTGTTGGGGAGGTCTGAAAGTGAGATGGGTGTGAAACCCATGTGTGTAAAAGTGTGTTTTCTTTAAGAAAAATGGTGGTTTTGAAGAGTTAAATGGTGTTTTTGTGTAGGGAAGTGTTATTTTATGATTGTTTGAGATTTTTTAGGGTATCAAAAACTTGTTTGAGTAATTTTTAGGTTGTGGTTAGCTTTGGAAGTATCATTTTCAATAAACCCCTAGGGTTTAGGCTACAATAGAGGGTTTTGTGGTTTACACATTGTACGGTGGTATAACTGAGATCTAAATGTGGATTTTGAAGTGTTGACACCTTAGAATTGCTGCCTCAAGAGTTGGTAAGGTTTGGATAAGTTTAGAGTATAAACCCTTTGTTCAACTAGATTGATCCCTTAAGGGTTTAAAGGGAAAAATGGCTGTAAACTTCAGCATGAGGTTACTCAGACACCGTGCTGCTTAAAACCTTCTCGTCTAATCCAATGGGATGATGTTGGGCCCCTATACAATAAAATCTCTTGGTTTTCATTATATCAGAGTGGTTTTCCTGTGGTGTCCAGTTTTCAGTTGATGAAAAAAGTGTCAAATGGAAGCAATGGAAAGTTGCAAAGTGGTGCAACTTTCGTTCTGCAACTTTTGTGACCAAACGAACTATTCCAACACATACAAATATGAATGTTTACGCTAGGAATGGTCCTTTTCACACCCAAACACACGGAATTGCTCTGAGCTACGTTCAACCAAATCAATCCCTTAAGGGTCCAAAGGGAAAAATGGCTGTAAACTTCAGCATGAGGTTACTCAGACACGGTGATGCTTAGAAAAGTTTCATCTAGTTAAATGGGATCATGTTGGGGCCCTCTACAATAACCTCTCTTAGTTTTCATTATCTCGGGGTGGTTTTCCTGTGGTGTCCAGTTTTTAGTTGATAAAAAAAGTGTCAAATGGAAGTAGTGAAAAGTTGCAAAGTGGTGCAATTTTTATTCTACAACTCGTGTGACCAAATGGACTATTCCAACACATCCGAATTGGAATTTTTACACTATACATGGTCCTCTTTCACACCCAAACATACATAATCACTCTGAACTATGTTCAACCAAATCGATCCCTTAAGGGTCCAAAGGGAAAAATGGCTGCAAAATTCAGCATGAGGTTACTCAGACGCCGTGATGCTTAGAAACTTCTCATCTAGTCCAATGGGATCATGTTGGACCCCTCTACAATAATATCTCTTGGTTTTAGTTATCTCGGAGTTGGTTTTCCTATGGTGTCCAGTTTTCAGCTGATGAAAAAAGTGTCAAATGGAAGTAATGAAAAGTTGCAAAGTAGTGCAACTTTTATTTTGCAACTCATGTGACCAAATGGACTGTTCCAATGCATCTGAATAGACATGGTCCTGTTTTGCATCCAAACATGCGGAATCGCTCTAAACTGTGTTCAACCAGATCGATCCCTTAAGGGTCCAAAGGGAAAAATGGCTACAAACTTTAGCATGAGGTTACTCAGAAACCATGATGATTAGAAACTTCTCATCTAATCTGATGGGATCATGTTGGGACCCTCTATAATAAATTCTCTTGGTTTTAGTTATCTCAGAGTTGGTTTTCCTATGGTGTCCAATTTTTAGTTGATGAAAAAAGTGTTAAATGGAAGTAACGAAAAGTTGCAAAGTGGTGCAACTTTCATTCTGCAACTCGTGTGACCAAATAGACTGTTCCAACATATCTGAATAGACATGTTTACGCTAGGCATGGTCCTTTTTTGCACCCAAACACGTGGAATCGCTCTAAACTGCGTTCAACCGGATTGATCCCTTAAGGGTCCAAAGGGAAAAATGGTTGCAAACTTCAGCATGAGGTTACTCAAAAACCATGATGATTAGAAACTTCTCATCTAATCTAATGGGATCACATTAGGCCCCTCTACAATAACCTCTCTCAGTTTTAGTTATCTCAGAGTGGTTTTCCCGTGGTGTCTAGTTTTCAGTTGATGAAAAAAGTGTCAAATGGAAGTAGTGGAAAGTTGCAAAGTGGTGCAACTTTCATTCTACAACTTGTATGACCAAATGAACTATTCCAACACATCCAAATAGGTGTGTTTACAATAGGCATGGTCCTCTTTCACACCCAAAAATGCGGAATCGCTCCGAGCTATGTTCAACCGAATCGATCCCTTAAGGGTCCAAAGGGAAAAATGGCTGCAAACTTCAACATGAGGTTACTCGGACACCGTGATGCTTAGAAATGTCTCACCTAGTCTGATGGAATCATGTTGGGCCCCTGTACAATAACCTCTCTTAGTTTTTGTTATCTCAAAGTGGTTTTCCCGTGGTGTGCAGATTTCAGTTGATGGAAAAAGTGTCAAATGGAAACAGTGGAAAGTTACAAAGTGGTGCAACTTTCATTTTGCAACTCATGTGACCAAATAGAATGTTCCAGCACATCTGAATAGGCATGTTCATGCTAGGCATGGTCCTCTTTCTCACCCAAACATGCGGAATCACTATCAGCTATGTTCAACCGGATCAATCCCTTAAAGGTTTGAGTGTAGTATGTTGAAATAGGCCATTCCACCTATTGTTCAGGCTGTGTTTCGGTGATATGGGCCTGATGTAAGTAGGATAGGGAGTAGGAATAAGAAAATGGCATTAGTAAGGGCATTGGAAGAGATTACTAATGCTGCCTCTGTTGAAAATTCAAAATTATGGCCCCTTAAAAGCAAGGCTAGAAGAGGTGAAAAGAAGAAATTGCTTGAAAATAAGTTAGAATAGGTTGGAAATAAGGTGAGATTGTGGAGTTTGATGTGTTTGAAAGGTCTACAAGGATAGGGGATGTCAAAAGTATGTTATGGCATGACATGGCCTAGTTGGGAAAATAGGAGTTTTGAATGAAAAAGAGAGGTTTGAGGGAGTAAACGTGGGTAAAGTCAAGGGGAAACATAATTTGGTGGTCAATTAAGTTTGTCTAGGTAAAATGAAGAGTGTTGGAATAGGTTTTGAGGTTTAGGTTTGGGGGTTTGGTTCACCGGTTTGGCCAAAATTTTTTGGAGGGGGGTTCAGTTAGTTTTGGGTTCGTTGGTACAAAAAACATGTAAAAACAAAATATATATCTATGCAACCTAGAAGCATGAATTAGGATTAGAATCACACATCGTCATATAAACAAAAAAACCACCATAAACTTGAATTTCATTTAAAACAACAAAATTGGCAAAAAAAAAAGTATTTATAACCTGCAAAAAAATGTGAATAAAATCACACTGATTTTCATGTGAAAAAAACCATGAGACCATAGCTTGTTGCTTACTATTATGCTTTGATAGATTTTTTCCAAGCATCCATAGCTTGTTTGAAAGTACTTTTTTTAGGCTTTTAGCCATAGTAGCAAGGAAGTGAATTGTTTGATAAAATGATTTGTAGACATGTATGAAAAATGTGGTAACATAGACAAGGCAGTGAACTATTTGAAAAAATGCCTCAAAGAAATGTGGTTTCATGGTGATGGAATGACATGAAGAATGCCATGACAAGAAAATTGCCATGGATTGTCATGGCATTCCACCACCATTGACACCACATTTCTTTGAGGCTTTTTTTAAACAGTTCACTGCCTTGTCTATGCTATTGCTTATTATTATGATTTGATAGATTTTTTCCAAGCATCCATAGCTTTTTTGGCAGCACCTATTTTGGGATTTTAGCCATAGAAACAAGGAGGTGAACTGTTTGATAAAATTCTTTGATAAACATGTATGAAAAATGGGGTAGCATAGACAAGGCAGTGAACTGTTTGAAAAAATGCCTCAAAGAAATGTGATCTCATGGTGATGGAATGGAATGACGAATGAAATGACAAG
The DNA here is from genome assembly GCA_007258455.2 of Sequoia sempervirens. NCBI lineage: Eukaryota > Viridiplantae > Streptophyta > Pinopsida > Cupressales > Cupressaceae > Sequoia > Sequoia sempervirens. Next base: position 131,604,373 of record VDFB02058242.1, read on the forward strand.
AAAATTGCTATGGATTGTCATGGCATTCCACTACCATTGAGACCACATTTCTTTGAGGCTTTTATTCAAACAGTTCATTGCCTTGTCTATGCTATTGCTTATTATTATGCTTTGATAGATTTTTTCCAAGCATCCATAGCTTGTTTGGAAGCACCTATTTTAGGCTTTTAGCCATAGTAGCAAGGAGGTGAACTATTTGATAAAATTATTTGGTAAACATGTATGAAAAATGTGGTAGCATAGACAAGGCAGTGAACTGTTTGAAAAAATGCCTCAAAGAAATGCGGTCTCATGGTGATGGAATGCCATGAAAATCCATAGCTTGTTTGAAAGCACCTATTTTAGGCTTTTAGCCATAGTACAAAGTCAAGATGTTTGATAAAATGCTTTGATAGACATGTATGAAAAATGTGCTAGCATAGACAAGCAATGAAATCTTTGAAAAAATGCCTCAAATAAATGAGGTCTCATGGTGATGGAATGCCATGACAATCAAATGCTTTTAATTGTCATGGCATTCCATCACCATGAGACCTCATTTCTTTGAGCCATTTTTTCAAAGAGTTCACTGCCTTGTCTATGATATTGCTTACTATTATGCTTTTGATAGATTTTTTCCAAGCATCCATAGCTTGTTCGAAGCACTTGTTTTAGGCTTTCAGCCATAGCAACAAGGCGGTGAACTATTTGACAAAATGCTTTGGTAAACATGTGTCAAAAATTTTGTAGTATAGACAAGGCAATCGATTGTTTGAAAAAATGCCTCAAAGAAATGTGGTCTCATAGAATGCCATGACAAGCAAATGCAATTGGGAGCTGCTTCTAGTTATTAGTTATGCAATGTGAAGTAATTGCATAACTGCTTAGGTTGACTTTGTAAAAACTATATTGTAATTGAAATTTTGTCATCTATCAGCATCTAGTTATTTGTTATGCAATGTGAAGCAATGCTTTGAGTTTGAAATATGTGCAATGCAATGTAATCAACGATATGAATATAAACTACATAAATCTATTTTTTACGATTTATTAGTTAAAATATTTACTTTATTTGCTCTCTATATCTCTATGCTATGGAAATTCCTTTAATTTTTTTTTAAATTTTTTTTATCTATTGTTCTACTTTTTTTTACCTTTTTTTTTAAATCTGATTTTTTTTCGATTTTTTCTAGACTTGTTCCCAATTTTTTCAAAAAATCTTATACTTTTGGTTTGCCGATTTTTTCCCCAAAAGATTTTTGCTGCTATGGTATAAACAAATATCTTTTTGTAATATCAAGGATACTTTTTGAAACTTCCATGCATTGCTAATCTAAAAGGAAAAGTCTTTTTCCTAATATGTATGCAGCCATGCTTTTGACATTGTCAAAAAGAGCAAATATGGACACCAGCGATAATAAAGATTTGTATTAACCAAATATCCATGTACACATACATCAATATATGTCGATATAAGTATAAAATATAGTTACAAAATAGCCATATAGGCTTACGAGAATACCATATAGGCATACAATGTCAAATATATCCAATACAAGATATGTACAAAATTGCCATGTCTAGGCATACAACAAAGGGCTCTGGAATCAAAATTCATTTCTCTCCATGCTCTGGAAATAAATTATTTCCCTTTGTTTGGCGACCCGATGGTGATAAGTCTATCACTCATTTCTGTTGTGCTTGAGGAGTGCTCCTACCGCTCCTCCTACAGTTTAGCTCCTGGTGAAGATTTAACTGTTACAATAAGAAGTAAAGGCATTAATATATATATATAAATTACATTATAGGAAATGATATATTTAACAAAATAATCACTTACGGCCATCTCAAGATCACTCTCCACAATGGAAACATTTTCATGTCGATGCTCAGGCATGCTAAAGCCCTGTATAAACCATCCAAATAGGAATTAAACTAGGAATCAATAATGGTTTGATTTTTCACTAGAACTAACATCTATAACAATGAATGTAAATTGAAATTTAGTAATTTTCCTCATACCTCCTATATTAGAGCCATGGAGGATTGTATAGTAGATGAAACACCGATATCCATTGTCCTTGTAACATTTGGAGGTGTTTCCACAACCAATATATGAAAATAAAACAACGAATTAATCAATCACAAAAAAGTTACAATAGAAATCCACACCATGACTTATAATGTATGAAATCTAATGAAAAAAATTTCGTGTACAAGTATTAAACTATATATTTCTGGTAGGCCCTCACAGTTTGATAGGAAGACCAAGCATGATAGGGAGAAGAACACATACTCCATTGTGAAGGATGGGAAGACTTACAACCTTTTACCTCTCCTAGAAGAAGACAAGGCAAAGCATGAAGGGCCTAGTGTTTTGATGGTCGGTGAGAAGGAGTTCATGAAGGCCTTGAAGGAAGGAGGAGGAAGAGGATTCTTCTTGATTATGAAGCCAAAAAGTGAAGCAGATCTACCCACAAAGAAGAAGGAAGATGCACCAAAGAAAGTCCAAGAGTTGTTGGAAAGGTACAAGGACATAACGGTGAATGAATTACCTAGTCCCCTACCTCCCATTAGGGATATAAGCCACCATATTGATCTGATTCCAGGGGCTACATTGCCCAATAAGGCTGCATACAAGATGACAATTGCTTAAAATGAGGAGATTTCAAGACAAGTGCAAGAGTTGATGGATAAAGGGCTACTGAGGAAGAGTTCGAGCCCATGTGTTGTTCCTAATGTCCTAGCACCAAGGAAGGATGGGAATTGGAGGATTTGCAATGATTCAAGAGCCATTAATAGGATCACAATTAGATATAGGTTCCCGATGCCAAGAATGGAGGACCTCATGGATTGTCTATCAGGAGCATCTTACTTTTCCAAGATTGATCTAAAGAGTAGGTACCATTAAATAAGGATCAGAGAGGGGGATGAATGGAAGAAAACTTTTAAGACTAATGAAGGGCTCTATGAGTGGTTGATGATGCCCTTTGGGTTATCAAATGCCCCTAGTACATTTATGTGCCTTATGAATGAGGTATTGAAACCTTTCATTGGAAATTTTGTTGTAGTTTATTTAGATGACATCCTTGTGTTTAGCAGGTCTAAAGAAGAACATTTGAAGCACCTTGACATGGTACTAAGGAGGTTACAAGAGGAAAAGCTTTTGATCACATGGAAAAGTGTGAATTCATGAGGAAAGAACTAGTCTACCTAGGTTTTGTCATCTCCAAGGGAAGTTTGAAGATGGATCCTTCAAAGGTGGATGCTATTCTTACTTGGCCAAGACCAAAATCCATGGGAAATTTGAGAAGCTTCCATGGACTTGCAAGATTTTATAGAAAGTTCATCAAGAACTTTAGCCAAATTTGTGCACCAATCTTGGACACCATCAAAGGAGGTAACAAAGGTAAGTTTTCTTGGACCAATGAGGCTGATAAAGGGTTCGAATATCTGAAAATGGGAGTAGCACAACAACCTATACTTGTGCTCCCTGATTTTGTTAAAGTTTTTACCATTGAGTGTGATGCTAGCAATCAAGCTATAGGGGTTGTTTTGAGCCAAGAAGGCAGACCAGTTGCATTTTATAGTGAGAGGCTGAATGAAGCAAAGAGGAAGTTTTCTTCCTATGATTTGGAATTGTATGCTATGGTCCAAGCCCTCAAAAAGTGGAGGCACTACTTGTTACCTAAAGAATTTGTTGTTTATACTGATAATCATGCCTTGAGTTTTTTGAATGCATAAGACAAACTCAGTCATAGGTACATGAAGTGGGTAGAGTCTTTGCAAGCCTGTACTTTCACAATAAAGAATAAGAAGGGCCAAGAAAATAAGGTGATAAATGTTCTCAGTAGAATGGCACTTGTAGTGCAAGAGATCCAACTCCAAAGCATGGGGGTTGAAGTATTGAAGGATATGTATCATGAAGATTTAGATTTCAAGGAGGTATACAATGTTTGTGAGAATCATTTGAATTATTTTCATGGTGAATTCTCTAACTTTTTATTGTAGAATCATTTTCTCTTCAAAGGAAGCAAATTGTGTGTGCGTAAATGCTCAATGAGGGAGCATATCATAAAGGAGAAACATAGTGGGAGTCTTGGAGGTTGCTATGGCCTTGACAAGACCTTGGAACAAGTTAGGAGATTTTACTATTGGCCAAAGTTGTAGGTGGATGTGAGAAGGTATGTGGAAGGCTGCACAATATGTCAAAGGGCAAAGGGAACTTCATCAAATGCAAGACTCTATCAGCCATTGACCATTCCCAATAGGCCTTGGGAGTGTGTAAGTACGGACTTTGTCTTGGGGTTGCCTAGAACTGAAAGAGGTTTTCATAGTATCTTTGTGGTAGTTGATAGATTTAGTAAGATGGAACATTTTATTCCTTACAAATGCACCAATGATGCATCTCATATAGCAGGTCTCTTCTTTAAGGAGGTTGTTAGGATACATGGACTGCCTTTAAGCATTATTTCTGACAAGGATTCTAAATTCATTGGTCACTTTTAGGGGACCTTGTGGAAGAAACTCAAGGAATTTTTTTTTCCTTTAGTTTAGCATACCATCCACAAATGGATGGACAAACTGAAGTGGTGAATAGATCATTGGGAAAGCTCTTAAGATGCCTTACCAAGGAGCATGGACAAGCTTGAGATCTGATTTTACCTCAAGATGAATTTGCATATAATGACTCCATGAATAAGAGCATTGGTAGAAGCCCTTTTGAAGTAGTCTATGGAATGCACCCTACAGGGGTCTATGAACTAAGAGATATACAAGGAGTTGCTAAGAGAAGTGATCAAGGTGAGGACTTTGCTGTTACAATCAAGGATATTCATCAAGTGAAGGAAACCCTTCAAAAGAATGTTGAGAAGTATAAGGAAAGGCATATTTAAAGAAAAGGAATGTCCAATTCAAGGTTGGAGACTTGGTGATGGAACACTTGAAGAGGGAGATACTTCCAAAAGGAAAGTATACCAAACTCATGATGAAGAAGATAGGACCTTGCAAGGTGGTCCACAAGTTTGGCCAAAATGCTTATGAAATAGAGCTACCTCCTAGGCTGGCAATCTCTCCTATCTTCAACATTTCTGACTTGTATCCTTTCAAAGATTTTGTGAATGCAGGTGATGGAGCAGGTACAACAACAATGGAGGATGAAGATTGGGTGAAGGAACTACCCCCCAACCAACCTATGACTCTTGAATGCATCCTAGACACCAAGGAGACAAAGAAGACTAGAAGGAAGGTTTACAAGGAATACCTGGTCAAATGGAAAGGTCTACCTGAAGAGGAAGCAACATGGATGTCAAAAAATGATATTAAACAACATGGAACTACTGTAGAAGACCTGATCTCAAAGAGGACTTGAGACCTTTCTCTTGCTTGGGAGTATGGTGCAGGACCACCCATGGGTCTAAGGGACCTACAATAATTTTTCATGTTTGTTTCTTGGTTTATGGATGGAATAAGGTCTTATGGACCATTTCAATGCTTTTTAGTAGGTCTTCTAGGTTTTTGGTTGAGTTTTTGGTCTTGGTGACCAACTTCTTTGTAAGACAATGTCTCCATCCTCCTTTGTAAGTCTAGTGCATCTTGGAAAAATAAGGAAAAATGATGCCTTGCTATATCTAGACACCTGAGGGGAGTCACCCTACTTTTTTACAAGGTTTTAAATGTCTTTGACACATTTTGGAAGGCTCTTTGTGGTCGAGTTGGTAGAAGTTGCTCACATTGCCTTAACTAGGCAATTAGAAGTCAAAGCATGAGATTAGTTGTTTTCCAACATCTCTCTTTTCAAAAGATAGTTGCAATAAGTTTGAGGGAGTTTGTAATACTTCAAATATGCCTCTCTTGGTTGAGGAAAGGTTGATTTTAATGTTTTGAAGAAGTTTCAATAAGAAGTTTGTTATTTTTCCTGTGTTTTTGTGAAGAATTTGTTGATCCCGTACTTTGTACGAACTATATTTTCACTTTCATGCTCCAAGCCTATAATAGTTGGATAGGTAATTGAAAAATATTTCCTTTGGCATTGGAGTGGTGATATTTCATTGAGTATCAAGGGAGATATTCCAATTTCTCTATCGGGTGGTCTGAAAACCCTTAAAATCAGGATTTTGGGTGAAAAATGTATATTTCTTCCATTTCCATGTTGTAAAATTGCTAAATCTCAGTGGGATGGAAGATATAAGGTTTTACTATCATTTCCACAATTTTTTGGAGAATGTAAGGCTCATTTTTGGAAGTTGTGCATGAATTTTGGCTTGACATCTCTATGTGGCAAGCATAATTGACAAGCAAAAAAGAAGAGTTTTTTCTTGATTTTGAAGAATTTGTTTAAGAAGATTTAGTAATGGTGGAAACAAGTGTGGAGAACCTATAGGAGTCTGATTTTTTTCTTTGGGGTGAAGGGGAGAGCCTAGATAGTCAAGACCTAGGTGTAGGTCTGCGAATTAGGCCTTTTGGAGCAATGGTAGAAAGGGCCATTGTGAGTGATGTTTTGATAGTCAAGAGGAAGGGTTTTGGAACCTTGTAGCCTAGGTCCATCTTAGGGGTCTAAATCCATAAGTTTGGTGTTTTAACAATTTTCCTTGTGTTTTTTATTCTGATTGTCCTATCGGGCAAGGGATGCAAGCCATAAGAGTGAGGTCTAAGTCACCATAGTGATGGGTGTTTGTTGAAACCTAAATGCTAGAGGGTTGTTAAACCTTGTTTTGAATTAATGAGACATGATCCAAATGTTTTCAAGCTTTGTGAGTGGTCTGATTTGTGAACACTACGTGTGTGGGGTTGATCTCTTAAAGAATAGTGGAGTTTAGGACTCATGAGAGTATTTGAGAGAAGCATTCAATGGAGTGACTTTTCCATTTGTGATTGTGAGTTTTCCTTCCCTACCATTCTGCATCATTTCTAAAGCTTATGCAGGCTATTTCCATGGTGTTTGTGGTGGTGCAGGAGTATTTAAGGTTTGTAAGTACTCTATGCAATAAACCCTCCTTTGTAGGGCTTGATTTGTGCATAGAATAAGCTTAGTCAATAAACATGATGTGAGTAATGTCTTGGAAGTCAGATGAGATGATTGAGGTGTAAATGGTTGATTGTAGTATCTTGGTCTTGACGAACTAGTTGGTAAAAGTGAAAATTTGGTGAGTTGTTTAAGGAATTGAAAGATTCATATCTCTTTATCAAGTTTTTGCTTTGAATTCATATAAAATGATGATGACAAAGGTGTGTTAGGATCTGATGGATATAGGTTGTAACATGAAAGATTGGTTTTTGGTTATTTTTCCTAGGTAAAGAAAATTGAGTGGAAGGGTGCCTTGGTGAATGATGAAAGAGTGGATTGTTTAGTGACTCTAATTAGGTTTCTTGTGCACGGATCAGTCATTTTTGTTGATAAATAAGATGTTTGAGGCTTGGGGATGATAAGAAGTATTGAAATGAGTTGGCTTGTTGTTTCCTTTTGGTTTTCAAATGAAATAATGTGATTTTTGGTGAAAAGACAGAAATTTTAGTTGCTTATTCAATTTGATCTTCTCCTGATTCAATTGGGTCAGATGTTGGTGTAGGGGCACCTAGGTCATCAAATACTTTTCAATTTTGCAAAAGGGATGAGTGTTCAAATTTTTATTCATTCAATCATGAAAGGTCATGGAAAAATGATGCAAAGCATGTTCAAGGTCATATGAGGTCTTATTTAAATGTATTTAAGGTTATGGGTAAGTTCTAGGTGGTCAAAGTGGGAAAATGCAAACAATGAAATAATGTAATATTGTTAAAAGTTGTTAAATTGACAAAAATAAGGAAATCAGGCATATTAAGGGTTAAAAGGGGTAGTTTCAACCAATGGAAAGACAATTATGGAAAATGAAATATCTTTAAAATGCATGTAAAGGCAAGAAAAAGCAGAAGTTTGTGTTCTTGTAATTAGATGTTGAAATAAAAATTCCCTTTCTCTGAGTTTGTAGCATTACTCTGGATTGTTTTGTTTTCTTGTGTTGGTAATTTAGGAACACCCAAAGTTAAATCATATTGTGAATACATGTAAAGAGGAGTTAGTTTCCAATTTCAAGAGTTGGACTTGGTTAGTTTTAGGAAACAAAAGAATAATAGGCAGTTTTCAGTGCTTGATAGAGTCCTTTTAGAAGCAAGTTTGAGAGTCCAATAGGGTTTTTCTTCACTACTCCACCAATGTAGGTCAAGTAAATTGGTGGAGTAGGTTAATGTTAGGATGTTTTTCATGTTTTGATGATTGTAAGTGCAGGGAAAAGCAAGAATACCATGGCAGAGTTGCTGCTACACTAGAAAATAGAGGATTTTCCTACATAAAGTGATGCTACAGTCATGGGTCATGAATAAATAAAGCATGTAGAGGCTTGGAGATGATGTAGAAGGTCTTGGAAGACATAAAAAATCATGTTCCAGGTGGTGGCCAGAGAAATAGAGGTTTGCAAGAGTATTTTTCACAAAACCCTCCTTGATTTGTGCTTTTACACCCTATAAACAAGGGTTTATTGGATGAAAACAATTTCATGGTTTTCAATCCCTATAAATGGTGAAATATTGAGTTATAAGACATGATTGAAGATTGTTTTGTGTTTTTGAGTGATTTGGAATGGTTTTGAAGGGGTCTCCTTTGTAAAACAGGCCTAATCTACTAGCCTTTCTTTAGAGGACAATCTAAAATCTGATGATTTTCTTTATGTCAAACATCTAATAACTTTGATATGTTGTGATGTGCTGGAAATTGTTTCTAAATGTGCATTGATTTTTTTAATATGTTTTGAGATAGGAATGCAACTACCCGATTCAATGGTTGACAGACCTACTAGAGGAATATGATATTGTCTGATCAAAACAAAGATGTTTGTTTAAACAGTGGAAATGATGATATTGAGTGCTTGGTTACTATCAAACTAATGATATGATTGATGTTACTAAATTTGCTTAAGGTGTATAAGATAGGTTTGGTGACTTTGATGGTTGGATGGGTGAGTATTATGAAGCCTTTTGAGAAAATTGGTGATTAACCACAAGATGATAATCAAGATTATGTTGTAGCATGAGTTTGTAACCTATAAATAGACTACTGCAGCAAAAATATGGTGAGTACAGTGCTTGATAATGGACTGATAATAGTGAGGTATGGTTTAGTTGATTTGTTGCCTTGGTGAATAAATGAAAGGATGAATTGTTCAAGTGTCAATAACTAGATTTATGTTGTTTTTATGGTGGTTGAGAATGATATGAATCTAATTGATTAAGTCAAAGTTTTCTTTAATATCCAGTTTTTGCTTTGAATGAGTCGATTGGAATACTAATTAGTGGAATGATAAATGATGGCCTATGGAATGCCTAAGAGAATTTGAGTGGATTTTGGTTGAATGAAAAGTAGATTTCTGATGAAATTATAGTTGATCTTCTCCTGATTCTATTTGGGATTGAAATCCCTTGAAGAAATTATGTTGATGGTGTTTGTTGGATGCTCTGCATCAGATGTACCCTGATGATTGAGTGTTTTGATATGATGTTGTGCATCACTAACTACCTTGTCTATGTTATTGCTTACTATTATGGTTTCATAGATATTTTCTAATCATCCATAGTTTGTTGTGCTGGTGCACCTTTGCAAGCACATGCCTCTATGTGAAGTAAGTGCATCGTGCTGCTTATGTTGACTTTCTAAACAACTATATTATACAATTGAAATTTTGTCATCTATCAACATCTAGTTATTAGTTATGGAATTTGAAGTAATTCTTTGAGTTTGAATGATGTGTAATGCAACGTATTCAACAATATGAATATAAACTACAAAAATCTATTAATTAGAATTCATTAGTTAAGTTCTCTTTATTCTATTACCTCCATGTATGCTTAAGTGAATCCACTGGCACTAGGAGGTGTTTGCTTGAAATTGCCAATATTAGCCTGTTCAACATCCAAAATCACATGTATTAAAATACCTTTCGTAAAACAATGCTATTAACATGTAAAATTTTTATAATGGTTTACTAGTTACATACCCCACTGATAGGTGTACTACATAAATAAGTAGGTGGAGGACTAGTGTATCCAGTCTCAATACTGTGACTTTGCAATTTTATTAAAATAATAAAACTAAATTAGTTAGTCATGCATTTTAGAATCAAAATTTAATAAATTAAATTCAATGAACATGTTGACTTTTATCCGACTATCAATGCCATATGCACGATGCAAAATTTCATCCATCCTCTCCACCCCCATAGCAGCATATGGATCCTATGTAGCAGCATATGGATCTTGCATAGCAGCATACGGGTCTTGCATAGCAGCATATGGATCCTGTGTAGCAGCCTCCTGAGTGCCGGTGAGGTCATATGAACAAGTCGCCTTGCAAGATTGACACACATGGGTTCAAAGGCCACCAACCGAAGACTCCCTTGGATGGCACTATACAATAGGGATAGTATGATGGATGACACTCTGGGTCAAAGTGTTGATTGCCTGCAATGTCTCAACGTCGACACTCTCCTTTGCAACGACAAGCATAACAATGTGCTCACAAGGCGGCCTAGAGAGAGGTCATCTCCCTTGCTGCATAGGATCTGACTGTGCACTGGGCCTATCCTGATCCGACCCCCCACCTCTCCCCTGGAACTCCCTCATATAAAAATAATTTAGGATTTGGTTCAATACAAACTCATTGTATAGTTTCCTAAGAAAATATTGGGGGACTTCACAATTGTTGCACGGTGGGTAATCAAAGACCAAGTACCACCTATCATAAAAATGGTTCCTAATCTCTTGGTGGTGGCACCAATGAATAGGAAACCTCTTCACATTGAGGCTAAGATTTTGATTTGTTCTAGGGTTAGTGAATAAAGAGCACAAATCACCTTTAGTAATTTTAAATTTTTTACTTGTTTATATGATAGTTTATCTGCATAATATGCCCTAGTTGCCTGCCTCCTATTTTTCCACCCTGTTATTTGTTGGGTTATTGAATCTATATTTTTTAACATCTCTTTCATTGAATTTGCTAGTGTCATTCTTTCTGCAGTTGAAGCATTTGGATCACTCAACCTACTGATAAGATCCTCAATTTGTTTTTTGTTGTTTTCAATTTCACTCCTCAAATTTTGTTGAGTGTTAGGAGGGTGTTGAGTGATTGGTGGGGGAGGTTGATTTTGTTGAGGAGGATTTTCTTGTTCTTCTTGTTGACAATTTTTAGGATTATTTACATCTCCTACAAATTAAAAAAATAAACAAATCTAACCTAAAACAAAAAAAATCAACTTGAAACTAAGAAATTAAAAAAAAATAGCAAACAATACTTACCTCCCACACCTCTTAGTTGTCGTGGCACCATCTTTGCAAAAAAAAAACAACTATTGTTAATGAATTTTGTAGAATGCCTCCTCCTAGAATGCGAGTGCGAAAATGAGGGTTTTTGGCTGTGGGCAGAGCAGAAAAATAGAGAAGAGAAATGAATAGCTTTCACCTTTTTTTTTCTTTTAAAATGACATAATGCGAGTGCGTTATAATGCGCTGCGTTATGTCATTTTCAATATTTTTTTGAAGTTGGCCACAAAAGTGTAACCCAACCTCATGCACCCACCCCATACATACATGTCATGCAAGCATACAAACATACAAACATACAAACATACAAATATATATAAATACATTCAGTAGAGTAGCATTTAACACAAAGAAAGACATAACGTGAGTGTGTTATAACATGCTTGTGTTATGTCTTGCTAGACATTTCTTGGGAACAAGTTCACAAAACCATGTCAAAACTAAGAAATAACGTGAGTGTGTTATAATGTGCTCACGTTATTTCTTGCTTTGGGAATCCCCAAGCCTTGGGCTTGGTATTTTCCTTGGAATACCAATCCAAAGGCTTGGAGTGTCTTCCCAACATCCAAAGATGTGTTTTTACAAATTATACAATATTTCACATAATCACATTCGTGCTAAGCACCAAGTTTGCATGTGTTTCAATGTCAAACATCAAACACATAGGTAATATTAGGCTCTCTCTTAGCTATCTATTGATGTAATTTTTTTCACATTTTGACAATGTTTAAGCCTTTGATCTATAATTTCTTTTATTTGTGTGTCTGTTTTTTGGAAAAAACCAATGTTTGGTGTTTTTTTTGTTATAAATTAACCATTCATCAAAATTTCAAATAAATTACATTTTTTAAAAACTAGACTCATTCTACACATATTAAAAAAAAATATTTTCAATTAGTTTCCAAAATCTATAGGGGTAGCACAAACAAAATTATGTTTTCTCAGGAAGTTTCCACTTTGAAGATTAGTAAAAAATCAAATATTCATTAAAAAATTATCAAAAAAATCAAGCATAAACTACATACTATTAACTAATTTCTCACCAAAGCAATTTTAAAAATACTAAAAAAAAGTTAACCATTTGAGGGAGCCACAAAAGTTGCCATGTTATGTTTTTTTGATAAAAAACATCAATTTTTGTGCCCCCCTCTTTTGAACCCCTTAATCTCAACCATTTTTAAAAAATAGTAGTTTAGAAAGTAGAATCAAAGCACTATGATCCTTGTTTTTATTGCATCTCAAAATTTTGAGTTCAACTATCCTCAATTTCATGCCCAAGATCAGTATTTCCTGATTTCAGAAAAAGTGGCAAAGTGCTATATTACTATAAATATTGGGCATTAAATCAAAAAATGCTATCATAACTATTGAAAGATGGCCAAGTGTTGGATTCTTTCCCCTATTAGGTTAATTTGTGAAATTCTTGATTGATTGCGAAATTAGTTATTGGAAAGAAAAATCTAGAAGAAGATTGTGATGTTGCATAAAGTGAAGTAATGATTTAGTTATCTATAGGCATAATGCCTCTTTATATGTCCTTTAATTAATTTTTATTGGGATTTATTATTTTCTATTTGTCTTTTGACTAGAAAATAATAAATAATTTTTTGCAATCATCGATAAGAATCAATTATTTTCCTTCTTTTTTCTCCTTAATTAAAATTGTGAAAATACTATGTATTTATATGAAATTAATCTAATTTCCCCAAAATTCAATCCCGATAGTCAACAATTAGGATTTGAATATCAAATAGTAGATTACCACTGTCAACACTTTCAAATTTGGGGCCAAATTAAGAGGGTGAGGGCACAAGAGCGCCCTTGTCCAGATCCCTCCTTTTGGGATCCAAAGTGTTGTGGGAAAAATATTAAATACATACTTGGGTTTAGCACATTTAATTTCTTGATAAATGATAAATTGGGCCACCGAATGCATAATTCAGGAGATTAGGTGAACAATTAGGTCCAATCACTTAAGGGGGAGCAAAACATAGTGTGAAATTGTCAAGGATGACAATGGATGATGTTACATGTATATATTATTAGGTCACATAGTACTAAAATGGTAAGTGGAGAGAGGTATAAAGGTCTTATTTAGGACTAATGTTCCACATAAAAAACATGGTAAGCCTTGTAGGTGTGAGATGATCTTATAAGTTAGTCTCTAGGATTGAAAGGACTTGTTGATGTAAAAATTTTGTGGGGTTGGAAAAAAAAGGTTACACAAAGTATATAACACAAATAATAGCTCATGCCAAATATGTATGTTCTCATACTTAAAGTAGAACTTTGTAACTCATGATACAATAATCACTAAAATGAGAATACATAATGCATGTATTAGTCAACTCACAATCATCAATAAGAATCATTTTCTTAGAACAATAGATTCTTATATTAAAGATTATGAAATATATTAACCACCACATACATTATATGATAAAATCTATAATCATGCATAGAGGTTCCCCTATATAACTATTAAAAGAGAGAGAAACTTCATACATTAGGATTAAAAACTATGACACTTAATCCAATCTATTATTATATTGTGTGCAAGTTAGTATTTATAACTAAAATTCCCAAACCACAATGATGTTTTCCCATCAAAATAAGAATTATAAAGTTTAGATTGACGGAGAAGAGGACAAATCTAAGAATTCAATACCTTGAAGTCCCTTGTTGGTGGTTGGAATTTATTGTGGGTGCCAAGATTAATGACCAATTAATTCTACCACATAGTACCACACAATATAGGTTTAGGTAGGTGAATTATTTTACTATGCATCATAAAACATAAGTTTTCGAGTCATGAATGTTGGATTAGTATTTGTGAGGAAATTTAGATTTGAGATGTAATAAATCCCCACCAAAACTATTTTGGAGATAAATACTAACATGTTGATTTTATGGAGGAGGCATTGATGTGAAAATTTTGTTACCATAGAGCATCACCAAGGGAGTCTATAGTAGAACGAATTCTCATCCCATAGGTCATTAGATGAAGTTATTGGTGGTAGATTCCAATGAATTGCACTATTATGGATTTAGATTGCCACTTTTCTTTTCATGAACTCCAAAGAGCATATGATGTGGAATTAGTTATAACATTTAACTCATGAGTCTAAATAAAAAGACAAGTGGGACTTGCTAGCATGCATTACATAATTGTGCAATAGTTAAGGACTTGATAGTTGACATTGACCAATGATAGGGACTTATGGTTGAATCTTTGTTTAAAATAATAAAAAATATTGTGAATAATTAGGTCCTATCATCCTTAGCATATGCAACATGGTATGCATGCATTGAAACTTAGAATTTTTTCCAAACTACATAGAATTCATAATTTTTTTAATAAAATATGGAGCATAGACAATCCACCAATTCACATTATTCATCAATTATAGAAAATTGAGAAAGATTCGATATCCTATAGAAAATAATTCACTATAATTTTAGCAACCTTTAGGCCTTATGTTTTTGGTGAAAATATGTGTACCCAAATTTAAATGATTAAATATCAAAATTTTAAAGGTGTGAAACAATCAATGGGTACCAATCTTATAAGTGGTTATGATGAGGGCCACACCACCCAAAACCCATAGAAATCACAACAATAGATACCAACACAAAAAATGTGAGACGGTAAAAGAACAACCCACTTTCAATTATTTTCAGATAATGAAATTACAAATTCAAAACTTAAATGCTACAACCTCATGGGCTTGATTCATTACAAGAAAATCAACTCAGAAAAGAAAATCTACTATTCGGAGCCACAATCTGCACTATTAGGGCCACCTTCTACAATCCCCACTTAACCTTTTTATTTTCCCTAATAATCACCCTAAAATTTTCTAGAAAGATCAAATTGCCCCTTTTGTTTTGGTGCCAAAAGTCCTGCCGAATGATTTCTGGCCTAAGATTTTTTTTATGAAATTCACTTTTTAGAGGACCAACTTCGTAGGGCCATAACTTTTGATCTAGATGTCCCATTCACTATTATTGCATATTTTCGGAAAGCTCTCGATGAGTTCTACAATGTAAGAATCCACCGTAGCTTGGTTCAACCACTTTTTGAGCTGTTTTGGGGCCTCCAAAGTTTTATATATGAATTTGAAGTTACATTGAAGAAATTTCCTAGGACAAAAACTTTAATTTCTCCCAAACCATGTAGGGTATTGAGGTGATTCTTTCACAAATGGAGATGTTTTTCAGCTTTTCTCTTTGGGGTAAATTTTCATGTCCACATGAGCCCATTTGGGATGACTTACTAAAAATAGTGAGTGCTCGTTTTTCACCATTTTTGATGCCTAATAGTCTTATACCGCTCAAGTGCCATCATGGAACTCAAAACAACTAAAAAGAATAAAGAAAACAATTTTTTTTGGGTGATGCAAGATTGCCCTGCACTGCTAGATGCTCTTGCATCAGGTTAAGGGAAGCCATTGGTGCTCCCATTCTTCATTTTTTTCGTAGGTTAAACCCTTACAATATCTTAAGTGAATGCTCTAACTCAATTATTTTCTCATAGGATATTTATTAAAATTGAGAAACCACAACTAGGTGGAAGGTAAAATCATGCGACTCAAAATTATGAGTACACAAAACCATTAACCCCAACATTTAACTGTTGGTACTAAGTGTTCCAATACTAAATATTTTTTCTATGTGCAACTCACATAAAAATATCTAGCCAATATTACAGACAACTTAACAAGTGGACCCAAATAAATATTTAATTTAGCTAAGCATAACACTAAATATTTATTTTACATTATTAAAATAATTATTTATTGTGCAAGGTGTACACCAATATTTTTCTAACAAGTATAATGGAATAGCAATACAAAAATATTCAATAACTATACCTAGTTTGTGATAGGCCCAAAGACTTGTCATTGAGTCTATTGCACATTAATTTCTCATAAAATCTCTTCTCATGACAGGAACAATATTTATACACAAGTACCACAAGATAAGACCAATATGCATGCATTTATAGATAGACTTCCCTTTATCCAACCATGCAAAAGTAATAGAAAGATAACATACTCATAGGCTCCTCTAATGGCATGTAAATCTTAAATTGTATGAAATGTAATATTAGTTATAACAATGAAACACATGAGCATGATGGATTCTAATCCTAAAACTTATCTAATAAGGAAAAGTGATATTACAATGAGAATGTGTTTGATCATTCACCATTCATAACTAGTGACTACTCCAATGGGTAACAAAATCACAACTTACAAGGAGGAAAAGAGCACACATGCAAAGCACACCTAGAACTAGACTTGCATTTACAAACTAATGGTGCAAATTTATGCAACTGAGTATTCTTAACAATCCATATCAAAACTAGAATAACTCACATGAAATGAAAAGAAGACTATTTCAAAGGCTTGCAATGTATTAAAATATTGTCACACATTTATCTCTCGTTTGATTTTTACCAACAAATGTGACACCAGGAAACTCATAACTAGGTTCAAAGATTTCCTTGAATCATTACAATTTTCTATTGACACATTTAGGGTGAGTACAAGAAGTTGGGTCCACTTTTTGGCTAAAAAATATTTTTTTTTTCTTGAAAATTAAATTTTCTCATAGTTGGAGTAAAAATTTGAAACTCTTGTACATAAAATATTAACATGGTGTAAAAATATGAAATGTAAGATTTTGTTTCTAGTTTTTAAATATGCAATTTGTTATAATATCACTGCCTTCATTTTTAATACATCTAATTTTAAAATTGTATGCACCAAAATATTTCAATGGGTCACCCCTAAATGCAAATACCTCAAGTGTTTTTCAGTATATAGGTAATGCAGTTGGTTGAAAATATCATCTTAAAGCTTTTATCATAGATCATTTGCATGATCTTATTCTCAAATGGGTTTCATATTTAAAAATTAAATTGATTAATGTTGTTTAGTTGCACCAAAATCCAATATTCGATATCAGATTGAAAGACTATGTTCATTGTTCTAGTTCAAGGCCAGGAGCAATTGTGCAGATTAACTAGATTTAAAAAATAAAAAATAAAAATAAAAATTATGAAAGATGGTGTAAATTAATTTTATAGAAACGTTCTTGATGTTTTCATCTAATGTGGCTTCTTTTTGAGTCAAACCATCTTCTAATTTCAAGATATTAAAACTTCAATTTTTCATCAACCAAGTTGAAAAAACAATTAAATTTGAAATTTCATTGCAATTTGGAAACATGGTTTGGCCTGGGGAGATTTGTGGAATCGTTATTGACAATATTACAAAGTTTCATGAGAAAATATTGATTTAGTCAAAAGTTATGCTTTTTTTTTCTTTTATCAAGCTTAGAGGATTGATCAGTAGTTTTTTTTAAGGTTAATAAGTCCATTCAAAATGCACAATCTTGTAAAAGTTAATAAGTTTGCTTAAACTGTACTCTTTTATACGAGTTCACAACCATTGGCAAAACAAGCCGATTAGCAAATTGAAAATCGTAAATGCTAAAGTGTAGGGTTCTAAACAAGTTATTAACTCAATTCTTCTCAAACGCCAATGCTAAGTGGAAGTAAAAGTTATCGAGACTTTCCAAATAGTTAGTAACTTTAATATTAAATACCAAGTAAGAGAGATTGAGATTCTCATTGACATTTCTAACAAAGTTACCAAGAGCTTCTTGAATGCCAAATAAAAGGAAATTAAATGTTGTTGGCCTCCTCACGTCCGTTGGTAATTTCTTTCCAAGATGTCAATCTAAGTTGCCAACTCCTCCTTAAAAGCCAATAATAAAAGAAAAATTAGACTATTGACACCTTTATGCTGGTTCGTAACTCTTTTTTAAATGTCTAATAAAGATAGTGAATATTAATCATCACTCTTTGGAAAATCAATAACACACTCCGAGTGGCTGATGCAAGTTATGAACTAGTTAATAGATGCCAACAAAGGAAATAAATGCATAATTACTTTCAATAAAGGAATGATTATGAAGTAGTTAAAAAAAGGTGCCGATGAGCAAATTCAAATGCATGAATATAAGATGCTGTGTTTTACCCAAGTTAATAACTCTAAATAATTTGCACATCTTCAGGTCACTTCACAAGCTCTATTAAATGAGCCAATGGAGAAGATCTAAATTGCAAATGCTATGCTGCAGGATTTTTGAGAAGTTATTAACTCAAATTTTCTAAAGCATTTAGAACTTTAAACAAAGTCGTAAAAATCTCTCTAAACGCCGATGAAATGAATCAAGAGCCACTGAAAAAGAGGATAAAGAAAATCAGTTATAACTATTTGGAAGATGGTAATAAAATAGAAAGCTTTCAACACCATAATTAAAAGCATGCACAGAACAGCCAAACCCGGCCCATGCGAACTGTTAGATAGAATCCCTCGAAGAGATGTCTCCCCATGAAAATACAACAATGCCAGGATATGTATAAAATGAATTTGTTGATCAGATTTTAAAGGTGTTTGGAATGAGAGGTTTGTGACGTGATATGGGGCATGCTTGGCGCCAACATTGGAATGGAAACATGGACAAGGCGTTGAAATGTTAAGTCAGGCGCCTTAAACATATGCCATCTCATGGAATGCAGATCATAGGATATGAACAAAATGGATTTGTGAAAAGGGTGTTTCAAACTTTCAGGAAAATATCTACCGTAGGTGTAAACCCAAGTCTCCACAACCACTGCATGTGCATCCTCTTTGCCTACATGGGAGGAACTTTGTCATATTTGGTGAGCATGTATGTAAATGAAAAGTCATAGACATAACAAGCGAACTCTTTGATACAATGTCTCATAGAGATGTCATCTCATGCACGCCTAATTGCAAGATATGAAAAAAATGGACTTGTTGAAAAAGCTTTAGAAAATTTTAAGCAGAATGTAATTGGTGGGCATGAAGATTGGCCTCCACTAGAATGCCACGCTGGGACAAGATCTGGACATCCATCAAAACATAATCGGAATGGGGTTTTTTTGTCAGATATTATTGTTGAAAATACAGTGGTTGCAAGTATTCTGTTAGACATGTATGCGAAATGTGGGAACATAAAAAAAAACATGCCAAATTTCTTTGCCAACATCCACTCGACCTGCACTAAAATGGAATGCTATTTCTAAAACATAGCATGCACAGTTTTACCTATTGTAAGGTTTGTTCGGCATTACCAGAACAATCCATAGTTATGGGAATGTGGAGACAAGCTTGACAACCCAGTCTTAATCTAAAGAAGAGTATTTTATGGGTTCAGGTAAATTCATCGTCAGCAATTCACCATCAGTAATTCATCATCAACAATTTATCACCATCAATTCATTGCTGTGACATATTCATCATGTATACAATTCACCACCAATAATTCATCACTGTGGTATGTTCACTGCTTATAACTTTTTTATGCTTACAACAAAATCTCTGTACTTTTTTTTTGGGTACTATTAGTCACTTAAATATTGAAAAATGTATACATGGTGAATATATCATAGTGATGAATTGCTGGAGGTGAATTGTATATGCAATGAATATGCCACGACAATGAATTGTTGACGGTAAATTTTCCTAGAGCCGCAGTTTATCTAAGATTTGTATTAGATGTAGTAGTTAAAAATGTTTAACCAAATACCTCGAAGAGATATCATCTAATAGAACACAATGAGTGGTAGTGACTTTGCTGAAGAGGCAGCAGTCACAGGATGTTAGTTGGCATTTGGTTGCGGATTGTTTGGCTAAATGGGCTTCTAATCATTTGCAAAATTGGAATATTGTGGAAAGGGGTCAATTACCCCCAGATTTGTCACAAAATTTGGACCAATTACTGAAGATTGATAGGGATGTGTAATTCCCTTGCTTTGTACTGCTCTTTTTTGTTTGAATAAATTTTTACCCCTATTTTAATCATAGAACACAATGAATACAAAGTATGCATAAAATGGTTGTGTTGAAAAGACTTTTAGAAAATTTCGAAATGCAAGAGGCTAAACATAAATTTGATTTAAATAGAGTAGCTGAACTCAA
The DNA here is from genome assembly GCA_007258455.2 of Sequoia sempervirens. Lineage (NCBI taxonomy): Eukaryota > Viridiplantae > Streptophyta > Pinopsida > Cupressales > Cupressaceae > Sequoia > Sequoia sempervirens. The sequence goes on from VDFB02058242.1 coordinate 131,624,718, forward strand.
GTATGGGATACTGATGTCTCTTCAGTGACAGTTGGAAGAAGCTGAAAATGAAATTTTCAGAAAGGGTGGAAAATCAATGCTTTGGCAAGAAATAAATTTTGACATTGCTGAGATTGTGAGTAATTGAATTGGTATTCCAGTTTGAAATCTGCAACAAATAGAGAGGGGGATGCTAGCTTGCAGGTTAGGGTATTGAATTCAAATATCTAGCAGATGCAAAGCCCAATCATTTACCAACGTTTCCACACCAACACCAAAATTGCAGTGATAGGACAAAGTATGAACACCATCCAATCATAACAGAATGAATGAACGATTTTATCAGATATTTTAGTTGCAACTGTTCTGGCCAACTTGCATGCAAATTGTGGAAGCTTAGACACAACAGATGGACATTTTAACAAAATACCTCAAGAAGATGTCGTCTCAAGGTATACAATGACTGTTGGATATGTATAAAAAAGATTTGTTGAAAATTTTCTCGAAGCTTTCAACCAAATACACTTGGCGGGAAGGGTACCGGTTTGAAGGAGATGAAGTAGTAGTTGTGGAAAGATTCGTTCTACATCATCTCTGTGAGACTTGCATACGAAAAATGAAAGCATAAACAAGGTGCTGTTGAACCAAAGAAGATGTGATTTTATGATGCGATGAGTGTTGTTGGGAACATTGTAGAGATTCTCAATGTGAATTATTGTAATAGTAGCATGCTATTAAATGTATAAATTGTCACCTAGAATGAGATTTTGAAGTAAATGATTTTGTTTTAAAGAGACTTCCAAGTTGATATGTAACAAAATTGTGAAAACAAACTCTGTAACGTTCATCAACACCCTATTCCTAGCATAACAAAAAGTGGAATTATGGTCAGATATACATTAGGTGTTCATAAGTGTATTGATGTTAATTGGAAAAGGCATACGATATAATATAAATACCAGCTATAGTGAATCCTCTGCAAACACAGAATACAAGTACCAAAGATACGAGTTTCTCTCAGTACTTGAAAGTACACTTCTAGAGATCACATACACGAAGTTAGGGAACATTAGTATACATGATTTATGGAAAACTATGGAAGAAGCGAGTAGGTCACCATTGTCTCAGAAAACTTTTGAAAGTGGATTAGCTTATGCAGACGATTTCCCTTTGACAGTTTAGTGCACTGATCTAGTTCTAGAGTGCATAAATGGGTACAATCCTGAAAACTAGAGAAATCAAGACCATAGATGGTGTAAAATCTGAAGCACAGTCTAACACAATGAAAATTGATAGAAATACAATAAAATTAACACAAGAACAGAGGAAACACATAAAATCTTTTAAAAAAACACACAGCTTTATTATTCTTCTGATAAAATAAATTCATTACATATGGCCTCTTTTTATAGAGGTTTTGCATAACCAATACTAAAATAACTTTTCTAAAAATAAGACTGCAATGACTGTTACAATCAACATGCAATAACATGTAGATACAAACATTTATTAAATGGATACATGACACATGACTTTTACATGACAGTTACAGTTGCATGGAATCTTCAATTAAATGGTGAGGCTCACGCATCATTTTCCAACATACTCCCCTTTGATGCTGAGACTCACAATATAGTACTGAAGTTTGAAAACTGAACCTGAACAACTCAATGTGCAGACTTTCATAGATTCTTTCTCTAATATGGAGAAGACTCACCATCTCTCAAATCACATGACACCTTATTGCTTTTAACATGCCAACATTTAGATTTATAGAACTTTTTAAACATACCTGTAACTTTTCTCCAACTGGATCCATCAATCCATCCATAATCAATTTTCATACAATCTTTCTCAGATTGTCCACTCCACTCTCTGTTCCAACATCATTTTTCTGAATGATTCTTCAACCCACAAATTGTACAGGGATGAAGATCCCAACATTTCTCTTTTTTATGTCCTCTTCTATGACAATGAGAACATTTCATAAACTCCATACTTATAGCTAATTTGCATGAACTTGTAACACTTGTTACATCACTTCTATCTCTCTCACCATATCCTAGGCCTTCATTCTTTGGCCTCACAATTGGTTGAATGGGCTCTCTTATTCTTTGCCCATGTTTTTCCAAACATTTTCTCTTTTCAAACCAAACTTTTTTATCAGCTTCACATGCTGTAAAAACATTAGTTTCAAACACATTTTTATCTTCAACGTCACATTCTTTATCTGAAGAAAATTTGGCTACATCACCCATACATGTGGCATCACACATCAGTGACTTTGATTTCAAACATGCATTTTCTTTCTCCAACAACTTTAGCTTCCCCTCCAAATCTTCATTCTTTTTCTTGACCTTATCAAGTAGCTTCAATCTGCCTTCTAGTTCTTCATTTTTCTTTTCTAACTCTTCATTTTTCTTTTTCACTTTTTCTAATTCTTTTTCCAGACTTTCATTTTCACACAAATAATCACATCTTTCTTTTGAAAACTCCTTTATCTTATCTATCAATTCTGAATTACACTTTTTAAAATTCACTAATTCTTCTATCAAACTATCTTTCTCACACTTTAAATTTGAAGTTTCTTTCTTTGTTTTTTTATCAGTCTTTCCCATTGAAACAAATAATGTAAACTTACCTTTCTGAACTTTCACTTACTCTTACTGTGATTTCTACCTTTGTTGATGACAATCAATTTGATGGCTTTGCACACCTTCACTTCCAAGATTTCCTCAAATAGCACATCAACAGCTTCTTTCACCAATTTTTGAGCAGCATAAACACTGATGACCTTTCCTTTATAGATGCAACTTCTTGAACAAAATAGCCATCTCCTCCTTGCTCATACTGGCAGTAACTTCATAAACAAGCGGCTCCAACAGACATTTATCTTGGCTGTAATTTCCACCTATTTCTTACTGTGGCTTCTACAAACAAAACAACAATCTTTAGCAGCTATAATTCCTCAGATCTGCGCTGCTTATGGCATCTCCTTGATGCACGGTCTCTTTTTTTTGTGATTTTTTTTCACTTCTTACAGCATCAACAAATAACTGCAATCTTCAGACCTTCGATCAAACCTAAACATTCTAATGCCCACAATTTTTTTTGCTCTGATACCAAATGTAAAATCTGAAGCACAGTCTAACACAATGAAAATTGATAGAAATACAATAAAATTAACACAAGAATAGAGGAAACACATAAAATATTTTAAACAAACACAACTTTATTATTCCTCTAATAAAATAAATTCATTACATATGGCCTCTTTTTATAGAGGTTTTGCATAACCAATACTAAAATAGCTTTTCTAAAAATAAGACTGCAATGACTATTACAGTCAACATGCAATAATATGCAGATACAAACATTTATTAAATGGATACATGACACATGACTGTTACATGACAATTACAGTTGCATGGAATCTTCAATTAAACAGTGAGGCTCACGCATCATTTTTCAACAGATGGCAAATTGGTGGCCAGGATACATGGCATTTCCATTGGAATCATTCTTAGATTACTCATTGGACACCAATTTACAAGCATAAATAAAGAGATTGCACAACAATATTTTATTGAAAAGAAAAAGCAATGCCTCGATGCTATGGCAAGGAATTGGCTAGTAGCACCCTCGAACAATTGATCTGCCATGGATCTCTCTTCATCGAAGATGTTTCCAACATGATTGTTCTCCTTCATAGGCTAGTGGAAAATAAAAAATCAAATAATTTTGAGAGAAGGATGTATCTATTCATTATCATCATATGTGTAGGCAATTAGTTCATTGACTAGGGAGGTATTTTTAGTGATAATTTAGATAATCAATTGACTAATTTGAATCAATCCAACATTTCTACATGTCTTCCTATCTCTTCTATGCAATTGCTAGTATGAAAATTTGGCTGGGACTTAACACCAGAGGGGTATATAATAATACAACTCAAATCTATGATTTTTATCCATAGTTGCAACTAGAAAAATGTTATAAAAACTTTCAAAGGGTGAATGATTCTTTCATTATGTTGACAATGAGTGAACTTTAGGGAACCATTGGGCTAATAATATCTCCAGAGGCAACAAGTCTTGTTAGGAAATATGGTATAGTTACTTCATTTAATTTTCAAGATTTACCTGTTTGTGAATTGGAGGATTTGATGGATATCCATACAAATTACCAAGATATATGGATGGTAAGCTTATTTTGATATAACTCTATAGGAAAATTGGTGTGGTCAACAAGAAGTGTAGAGATAAAAGGAAAATTACTATATATCTTTTGGACAATTGGCCTTGGTCATTATAATTGCAAGTCTTCCTTTGACACTCAAAACATCAAGTTATTGTTAGTAAATATGTACCCATATTTTTAAACTATGAGATGTCCTTTCAAAAACAAAATTTACGTAAAAAAGAATCTAGGTCTTGATGCAAGATATTATCATTTTCTAGAAATTGAAGACTTTTGAGAAGATTGTGAAGATGATTATGAACTGCAAAAAATGGATTGGATGAGGCTCAATTTGGAACAAATCAAAGAATTCAAACTTGGTTGGGTTGTGAATGGGATTGAAGATGATAAATCAAACTTGATTTCAATCCTCTTTACTTTGAGAAGATTTAGATACAACCTTTTCCACCTATCAATTGGGAAAATCAGAAAATGAAGGAAATTAGTGTAAAGATTGATTATATTATCAAGAGGCTAGAGGATTGGCTAAAATGGAAAATGATAGAGGTAACCTCCACCAAACCTTCAAACAAAGATGATTCTTTGAAAAGGAGGAGCGGAAAATAAGAAGGTTCTTCTTCCACTCTCTCTCAAGTTTCTACTTTGCTTCCCAATTATCAACAAGATATTCAAGGAGGTGGTGATTATGAGGACTCATCTAAGAGAAAGGAATTTAAAAGAACATGCGAAGATGATCCAAAACTAAATAATAAAATATCAAAGGTAAAAGGAAAATCGTTGAATCCATTCAAGAAGAAGTAGAGGCAAAGGAACCCATAGATCCTAGTGGTGATGAGAAAATTCCAATCATCTCTCCTTCCATTCTTATCATATCTCCACAGTATGATATTCCTCTCTCTCCTCATATTATACAACTTCCATCTTCATTGATTACAAATTCTCTTCTCAAAGATGATGCTTTCCCATTTGTTCCTCCTCAACTTGTAGTTCATCATATCCATCATCTACTAACATTCCAAAATCTTGACAAGGTCCTACATCTTCTTGGCTACACAAAGTTTGATGAAGAAAAGGAAAGTATCTTATTTAATCATTCCAAAATTCAATACACTTTCTAGATTGATTTATAAATCATATAAATCAAAGAAAAAAAGGTTGTACACCTATATTGACAATAGATTCCTCATCACAAAATATGTGAATTGAAGTTGCAAAACCAATTTTGGAGAAAAATTTAGATGAAGCCAACGAAAGTGATTTTGACATTAATAAGGTGGATCTTGGGCTTTCAACTCATGAATGCATTGACATCCATTATTTTATATGTCAGCTACCAAGTTGATAGAAAGGAGAGAAAAAGAGAAACATACAAAAGATTAGTTGAAGCAATAGGTGTAGATTTTGACTTCATGTCTCAAATCCTTTATAGATACTTCTTCCTTACCTATAGATGTAATTCTCACTTTTGTAGATTCTATTTTTGAAGGACATAATGAAAGAGGGATCATTGAAAATATTCATAAATACCAATCATATGGAATGGTAATTGAAAAGCATGTAGAGAAAATGAAATCAAATGAACTCAATTTTATTGAAAAGGCTAAAAGTATCTATGGTGAAGTAAAAATAAGGAAAGTAGTTGAAAAAGAAATACAAAGCATAAAAAGAGAAGAATCAATATGAAAAGGAATTGTAAAAAATATCAACAAAATGGTTGTGACAGATGTTAATATTTTGGTTGCTAAGAATATTTTTACAATATAGAAGAAAATCAATTGGATTCTTGGTTTCAAAGTGCAGAGTGGAAGTTAGTCATCATTAAGAAAATCTTGACAGAGAAAGAGAAACTTTTGGAAATATGTCAACATGTAAAAATGAAAGTTCAGGGTGATCTCTTATCAATCAGTTTTGGTCTAATGGAAAAAGTAAAGTTCAGTTTATGAATTTTTAGACCATCAAGAAAAAACTTTGAAGACATGATCGACACACAATTGTTCAATAAACAAGTCTTCAATGTAGATGTGATGAAGAAGTTGAATAGTATCTCCATTACTCTTGATGTATGTATTGAAAATTTATCTAATTATCATCAAGATTTAGATAATGTTCAGAAGAGTTACTTAACTTGAAGACTAAGGATGAATGATGTGGTTGTCCCCAAAAATAATTTCATTGTTCAAGACATCAAATTGTTTCAAGTGTTAAAAGAAAATAATTCTCTTAATAAAAAGCAATCCACAATGTAGAGAACTTAAATCCAAAAAGTACTAGAGACAATATAGAAAAAGGAAAAGGAACTTCTCAATAAGGCTAGTTGTACAACTTGCTTCTCAAAAATCAAGTCATATGTCATACTTGTTTTGGCTCTAAGTTATCTTTTTTTAAAAGTGACTTATGCCACATATCTGCAGACAAGTTAGAAAAGAAGATTAATTTTCTTTTCTCAAAATTTGAAAGAAGTAGTTACCCATGTAGTTATGAAGTAGTTAGAAGTTTTAATGGGAAAAATCCTATATATACAAGGCTTGTGATATTGTAAAGGGACTTTTTGATTCTCACAAATTTTGCATAAAGGATTTTTAGAATGTACAATTCTACAAAGTAATGGAAAGAATTTTGAAAGTGGATTCATGGTGTTTTCTATGCATCATTGTTAATATTTTTGTATGTTAAGTTAATAATGACCTTTGCTATCCTAAGTCTTGTTTGTGAAAGTGATTAGTCATATTCCTAAAGGTATATGTTAAACGCTCCCATTTCTTGGTACCTTGATTTGGATATGCTAATGATCATAATGTTTATTCATCATAAAACTCTTGTGCATAGTTTCGATATTTACAATGAATCTTGTTTAGTTTTAAACAATTTTGTAAAATCCATAATAGAATTCATGTGTTTGTTTTAAGTTCTTTGGTATTTCATTCTCTTTAAATTAAGTTTTCCCATTCCTTTAGGTACTTTCTAGTTAAAAGTGCACAAAACCCAAAATTATATCATACGAGGGAGTTACCCCTTTCAAACACAAAGGAAGATTGCTATTTCATAGTGATCTCTCCAACTGTTGGAACATTTTGTTACTCTCCATTGGCCGAGTCATACTAAAATTCCAAAGTGAGAAATCCATTCACCAACAGATACCCATATGATACAATTTATTTTTTGTCTAGGATGTACAAAAGTACTATTTTTAAAATCATATTTTTGGACCAAAACATCCATGTGTATATTCAAAATAATCTGACCTAAATGTGAAAGTATTTATCTAATTCATTCTATGGGAAGATGTGTCTAATGGTGACATTTGGTTAGGATAATATTTTATAAGTTTTTTATTGTCCCTAATTTATCTTTTTAAAAACCCTCATGTATGACCAACATAATTTGAGCTAAAATAATTGTAACATAAAAAAAAATCATGTTGAGAATGATGCCAGGATTGGTTAGACATTTAAAAAAATTCAAAATCAAAAGTTATTAAAAAACAATAATATATGGAACTTCAAGTTTACAAGTCCCTTTGTTTGAAAATAATTAATAGATAGAAAATATGTCTAAGATTAAAAAAAAACATATTTGGAAACTAAAAATTGCCATTTGTAATGGGTTTTATTTTGGTCCAAAAATTCTAAAAAAAATCGTCAATCATATTTCTAAAGTCAATTTTTACTCTTGCTATTAACAAGGCATTGTACTTGTAGCTATCCAAGGTCAAGGGATGGATTTCCAAGCCTCTTCCAAGCCTAAAACCAAATAAAAACTACAAGTTTAAAATTTGATATTTTATGGAATGTCTATCCACTCTGAAACATGCACGCATTCTAAAAAAGAACATGTGGTCTAAACATAAACAAAGCCCATTTTAAAATGGGTTCCTATTTTTAAATTACCTACCATCATAACCATTTATAAATAGGTTCCTATCAACAATTTTTTAAGTGGCTAATATTTGTCAATTGGCTAATAGTTAAAATTGAGGATTCAAAATTTGGCTAATAGTACAAATTGTATGGCAACCTAAATCACCACATTTTTTCAAAATTTAATTTTAGTCTCGGTTAAATTGCTAGAAAATTTATTTTATTAAAATTTTAGACTCAAAAAATTGCCACAATATTTGATACCTAATTAGATCATATTCGCCTAAATTTTATAAGTTATAGTTGAAAATGAAATTAATTCGCCAATATTATTATATAATTATTGGGTACTTTAAGACCATATTATCAATTTTTATCACCACCTTTGATTTTATTTATAATCTAATAGGTGGGGTTGTATTTCATGGATTAAAATGTACCCATAGAGCTCCAATACCCTTTAAGTCCAAAATTATATTTAAGTAATTGAAGATTTATAATCTAACTATGGGGCTTAAATTTTGTGAACCAAAAAAAACCCAAACAAATTTACCAAAAATTTTCTCTTATGCGCGATGTCTGCACTGCTATCTCCATCCCTTCATTCACATTCTTCTTTCAATATTGCTCGGTACTGGGTGCTTGCAAACAAGTCTCGAAGGGGCGATAAAGGCATCGATGGCTCATCGTCTCCCCTAGGTGACTTCGATAAATCTTCAACATTCAAAAGTCAAAAAACCCTTGCGCCCATAAATCTTATGCACCATTTTTATGCGACCCAACAAAGCCTCTTCTCATTTAGATGTGCCCAAGAACTATAACAGAGATTTCAATGAGGCGCGAATATTGAATGTTGGGCTTCTGTGACTCAGGAGACCCCCAATAGTGGGGTGAATCTCTCATCCTAGGATTCTCAACCAAATTAATCATATGCAATGGTGGATAGTTTAGTAGCAGACTTCTCCAAACCCCTCAAACAGGCCGCTTTTGCACCTGTCCTTGAACTTGGTGAGGATATAACAATAGAAGCAATCAAGGACGAACAATTCTTCACAGTTAATGGGTTGATAAGACAACTTAATCATCTTTTTCCTAGCTTCTCAGATTTGCACAAGTGGATTATTGAGGCATGGAAGACAATGATGACAATCAATCTAGAGGTATATCCCTGTGCCAGGGGTTTTTTATTGTAGTTTTTGACAATGTGAAGGATCGTGATGCCATTTTGAGAGGAACAGATCGGGGGGAAACATTTACTTCTTCTCAAACTTTGGTATCCCAACTTTAATCCTCTCTTTGAACCATTTAAAGTGAAACCCATTTGGTCCGCCTTCCCAACCTTCAAATGTAATTTTGGTTTGATTCATGCTTTGAAGCAATTGAAAACACCTTAGGTATTTTTTTGGCGGTTGACAATGACACCTTTGATTTCACCCACACAACCTTTTCTTGCATATGAGTTGATTGGGATACTTTCAAGGATTCCCTTCCAGATATAACTTTTAGAGTTTCCAGTCATTGTTAAACTTAGTCATTGGACTATGAAGGTTTTCCCTTTTGTTGTTGTAGGTGATATGAAATTGGGCACACTGTCTCAAAATGTAGTAGGTCCAAGCCAAACTCAAAATATCTAGGGTCTTGGTGGAAAGGCACTCTTCACCACAATATTACACATTGAAAACACCCTCTGTGCTACCAGAGAAATTTTTTGCTTCATGCCCCAATTCTAATCCACCTTCAATGCCCTCTCTAGGGAGGATTCAACTCTTAAGAATTTTATGTCAAGAGTCAAAGAGCAGGAAACTAGGGTTGCTGATAACAAGCTCAAGTAGTGGAGACTTTGGAAAAGATGGAAAAGTTTTTTGAGCCATCCCTTACTCAAAAAAAGGCAATCAGAAGGATTGTGTTGCTTGCACAAAATATAATAAGAAAATTATAGATTCTTAGTCCAAAAAAGGTTGGAAAAAAATCAAAAGAAAGAACTTATCTCCTTCAAAATCCACACATCAGATGATGTTAAGATTTGCCATGAAAGATGAAAATTTCTAAAAAATTAAAGCAATTTGATTTGTTTCCCCATGATAGGATGGGGTGGTAAAATCCACATCGATTGTTTTTTGTAGATTTATCATCACAAGTGATAGAGTAATATGTTATGCACCCCTCTCTTGGGCATGCAATTTATCAATATTTTCTTTCAAATTTTTATGGGGTATGACTCCCTTATGCTAAGATTACACAAAAAAATAAAAAATTTGTGGGCCAAAACATACCCATGAAGTTCCAATGCCCATGAGGACAAGAATTAGGAAATTATAGACACAAGCACTACACCTTCCTGCCACCCTCAATTAGAAATGGGTTGAGAGGAATTAATGTGTATTTTTTGTCAGAATATTAATTTTTTAGCCCTAAAAAATTGTCAATTTATTTCTTTCAAAAAAGGGAAAGATTTACTAAAAAAATTAATATTTTTAAATGAAATATTCACCAAGATTTTATATCTTTTTTTAGGGTGGGTTTCTTAAAGTTATTATTGATACCCATTTAGAACTAGGATTGCAAACTAGAGAAGGCATCTATTCTATATAGGTAGGAGTTTACGTTCATGCACTTATTCCTAAATGTGCACTTTTTTACAAAACATGTATATTCATGTCAAAGTTTCCCCCATTCCACATGGGACTTCCACTAAAAGACTAAAATTTTTGCACCCATCCTTTAATTACATATAGAGCTTGTTTTGAAATCATTCACGAGATTTACAATATGTGATCTTAAATCTTATAGTCTAGACTTAAATAAATTGAAATCTTGGAACAACTTGGACACTTGTAGTAAAGAAATAAATAAAATAACCAACCTTTGTCACATCCAATATCCCTATATTTAAAGAATTCATATCTACTTGTCCCATGAGGGTATCAATGAGTCACATGTTGGTCAAATTGATAAATGCACCAACACCTCTCTAGAATAAAATATTCTTTGGATCTAATTATTGGAATCCTTAGATAAAAAAAGGTTCTTCCCACATGTAGAGAAGTAGTCACATGTAGTGTTTATATACCTTGAGATGTTAGGGTTTACATTTTTATGGCATTTGTGTTTTCCTTTACATCTTCTAATATATGTGAGCATTTTTAAAAACTGCCTTGGTAGGACTATCAATATGTCACATTGAGACATATTGTCCAAGGTCAACCCATGGAAATGTGTATAAATAATTGAAAACAACCTTTAGTCATGCATATACACCTAGCATATTCATGTAGAACTAAAATAATTTTAATATTGTACCAAATCCAAATGTTTTAATCACTGAAATAAAAGATAACTCTTGAATATTTGATGATGTAAATGAATGCATTAAACACCGTTAAATACAAGGGCATAGCAACACATCACACAAAACTATGTGCAATCAAACTTAGGAAAGAAGGGTAATGGTAAGTCAACTCTATTTGAGTTTAAATTTTTGAACTCATGTGTGATGAGTTTGTGCTATGAGGGCAGCCCCATGAATGTGAAATAGTCTTAGAACATGAAAGGGGATAATGCAAGAAATTTTGGAGGTCATGAATAAATTTTGACTTGGGAGTCTAATTGAGCTTTTGGTGTTTTTTCAAGATTTGTTCAGTTTTTTTTTCATTACACAGGTAGTCTTAAACCAGAGGAGCTAATAGATTGGTTGAACAACATGGATTTTTTTTTTTTTTTTGAATGGAAGACTATGGCAGATGAAAGGGAGGTAAAATTTACATGCACTAAATTGAAGGGTCATGCAATGATATGGTGGGGTCATATACAAAAAGAAAGAGTTAGAAAGGGAAGGATAAAATTAGAACATGGAGCAAAATAGAAAAGAAGTTGAGAGAGAAATTATTGCCTATGGATTATGCACAAACTCTTTTTTGTCAATTTTAGAATTTGAAGAAAAAATTGTGCACTATGCATGAATATACAAATAAATTTTATAAATTTTCCATTTGTGTGGAGAATCAAGAGAACAATGAACAAATGGTTTTAAGGTATGTAAATGGTCTCAAATTTTCCATTCAATATGAGTTAAGCATGCATAGGATTAGCAATATGGAAGAAGCATACCAATTAGCTTTAAAAGTAGAAGAAAAACATAGTAGACAATATCTATAAAAGGAATAATGGTGCAAGAAAAGGTACAAAATATCCATTGTAGGGTGATATAAATTATGATGAGGGGGAATCATCTCAAGGAGTAGATAAATTGGATGATACCCAACAAGAATTTCAAAATCATCAAAGGGGAAGATGGTTTCAGAGAGGCAAAGATTATGGTGGTGGTAGAGGATGGAAAACCCATGAATATCTTTCATTTTCTTTAGTTGTGGTGAAGATGGTCATAGAGAATTTGAATATCCAAACTATCACATGCAAGAAATGAAACAAGGATAACAAACCAGATTGAACTTGATTCAAGTTGAGGACGAGAAAGAAGGGGTACATCTAGAAGTTCTACTAGATGTGGGAGAGAGCCTCATCATGAGAAGGACAATGTTGATACCAAAGAATGAGAAACTATAAATCAAAGGATGTGATGACTCTTGGCTTCAAATAAATATATTTCAAATGAGATGCACCTCAGGAGGAAAGATATGTCAAGTTATTATTGATGGTGGCAATTATGAAAACATGGTTTCTAAAGAAATGGTAGATAAATTGAAATTTCCTTGTGAAAAACATATCCACCCTTATTGTATTGCATGATTTGGAAAAGGAAATTAAGTCACTATTGATAAGAGATGCTTAATAAAGTTTTCTATAGGAAGATTTATAAGGATGAAGTATGGTTTGATGTCATTCCAACAGATGCATGTCATGTGTTGTTGGGAAGGCCATGACAATATGAAAGGAAGGTAATGCGTGATGGAGAGAAGAATACATACACTTTTTGGAAGGATGGTTCTAAAGTGATTTTATTACCTCTTAAGGAGGCAAGTTGAAAATATGTTGTCCATAAGAGAACTTGTCAAAGAAAGGAAGGTAATAGGTTTTTTCTTATACACTAGTGATGCAAAAAGAAGGAAGTAAAGGAAAACATGTATCAACAAAAGCAATTGAGTGTCCTTTGGAGGATGTTATAGCTTTATAAAATGAAAGTACAATTGAGAATGAAGATGATAATACTGTAACAATAGAGGAGAAAGAGGTAAATTTTTATTTTTTTGGTTTTCTTAAAGATGAAATGCAAATAGGAGAAGGGATGGAAGGAAAGGTGGTGGTAAAGGTTGAAAAGTGGGAGAATGAAACATATTGGAAACAGCATGTTATAACTAGAAAGGAAAATATTACACATATTTTGGATAAAAAGGAAATGTGCACACAACAAGGTCAAAATAGAAAGTATTTGGTACAAAAGGAAGGACTAGAACAAGAAGATAACACATGGATTACATAATTAAAATTGAAAAATTTGGATAGTGACAAGTGGCACAAGTTTCAGGAAAGAAACTCGCAGGAGATGAGTTTTATCAACGAGAGGAGAATGATGTAGGAACCTTTGGAGGTCATAAATTTTTACTTGGGAGTCTAATTGAGCTTTTAGTATTTTTTTCAAGATCTTTTTCAATTTTTTTTTTAAATTTAATTCCAAACTCTTCCATGTTATTAAATTAGTAAGTTGACAATTAGTGTCACTTTAATTAGTTTAAAATAATTGACAACTTTCATAGGCCATGCAAAAGAGCATGAGAAATTACCAAAAAAAAGGCAAGTTAAGAAAACTGCTAAAAAAATCCAAAAAAAGATATTTTTTGGATTTTGCTAAAAAATTGCCAAAAAGGTAATTTTCAGATTTTGCTAAAAATCACAAAAAGGTAATTTTCAGATTTTAAAATCAAAAAAGATAATTTTTGGATTTTGTAAAAAAATGCCAAAAAAGGTGGTTTTTAGATTTGTACTTAAAGGTAATTTTTTTTTCAATTTTGGGAGAATAGAATGAGGAAAAAAGTTGAATTTACATAAGTATTTTGAGTTTTATGTGTCTTTTTTAATAATAATAATAGTTTATATGTTGTGAATTTTGCATCAGGGGCTAAATCTTAGTGAAGAAAATGAGTATAGAACTATGTGTGCACATAGATGTGATGAATAAATGTATAAAAAATGTATGAGAATATGCAATCATATTAATAGAAATAAGGGCTAAGTGTATGAAAATATATGTAGTACATAGATAACATAAGACACAAACCATGAATTTTTATAAAATAATACAATTTATTAATATCTATGTATAAAAAAACTCTCCTCAAAATAATATACTTACACAAATTTCATCATTAATGAAAAGAGAAAGGACCACTTCCACAATCCAAAAATGAGTTGAAATTGTAAACATTTCACCTCCTCTCAATCCTCATCATTATCATTATATATACAAATTTGACATTTAAAATAACAAATTAACAATGAATTTGTAAAAATATCAAGAAAATCCATTTGCAAGGTCAAGCTTAAAGAGCACAAACTAAGCTATGACTTTCTACATGGGTCAAAATTCTTATTTCTTTCTTTTATTTTTTGTTTTGTCATGTGCCCTACTATTCACTCTTTCTTGAAAAACATTGTATTATACATTGATCACCTTTTTTGATGACTTGAGACGTTTTGAAGAATTTAGGATCTAAGTAACCCTATGTCCCCTTTATATTATAAGTAGTGACATGTGTGTTATTAGAAGCAGATCATATGAGACGAGAAATTCATGTGTTATATTTATATATTATCATATTTAATCTCTATTATATAAATTATATTATTTATTATATTTATAGTATATACTATACTATATTATTTATATTTATATATTTATATATAGTATAATATTTACTATTATATATATATACTATTACATTTACATATATTTTTATATTATTATATTATATTATTATTTATATATTATAATATTTATATATGATTTTCCCTGGATTTAGAATTAAATTAAGAAAAAAATATAAATCTAAGATCCTATTCCAAATTGGGAAATACCTTAGAGAAAATAAGGAATCCAAATACAAAAATAATATCAAATACAAACCTTAAATATAGAGTGGATTTGTTCTTGGATAAACTGTTAGTGCTCAAATTGATAGTATGTATCTAGAAAATGATCATTTGTGTATATGGAATGAAGGATGAAGGGGTTGATTTATAGAAATGATGAAAGGAATGTGAACAATGGAGATTCAATCTTAATGGATGGTTGAGATTGACTGAGAGATAGTGGGGAATCTTGATTGGATAAGAATGGTCATGAAGGTTATAAATGGAAGAGGATAATTATCTCATTTTTATTTATTTTGGATATAAATAGATGTGCATAGGGTAAAAATAAATATGGCATAATGAGGGGGGTTACAAAGGAACCTTGATTGGATATTTTGGGGATTTTATGAATAGTGGATAGTATTTGAATATAAATAAATGGATAATGAATATTATATTTATTTAATAGAAAAGGGTATTTATGAAGATAATTACTTTATTAATGATGGGTAATAAAAGGGGATTTGAAAGAGGACTAGCAAATGGGAATACGTTATGTCTAGGATACAAACAGGTACTAGGTGATGGTTGAAAATAAGTGTCTACATTATATATTATATATATTATTATTTTTGAGAGGTAAGTGTTGTCAAGGGGACAACTCCCATATAATTAAAAATTAAACATGGATAGCTAACAAAGAATTTTATCCCCCTTAAACGTGCATCAGACCCTTAAAGGGGTGCATTACAGTTTTAAATTTGAAATGCTAATACATATTTTGGAGTGTGACCACAAGTTCATCTTGTGAATACCAACTTCTTTTTTGGAAATTTATTTATTTTTGCTTTGCACCACTTTTTATTTAGATGAATCCAAAGTAAATTCATCCTTTATTATAGACCCACAACCCTCCCTAAGAAGAGAAGTTTCATTGACAAGATAAAAAAAGATGTCTGTTTGTGAATACTTGCTTTGAATAGGGTATAAACTTTCTTCCTTAAATGAAGACAATTTCTACGGTGATGGCTCAAGCTCTACATGAAGCAAAATTTTATTGTTTTTAACAAGCTAAGTTTAAGAGACCATAAAACTATCCATAGTGTCATGTTGTGGGAGGGCATCTTTCCACCATGTAGCATGATTTCCAGTGTTGAGCTTTGAGTAGAGGTACAATCAACAATGATGTGTCCTATAGTAAACCATCAATGAAATTGAAAGGGAAAACTCTTATATTCCAATGTCTAAGACCAACTACATGCTGCAATTTTGAAAGTTATATCTGTAGGAAGATCCTTTGAAGTATCAAGATCTACCAAAATGTGTGCGTATGATGTGTGTTTGAAATCAAAAGTATCATGATCAATTTCCAAGAAGCTTCCAAGAGTATTATTGATAGCCTCAATTTACAAGTGTCAAACCAAAATTGAAGAAGGTTTGGAAAATAAATCCATATTGGTTTAATTTGGAAAGACTCTATGGAAGGATTAAAGTCTGGATGCCACGGTTTCAATATGAGGATATTTTGGCCTTGGATCTAGTGTTTTCCACAGAGAAACATTCCAATTGCTCACATAATTAAAAACAACAATTAAAAATCTATAGACAGAAGGGTAGATTTTTACCTACTACCTTTCAAGAGTGGCCACCAAGCTTTGTGATCCACTTGTGAAGGGCCAAAAACCATTAAATTTTTGATTAAGCCATGCATCACAAAAAATATTTTCACTTTAAAACTTCATTTTTAATTCCATCATCAAAAACCATAACAAGATATTTTGAGTCACCATTTAGGGCCCGTTTGTGTTTTCCCCCTTTCATGGGATTTGTAGCATTTCATGGCAAGAATAAAGGAGTGGATGTGATTAAATATGCCACAAATTGGGAAACACTAGGTTGAGGGTGTAGAAAGGACTTAGAGACCATGTATTCTAGATTAGGTCACAAAAGTTTATTTGTCAGAACAATTCGCTAGACCACCTCATTTTAGAGAACATCGACCTTGTCCTTGGCAGAGCACAAAAAGTTGGAAAAGTTGGAGCAATTGGGAGTAGGGATGTCCATGCAAAGGTGAGAGAAATGATTCTCTAAAGTGTTGAAATTGAGGGTCTACCATTGTAGAAGGTTTTGAAAGCATTATCTTTATATATATATATATATATACTCTTTATTATTTAAATATATTACATTATAATAGATAATATATATTATATTGGGCATATGGAAAATTCATCACCAACAATTCATTGGAGAAAAATTCACCATGAAAAATTCACCATGGGAAAATTCACTACCATGAAAAATTCACCACCAACAATTCACTATTGTGAATAATTAATCGCTTTAATATTTTTTAATATATATTTCAAAAATTTTGATTTTTTTTTTTTTGCAAAAAATAATTTTCACCTTTATTACAATTTAAGCATGGTATAATGCCTGCCAACTATCCTCCACAGTCCATCTCTACTGCACATGGTATATAAGCTTTCATTTTCATCATTATTTTATTATTTCATGAAGCGACCTCTTTAAGTTTTTAATATAAAAATGCCACTTAAATTTTATCAAACTAAAAAATGAGGTAAAAAATTGTTTCTCATATGTATAATTAATCATAGATGACAATAAAATAAAATGTATTGAAAAATAATTTTTATTTTTATTATCATAAATCAAATTATTCTTTTCCAAATTTTTTATTCCTAGAACCATTATATTGTATTATATATGCTAATTTCTATAACCCAGCAATAGATTAATTACTTAATAAATTCACAGAAAGAAATTTGATTTATAACAATTAACACAACTGGGTTAATTAACAACTGATAACAGCGGAAGCAAAAATAACAATAAGCCAATCACAAAAAAGACAATAACACAAATTTACCCAGGAAACCCCAATGCGGGGAAAAACCTGCAAATGTTGGATCTTCTATTCAGCCTAACAACAAACTTTTCTTTCAAAAAATACAATATGAGTTTGCTACAGTAATCTTATATTTATAGAGCCTAGTTGCTTTACTTAGCGTGCAAGGAAAGAATCTTTCCTTGCTTTCTTTGGCTTTAATTACACATAACATCACTCTTGTGTTTATCTTATCCTCACAAACTCGAAAACATTCTATTAAAGAATAAAAATCTTGCTGTTGCTAAAAATCCAACTTGAATTGCTTTAAAGCATATCTAATCTTGAGTTGCTTTAAAAAAAATCCACATCCCACCTTTCAAGCTACACAAATCAACACTCCCTCTTAGCAAGGAAGGTGTTTTGCACCACACCCAACTTGTCCCTGAAGAATTCAAACTTGCTCTTCATCAAGACCTTCGTCAAGATATTTGCTATTTGTTCATCCGTAGGAATGTAATTGAGCTTCACTATCCCCTTCTCCACACAATCTCTGATGAAGTGGTACATGATCTCAATGTGCTTTGACTTGTCATGAAACACTGGATTCTCAGAGATTTTGATACAACTTTGATTATCACAGTAAATGACTGTAGGATCTAGCTCTTGATCAAAGAGCCTAGCTAGAAGTTTTCGAAGCCAAATAGCGTCACATGTAGCGATACTAGCTGCCATATACTCAGCCTCTGCAGAACTTAGTGCAACTGACTTCTGTTGAATCCTACTATACCAAGAGACTGCTCCTGATCCCAAACTGAAACTGCACCCTGAAGTGCTCTTCCGATCAGCTGTACTACCTGCCCAATTGGCATCGGTAAACCCCTCAAGCTTCACTCCATCTTGCTAAACATACTTTGGCCCATAATCAACTGTGCCTCAGAGATATCTCAAAACATGCTTCACAGCTATCCAGTGCACACATTTAGGTTCCACCATAAATTGACTGAGTGAGTTCACTGCAAAACAAATGTCTAGCCTGGTGTTGACCAAATACATAAGAGAGCCTATCAATTGTTTGTATAAAGTCGGGCCCACTGCCTCTGATCTAGAAGCATCAATCTTTTTCCAATTGGTCACAAGTGGCATTGACATAGGCTTACAATTCTCCATTCTGAATCGTTTCAAGATATCAATTAAGTACTTCCCTTGTCCAAGGAAGATCTCTCCCTCTTTCTACCACAACTCCAATCCCAGAAAGTAATGCATCAACCCCAAGTCCATCTCAAACTCTCCTGCAAGATCCCACTTGCAGTGTGCTATGAGCTCCTCTGACCCTGTGAGAAATAGGTCATCAACATATAACAACAATATGAGAAGTTCGCCCTTCACCTGAACATAGTATAGGTTCGGATCCGCCTCACTCTTGATGAAGCCCACACTCTGCAAGTAACTGTCGATACGTGAATACCACGCCTTGGGAGCCTTCTTGAGTCCATACAGTGCTCTTTTCAACCTGCATACATGAGAATCCCTCTCACGCGCTTCAAACCCTTCTGGTTACTCTATGTAAATCTCTTCCTCAATCACCCCATTGAGGAAGGCCATCTTTACATCCATCTAATGAATCCTTGAACCCATCTGTGCTGCTATAGAAATGATAGCTCTTATGGATGAGTACCTGGCTATTGGAGTGAAAGTCTCATCATAGTTGACTCCTTCCTTCTGAGAAAACCCCTTAGCCACAAACTAGGCTTTGAACTTTTCCACACTACCATCTGCAGCATGCTTAATCTTATACAGCCATCTCGAGCCCACCACAAACTTATCTTCTGGTTGTGGTACTACCTCCCACACACTATTCATGATGGATGAATAATCTTCCACCATGGCATCCCTCCATACTTGGTGTTTGGACGCCTCTTGAAAGCTGGAAGGCTCTACTTCAACTAATTCACTCATAAGTGTGACATACTCAGAATAATGTCTAGGATCCCTTCTCTGTCTGACTGAATCTTGAGGATCACCTACATATTCTTGAGCCTCTCTCAATGTCTACTTAACTACCCTATTTCTCCTCTTCTCAGTAATAGGAATCTGAGGTCGAGGAATTATTTATTCCTCCTTCTGATCACCCTGCTCGGCTTGCTTGCTCCACTCTCTAGCTTGCATGACTGAAGTTTCAGGAATTTGTGCTACCTCAACTGTGGATGGTTGTTCCTCCTTATTCATCAAGTTGCTTGACTTCTGAAGAGCCCTCTCTTCCTCAAACTTCACATCTCTACGAACCATTGTTTTCATGAGAGAAGGAATGTAAACTCAATAAGCCTTAGAATTTTCACTGTACCCAACAAGGATACCCTTTTCTGCAGTAGGTTCCAACTTGGTTCTTTTCTCAACAAGAATGTGAAAATACACAAGGCATCCAAAGATGCGAATGTGCCCCAAGTTTGGTTTCTTACTAGTGAATGCCTCTTTTGGATTCAACTTGCCCAACACTTTGTGAGGGCTCCTATTTTGCAAATACACAACTGTATTGCAAGCTTCTTCCCATAAGAACCAAGGCAGATCCTGATCATGAAGCATGGCCTTGGCTGCTCCAACTATAGCCCTGTTCTTCCATTCAACAACCCCATTCTGCTGAGGGTTGTACGAAACTGTCAACTCTTTCTTAATACCTTCCTGAGCACATAAATCTTTGAAGGCATTCGAGGTATACTCACCTCCATTATCAGACCTCAGTATCTTGATCTTCTTCCCAGTTTGGTTCTCCACGAGAGCCTTAAACTCTTTGAACCTACTGAAAACCTCATCTTTATTCTTCAGAAAATATATCCATGTCTTCCTGGAGAAGTCATCAATGAAAGTAACAAAATACTCATATCCATTTAAGGATGTTGTTGACATGGGGCCACACACATATGAATGTACAAGATCCAAAATCCCTTCGGATCTAGTGTCGCTGCTTGGAAAATTGGTCTTGGCATATTTACCAAAAGCACAACCCTTGCACACCTCATGCTTTTTTGTCTTCATCTCAGGCAGCCCCGACACTATATATTTAAGAATATTAAGTGCACCATGGTGAAGGTGAGCCATCCTCTGGTGCCACAATTCTCCTATCCTTTTACAGCTACTAACCAACGCATGTGCTGGCTCAAACTATAACTGAAACAAGCTGCCATGCCTAACTCCAATCACTTTTGCAACCTTGGAATCTTTGGGATGAATATAGACTTTTCCCCTCTCAAAGGTTACGATGTAACCCTTGTCTTCCAAAGCAAAAACTGAGATTAAATTCTTTGTCATGCCAGGGACATACAACACATCCTCCACCAACAAAGGTTTGCCAGACTCCCTCTGAAACTTGACGGTGCCAATACCAGTTGCATGGTACTTGGCATTATCTCCGAGCTCAATATAGAAATCTAGGTTCTTCTCCTCCAACTTGGTGAAACATTCTCTGACTCCTTTCATGTGGCGAGAAGCCCCACTGTCAATATACCATACCCTGTTGGCAATTGAACTTGAGAGATAGGCAATGAGTGAAAACTCATTCTCAAATCGTGATGCAAACTCCTCCACCTCAGCTGTAGCAGCAAATTGCTTCTTTTGCTTGTCCTTATTTTTCTTATTCAGACATTGACTGGCATAGTAACCCATCTGATGGCAACAAAAACATTTAATCTTGCTTAGATCTTTCTTCTTCCCACTCTTGGAAGAGGAACCTTCCGATTGCTCTTTATTGGACTTCTTTTTACCCTTGCTTGCAAGAGCAAGATTTTCTTCATCATGACCCTTCTTCGTCTGATCTCCTTGATGAGCACCTTCACGGATCTCCTCCTAAACAGAATCATCCCAAAGTCTTGCTCAATCAAGTAGCCGATCTATGCCGACAACACACTTGACAAACACTTCCCAATGCTTCGAAAAACCATTCAAGGCTATATGCACCAACTCATCTTCATCAATCTTCTCTCCAATAGTAGCAAGCTCATCCCTGACTTTTGTCAGCTTGGACAAGTAAGAGGTCACACTCTCACCTTTGGACATCTTGGTATTATGCAATTTGTCCTTGAGCATCATCTTACGACTCTGATAGTCACTCTGATAAAGTTTTATGAGCATATCCCACATCTCCTTGGCGGTGTCTTTCCCTGATAAATGAGGAATTAAATGATCTCTTACTCCATCCAAGATAATCCTTTGAGCCTTGGCCTTCTTGACTTTATGCGAATTTAAGGCAACAGGATCATTTGTTGGTGGTGTCACTTCTGTACTAGCATAGATCCACAACATGTTCTCCTTGAGAACAGATGTAATTCGAACCTTCCACTACAAGAAGTTAGACACACCCTCAAGCCTGTCCTCGTATCAAACACTGGTTACCATAGCCACAAAAGAACTAGAGATGAAAAACTATTTTTTTTCTTGAAATATGCATCACAAATCTTGGCTTTGTATTCAGAGTTGAGAGCTCTGATACCATGTTAATTTCTATAACCCAGCAACAGATTAATTACTCAATAAATTCACAAAAAGAAATCTGATTTATAACAATTAAAACAACTGGGTTAATTAACAACTGATAATAGTGGAAGCAAAAATAACAATAAGCCAATCACAAAAAAGACAATAACAAAAATTTACCCAGGAAACCCCAATGCGGGGAAAAACTTGCAAATGTTGGATCTTCTATTCAGCCTAACAACAAAATTTTCTTTCAAAAAATACAATATGAGTTTGCTACTTTAATCTTATATTTATAGAGCCTAGTTGCTTGACTTAGCGTGGAAGGAAAGAATTTTTCCTTGCTTTCTTTGGCTTTAATTATACATAAAATCACTCTTGGATTTATCTTATCCTCACAAACTCGAAAACATTCTATTAAAGAATAAAAATCCTGGTGTTGCTAAAAATCCAACTCGAATTGCTTTAAAACATATCTAATCTTGAGTTACTTTAAAACAAATCCTCATCCCACCTTTCGAGCTACAAAAATCAACAATATATACACACATTATCTTTATTATATTATTATTATATTATATATAATAAAAATAATATAATATATAATAAAAATAATATAATATATAAAAAATATAATATATATAAATATATAACATATTATATTATATTCATATCTACTAAATTTGATGAAGATTTTAACGATGTGGCACCTATATAATAACCATGCATAATAGACATCGTATTCCACACACAAGGAAATTTTGCTCTAACTAGATGGGAATTGCAGTCAGTCAATGCTGGATTGTTCTGAATGACTGATCTTGCATTTGAATTTGAGCCATTCAAAGTACAACTATTTCGAATCATTATCTTAAATTTTTGTAGTTTAGCAAGTAAAATTATTAAAATTCTGTAAAAACATTGAATTGATGGATAGACTGGTATCTAACCAAATTATTCAAGGTCAAAGCATAAATTTTGATCATTAATACTGTTCTCAGGAGTAGTAAAGGTAGGTTGTAAGACTTCCTTGAATCAAGGGTCTTGGAAATTTAATCAAATGCCGTGAAAGTTCAGAAATCTTCATTATTAGAAAGTTGGATCTAAGCAAACTTAGTAAATACATTAGTTTGTGAAAAAAGTCATAAAGGTGGTCTGTAAGACTTCTACAAATCATAAGCAAACTTAGTAAATACATTAGTTTGTGAAAAAAGTCACAAAGGTGGTTTGTAAGACTTCTACAAATCATAAGCAAACTTAGTAAATACATTAGTTTGTGAAAAAAGTCACAAAGGTGGTTTGTAAGACTTCTACAAATCATGAGTCATGGAAGTTCAATCAAATATAATGAAAATTCAGAAATCTTGACTATTTAAAAAGTTGGGTCTAGCAAATGTACAAAACATACAAGTTTGTGATTAAAGTCACAAAGATGGTTTGGAAAACTTTCACAAATCACAGGTTCTGAAAGTTCAATCAAATATTGTAAAAGTTTAGAATCTTGACTATTTAAAAAGTTAAATCAAAACAATCTTACAAAACACGCAAATTTATGATTCAAATAAGAAAAGGATCTACAAAGACTTCCTCCAATCACAGATTATGGATATTCAATCAAATCTCCTCAAAATTCAGAAATCTTGACTGTTTAAAAAGTTAATTCTACACAAACTTATAAAACACGCAAAGTGTGTGAACGAGGAACGATGAAATCTGCAATAGATTGAAAGAGTATTTTGAATGGGTGAGGTTTCATGGAGTCCATTCAGACAGCTGTATTACAATTTCCTTCAAGTCAAACAATATTTTTTGTCAATGTCCCCGCCGCGCTGCCGATAATTGCAGTACTGTTTCTTCGAACAATCACGCTGGAATTTTGTCAATTCTCAAACCAAACTGGCAATGGCACTAAATATGAAATGGACGTGTCCATAAGTTTTTACAATGAATTAATTATAAATTATTGGTTTGAATATAGAGAAATGTAAATATTCTAAGTTTTAAAAATTGGATGAAAGTTTTAAAGAGATTATATAAATTGAATAATACGTTAGGGGAGAGGGGTCCATAGTGGAGCACCCTAATTTCATGTTTCTCAAAATCTTATGTGGAAATTTCAAATCACTTCCAATTTTGTACAACCATTTATTTGGCAACTCACATGCTTCTATATTTCGTCTTAGGGCCACATCATCAAATATGATGCCACATCAGCATGCTTTTTGTTGAGGTATCCAAAAAGGCCCAAAAAAAAGTGAGATCGATGATGGTGCACTAAGTCATGTTTTATTGGTACGCTGATGTAGCATCACATGATTTGTCAATTTATGTACTTTATGGATAAAAAGTGTTTTTCAATTGGATATTAAGGTGCTTCATTATGGGGCCTACTAAGGACTACTTCTATCCCCACTATGGGCCCCTCTCCCCTATTGAACATCATTTTTTTTGTGATAATGATAGTCATTTTGTATAGTATATATTTCAATAGAATGGAGTGTTTTATTGATGGAAGGGTCTATGTATTCGAGGTTGATATTGTATATAAATGAGACTCCTTTTATCTCTAGAGGGACACACATGCACTATCTTGCATGCATGTATATTGCCACTAGTTGAAGGTTGAAAAGATGTGTTGATCAACTATTGTATGTATAAGGTAACAATGAATGCGAGATCCTAATGATCAATATTTTTAATACTAATTGACACTATTTCAAGTGTTAGACCTTTGAGATTTATAGATTATTGAAGTGCACACCCTGTTCAATAGGAAGTTGGTGGTGATTATCATAAGTATAAAAAATGATTGGCACTAGTTGTGGGTCATGTAGATTCCAAGGTGTACCCACATAATGTTTGAACTTGACAACAAACAGGATCAACCTTACATCTAGTGATTCATCTTCAAGATTTAAATAGGATCAACCCCTTGGTTGTTCTGCATGGCACCATTTACCTAGCACCTCCAATGATTTTATCATATGTTTAAATTATGTAGTGCAACCAAGCCATTTGTTGCAAACAAATATATAGAGGATTTCTATGCAACTTTCTCACCATCAGTGAGAAAAATATTAGAGCATGACATAAGGAGTTCACAATTTGAAATAGTTGACTTTGCATTCCTAATACTGGAGAGAAAGCTATAAAATGAAATTTGAGATAGCTTAAATTACCTTGTTGATAAAACATGTCATTTAATGTAATAATCATGTTAAAGCTACACCAAAGTGTTGGCCCATTAGATGCCACAACATATATAGGAATTACTTTTATAGGTGGCAAATGACCCAAATCACCAATGAGTATATGGAGTGAGCATCTAAAGGAAATTGATTATGAATGAGAAAGGCTTCATGCAAGCACCTATCAATGTGAGCCAATAACGTAGGCCCAAAAAACCCATCTAATCAATTAGAATGTACCAAATGAAATGCATGCCCTCTTGATATGTTGTAAGTGACCCCCCCTCAAGAGCATTCATCTCTTTTAATGAAATGCAAAAGGTAACATAGATTATGGATACATTGATGTTGAATGTTGCACATTGCCATTTAAAGAAAATAACAATAATAGTGATTATGATAGAAGAATGACTACTAAAATTGTATGTCTAATTATATGAATAGATCATGTATGCTAGTTGTTTCTGTTTCCCTTAGATCTTTCATGCATTCCTCTATCCCAAGTCAGAATATTAGAGAATCTATAATGAATATATTAACATAAATCAAGTGAAGGATGAAATGAGACATTAGGAATGGTCTAGTAAACTAGTTATTAGTTAAAAATTTAGGGTTGAACATAAATGTTCATGTTGTGTATAAGGTATTTAGGTTTCATAAATGTTTAGGGTTCAACATAAACAAATTATTATGCATCCATCATTTTTTATCAAAATCTATTACACATACTATGGATGTAGTAGAATTTTTCTTTTATATTACATACTTTGTTTTTTTCTCTAAATGTATCTCATAATTATTTCCTCTACTTCAAGTAAAATGATCTTATTCTTGGAATTTATTATCTAGCACATATGTAGCATTGAATTTCCAACATGGTGCATGGGCCCTCCTTACAAATCCAATAAACATATATTTTGTTTATATTGTTTCCCACATAACATTTCTATCAATAACACATAACCTATCAAAAGCAATAACTACCAATTTAACTACATATTTCCACTCATGATTACTTCACATTGAATTCCTTTTAAATTTATTAAAATTCCATTAATGAACACGTATTAAATAAGAAAAGATATAATAAATTATTGATGTAATAATTTGATATTATCTTAAACATAACTTGAATTCTTGAAGAGAAGCACCTAAGAATATTGCCATATGTAGTGACTGCCAAAACATCTATCTTAGCATATTTTGTTGATTTGGGATGTTGGAAAGATGATTTCAATGAGGGAGGGACAAAAACGTAGGTCTTAAAAGGTAGGTTTAAGTAACTTTTTCATTATTAATTGTATTTAAATAGTTATATATATATATTTTTTTGTATTGATCAAAACAAAAAAAAAAATTACAAGAAAAAGCTACCTAGGGTAGCAGAAAAACCTCAGCCTAAACAAACCATGTACAACAAAAACTAGGAACAACACAACGTTACAAAGGCTGTCAAAAAATCAGCCATTACAAACAAGAGACATATTACAAGAGCTGAATAACATTTTACAATGATTGACTTCATTGTCCAGCTGAAACTTCACTATTTGGTCTTTGATCTGCTGTAGCTGCTGTTTGGCCTTCTCATTCTTCTTACATTTAACCCGGATCTGCGAAAAAAGAACAACCACCTGGAGACATATATTAGAGTAAAGCCGAAGAGTACCAACCACTTGATAATAATTACTAGAAAACATAGCTACACATCTATTTTTCCATATATTCTTCAAAACAACATGTCAGATTGAATCAGCAATAACATCTTTTTGCATACCAAAACCAAAAACAGCTTCTTTCCAAGTCAAATCATGATTAAAAATAGTTGAGAAGTCTCGGAAAATATTAAACCAAAGCCTTTTAATATATATACAATCCCAAAAAATGTGTTTCAAGTTTTCCACACTATTACAAAAAGGACAGTTTGCTGGTTGGACCATAATACACTTCAACCTATCCCCCACAAGTAGCTTGCAGTGCAATATCTTCCAATCCAACATCTGCGAGTCAAAATTAGCTTTGGAGCACTATATTTGAGCACTTAAATTAAACCAAATTGTAGAGCTAAATCTGCATTTCCACTTTTGATTCAAACGATTAGCAATATTCCAACTAGGAATCATCTTCAAATATATATTTTTTAAAGGGAAATGGTTGAAATGGCTGAATGATATAACCATTTCCAATCTCTAAAAAAATAGCAGTCCCTTGAAGTACATAATTCCATAGTGAGATCCACTGGCACCAAGGACTTAATAAAAATGAAAACTGTTCATAACAAGAATTCAGCCTATGCTGCTCTTTAATTTTGTTCCAAGGAGCCCAGTCAAGTAGATCAAAGTCCCAAAGGTCTTTAAATTGTCTAACTCTCTTTTTAAACAAATAATAAGCCTGCCTTGGGAAACAAACAGCCAAAGGTAAATCATGATAAGAAATTATCTTATTCCACCAAATTGACATTGAAACAAAACTAAATCCAGTCTGCGTTATATTTAATTTTGGTTGTATTTGTATGTTGATTTTTTTTTTTTTTCGATGATTCACATTATTGAGAAGATCTTTCAATTCATTTAGTATTATGTGAAAAATTTTACTTGTGAATTCTTAAAAGGGAAATAATAGGGTTCTAATTCTCTATACAGATAAAGAAGATCTAATCCAAAGGTAACAAGTTAATAGGTTAACATTTATGTAGAATGCTCCTACACGATGGACGACACCTCCTACCATTCCCGCCCTATGTCAAATTTGAAATCCTCCTGCTCCCGCTCTCCTAACCATTGTCGCCGCTCTCTTACGACGGACCTACCTGTTGCTTCACTGCGTGCTATGAATTAGTTGTGGATATTACGCCCTCTCTGAGTTTGCTGTTGGTAGTTGAGGCTAAGTCTAGCCCCAATACTACTGTGGATGGGTTTCGAGTGTGTTCCTCTGCAACAAAGACACCTGTTCAAAATTCTTTTATGGATACAGTACAGAATAAGAATGCTGGGGTGGACTCTGCAACCTTTATTATGTGTTGGTGCTGCCCCTGTTATCTCTCTCGACAAGGACGTCTCTTGACAATATTGACTCCTATTCAAAAGCAACCCTTATCTATAGGTTTTGCCATTGGTGGCCTCCCCTCTCTGAGCTGCATCTCTGTATTTCCAACCACTGGTCTCTATTGGTGGAAGGTAAGATGGAGATTTATCCTTCTGCTAGAGGGTTTTTGGTAGTTGGCTGTTCTTCGGAAGATAGACAGGAAATTTTAGATCATGGACTATGGGAATGGGACTCTCATCCCCTATCCATGAGGTAGTGGGTTCATTCCTTCAACCCCTTGAAGGATCTCACTAATGTTATGCCTACTTGGGTGAGATTGTCGTATCTCCCCTTACAATTTTGGTGCTCCTCTACTTTTGAGGACATTGGAAATGCTCTTGGTAGATTTTTGAAAGTAGACATTGCTTCCAAGAATTTTACTCACACCTTTCTTGCAAGGATTTTGGTGGAAGTTGATTTATCTCAAGCTTTACCTGGAGAGGTAGTGCTTTAGGTTAATGGCTAGTCCTGGTCTCGGTTGGTGGATTATGAAAGTATCTCTTTTCATTACAGACGTTGTTTCGCTACTAAACACCTGGCTTGTGATTGTCCTCGTGGGGCTCATCTTGTTTCTTCCTCCACCTAGTGGAAGAATGCTCTTCGAGAACATTTAACAATGTACCTTGATGCTAAATCTTCTTTTGATAGTGAGGATTATAGGCTTCCTTCTCCTTCTATGCAGAAGTTTACTATTGTCGATGGCATTGCTCCTCCGGAGGCTTCTTTTGTGTTGTTCCAGAATAAGGTTGCTCCACCTGTTGTGTGAGCTTCTTCCCCCAAGTCCCCTGCTATCCCCTTGCTGAACAATGCTAGTTTAACTTCAATTCCTATTGCTTCGGTCTCAGTCTTGAATGCTTCACCTAAAGCATCTTTGCTCCACTTTCTTGTTACTTTGAAGGCGATTATTCCCCTTCTGATCCAACTAATCTTATTTCAGATTCATCTTGGACAATAGTGCAATGAAAGAAGAATTCCAAGAAGGCCAATATTTTATGTAACAAGCCCTTGGTGGCCTTGGTTCCTAGCTCTAGGGATTGAGCTATTTTTTGTTGCTATTGTTGGGCTATTTCCTACTGGTAGCTCCTTGCTACTGGTTTTTTTGTTTTTGTTGTTCTAGCCCTGTTGTTTTTGATTGGTGGTTGTGTTTGGCCAATCTGTTTTGTTAGACAATTTAGCCTTGTTGTTTGCTTTGTATGGGATTAGGGCCCTTCCCTACTTGTCTAATAAAAAACAAGTTAATAGTTTAAAATTTAAAAGAATTATTGATCTCCATGTGATGTTTCACAACCAATCCATGTTTGATTCCATACTCCCCTAAAGACCATATTAAGTTAGATTAAAATCAAAATTTACTATTTCAAAATGGTTTGCATGCCTCCTAAAGATCCCTATCAAATAATGATAGAAAATGTAAACTATAAGAAGTATGTTTGATTTATAAGGTAAGTTCAATGAATATAGTCATTATATCAATAATTAATGATACTAAATCAAATATTACGAATCTATCACAATTTAATTAGTTGTACTAAAAATAGAAGAAATTATTGTCAAGCAATTATCTATCAATTATTGAGAGTGGAAAAGTATCATAGTAATATGAATATCACTTGTGTGGACAATCCAAGATATCAAATGTCATATTAATTATTGATAAATTCCACACTCTAAGCATCAAATTTATATGAAATGTTGATAGTACAAATTTCACACACTTTATTAAATACTAATAGTATATATAATCACAATAACCCATAGCAACATAACAATCATATTCTCAAACAAATACTGGTAGCCCATACATCATATTGTTTATGTCAAATAATGATAGTCCAAGCATCATACCTCTATCAAATGTTAACAGTCCAAGCATCATGCCATTATCAAAGGTTAATAGTCCAAGCATCATAATAGCTATATCTATCGAATTATAGTGATCTCAAAAAAATATTTACGAGATTCATTTTCAACCTTTTTCTTATTAAGAGAGTCAATTTGAAGCTTTAATATTTTACCTCCTAAAATAAATTTTGATGGATAAATGTTGCATTGTATTAAGTGAGTCAATTCAAAGCTTTTTCTTAACTAGATAACTATAATTGCTAGATTATCAACTTGAATGGTATGTTTGTATTTGTGCTTGTCTACTTGATAGATACTAATTAGTCTCATATTCATGGATAAAGTCATTCAACACTCTCCATATGGAGACCTTTTGTGGGAGATTTATGACTACCAAGGATCACATTTTCTTTTATCTTAGATTGAGGTTGAGTGACTAGAAAAATTAATAAAGGAGGAAAGAATGAGCAATTATTACCCAAGAATAATAAGAAGCCTCATACTATATGGTGCAGGAGCACCTAGGCTAACCTCCATCTTGTTAATTTCATTTTGGCTTGTATCTGACCTTAGCCAAGTTAGAGGGGTTATGTATGTGTTTTGGACCTTAGAAGGTCATTGTTGTGCTTAGGTGAATTAGTCATTAGGACTAAGATTCACCAAAGTTTTTTTGTCTTTATTAGTTTTTGCTTTGTTTAGCCATGTTGGAATTGGAGCCTTAAATGTGTTCTAAACACATCAATGTTGTAAGGAGGATGCCATGAGGCAGTGAAGGGAGTTGGATGCTTGGAATCAAGGAGTTAGAGGTCCTAAGAATTAGGGAGATGGCATAATGGTTTGTTGCCAAAAGTTGTCATGTTGCATGCAACTCGGTTACCTTGGATCCCTTAGAAGATGGGAGTGTGGGATCGACCATCATCCCTAAAAACATGGCAAAATGCATCTATGATGCAAGAGGCTCAAGTTATAAGGATAGTAGTTTGTAATTAAGTTGATGTTTATGCTTTTGAATAGAAGAACTCTGTATTTTCTGTGTATACCAAATGTTTTTGAGTGACAGTGCTATTAGATGAATTAGATGTATTGATTTGACATTAGATTTGTGTTCATAGAGTAGTCTTAAGCATTTTTCATTTTGTAACCAAATTGTTTTGAGTTAATCTAGTGTGTTGAGTTCATAAGTTAAGGTTTTAGAGGGTTTTCTTGTTCTGTTCAGACCAGTCAGTCTTTTAATGGCTCCCCCATAAAATCTAGCCATGGGGTCTTCCTGAGATTAGATGGATATGATAGGGGAGCCAATGATCTATAAATACTTAGCAGTAGGAGTCATGAAGAGTCGAGCATTTGCATTTAAAACCAAACCCTAGGCAAGTTCCAAATACCCGGTTAG
Organism: Sequoia sempervirens; assembly: GCA_007258455.2. NCBI lineage: Eukaryota > Viridiplantae > Streptophyta > Pinopsida > Cupressales > Cupressaceae > Sequoia > Sequoia sempervirens. Next base: position 131,656,599 of record VDFB02058242.1, read on the forward strand.
AGGTTTGGCAGTGAAGAGTTGAAGAGATTAGGTAGGCGAAAGAGGTACCGTATGAAACAAGTACAGTTCTAGGTGGGGCAGAGCCATATCTTAGTATGCTAAAAGGATTGAGGTCTGGTCAATCCATTTGTTTAGTTGATAAGCAAGAAAACAGTGAAACCCTAGTAATTAGGCTTTTTAGCCCTATTTGCCCTAGGTTATAGGAAACATGTATATGAAGGAGTCAGGGGTTTGAAACCCTGTGAATCTTTTAAAGGACCAAAAAGGGTATCTAGAAGTGAAGTTTTTTTTCCAGGTTGTTTGGAAAGTTTGAGCAAGAAAGTCAAAAAGGTCACTATCAAGGGCTACAAGGAATGAAGCCTTCTCAAGGCAAATTCTTGAAATCGGTAAGAGTAAAGATTGAAGACCATCCAATATGGATCTAATTGGATGTGAAAGGCATGTTTCCAGTATCTCTGACACCCTTGCAAGTAGTTCAAGGTGTTGTGTGATGTTGGCACTTAGAGTCTTCTAAGTGTAGGAGAAAGTTGCTAATTCAAATTGGTGTTAGTCTTCCAAGGTGAAGCACAAAGTTGAGAAACTCTTGGAGAGGAGTTGAAACATAGCTTAGTTAATGACCTAAGCCTAACTAGAACCTAGAAGCTATCAGGTTCCAGGAAGAAGACAGTGAAAAGGTCTTTTAGCAGATTGTGCAAGCAAGCCAAAGAACACTTACACCACTATAGTTGGTGCAAAAACCAAGAATAACTACTTGGAATAGAGTTCATGCAAAACTAATTAGATAAGTACAAAAATTTATAGTTATAATTGTGGATTTAAATATTCCTTATGTATATTGTAGGTATTAGTGCATATATGGACCAAAAGAATAGTAAGACAAAGATATTGATGAAATTTTTGATGGACTTCCTTAGCTCCCAAATCAAGGAAGGATAGTAGAATTTCTACAAACATAGAATATATGGTTTCATGTGCCACTTTAGCAAAAGATTCATGGTTTGTAGGATGGGCCATGTTTTGTTATGGTAACTCTAGGTTTAACACATGGATAAGGTGGGAAAATCTTGTTATGGTCAAGAGAAAAATGAATATTTCTCAATTATGTCATTATTTACTCCATTTATTAGCAAATAAATATATTTATGGTTGGATTTCTTATCGCTCCTTAGTATTCCTATAGATATAGTGCATTAATAATGTAGAAAAATGATGCATAAAAAGTTAGCCATGTTAAAGGGGCGAGCATTTGGGGATGATATCCTTAGAAAAATTGATATTTTGATAATTGAACATAGAATCAAGACTTCAAGGGATATGTGTAAGATTTTTTATATAATTCTCTATACCATGCAAGATTTGGCTATGGATGTAGCCACCCAAGATCTAGGAGCTTTAATGAAAGAACAAGAGAGAGCCAACATGAGAGAATTTTTTTTTTCTATTTAAATATGTAAATGCATAATATGTATACATGTATATTATTGGTTTAGATTACAATGAAAACTCCTTGGTTAAATAGGCCAAGGTGAGACATATGATGAAACAATATTATGACATGAGATGTTTATAAAGTGATGATTCTCCAAGAATGTCCTAAGTAAACTTAAGTAAACTAGTTTGAATGGGACCTAATAGAGAAAATCGTTAAGAAATATACCTCATTCACATCAACGCCCCCATTTAAGTATAAAATGGGGAGAATGTGGAAACATGGAAAGATGAAATTATGGGTCCTCCAATTTACATGAGACCTCTTTGAATCTTTATTCATATTCTTTCACCATTTCTCCTTCCTTCTATATTAGGTCTCATTTTGCTAACACTTTTGGATGGGAATTCTAAAGTGGAAAAGTTAATTATGAATTCCTTCTTCACTTTGTCCCAATCCTTGTCATGTTTGGGGTAGCTCTTCCTATACTAGTCTAGAGAATCTTCCTTAGAGATCCCACAAATTGAAATAATTTAGTCTAGTCTTGATTGATTCCCTTCCTCTATCAGAGAGATTCTAGGATGAATATGTGCTCCACAACTTTGGTGGTGTCCTTTCCAAAGGTTTGGAATTTAATCTTAGGATCCTATTATTTTGTTAGTGTGCTCTTTCTTTACCATGGAGTAAGATTTTGTTAGCTTTTTCTCCTTTGTAGGGATTTTGACTAGTGTAGGCTTGTCTTCTTTTCCTTTTATCCCTTGTTATCTTGATTTCAAAGAATTCTTTGCCTAATATTTCATCACAATTTGTTATAAATTTCTCCTACACATCTCTTATTTCTTCTTCATGTGCTTCTTGTAGTAAAATCCTACTTGCTTTATATGGCATGGGGGATGAGTCCTGGTTTGAGGTATGTGCCTTTTAAAGTGACATTTAGTTTTTGGTAATATACTTATATTTTTAATGACATATTATTAGTTATTTTGAATAATTATTTCCTAGATTAAGCATGGTTTTATTCTCTTTACATATGCCTTCATTTGTAAATCCTTTAAAAAAAATTCTTACTAATTTGTCAAGGTAATCTACATATAATTATAGAATTTTCTCTGGGGTCTCAAGGAACTCCAAAAATTTCTCTTCCAAGTTAATTTTAAGATTGGACCAATGATTTTTAAATTGTGTTGTTTTGATTATTTGTGGTAGAACTAAAACTTATTTATTCTCATAATATTCATCTAATTTCTTCCTTGATGACCCATAAATTCTTACACTATTTTTCAACTTTGTCAGTATTTCTCCCACCCTATCCAAGCTTCTTGGCATTGGTTGTGGTGTTTGAAAAAGTTCTATTTCTCTTTTAGTGGTATAACTTTCTTTCTTTTTTGTTGGAAACACTCACATTGATGCACTTAGTAGCACCCACCTTGGTGCACTCATTTCTTCTTCGTTTTACATTCTCTATCCTTTTGTTGTACCTATCTTTCCTTTTTGAAGTTTGATTATGTCTTCTTTCCATGTACTTATCCATTCTTAAATGGATTTCTACTAAAATTTCCTCTCTAATTCCTTTTTGTTTCTTGTTTTCACTTTTAGCCATGGGTGTTAATAATTTGGTTTTATATTAGTCCTTTATCCATCCCATGGTAGTTATTATATGTCTTAATTTAATACCTGTCACATCTTTTTAGGGATTCCTCTTAGAGATCTCCCCCCTTTCTATTCACCATGCATAGATGCCTAACCCCCCTCTCATGAGGTAGACACATGGGAAATTTTTCTATAGATTATAAGAAAATTTTCATAACCTCTTCTAATATCCTTGTTTGAATCCACAAAATTGAAGTTTAATTTTTGGTCTCTTATCTATTCCTAACTAGGGTCCCAACAAATAAACCAATGTGAGAAAGAAAATTTAAGATCAAAAACTAAAGTTTTGAGTCCCAAATACTCTTAGTGTGAATTGTATTTATACCCCAAAATCAACAATAGTAGAAGGATTAAATTTAGGATTTAAATATGATATCTATACTTAATTTATCCACATGGAACATGAGTCATACATAATTATGACTCATGTTTTGAGTCCCAAATACTCTTAGTGTGAATTGTATTTATACCCCAAAATCAACAATAGTAGAAGGATTAAATTTAGGATTTAAATATGATATCTATACTTAATTTATCCACATGGAACATGAGTCATACATATCATGTGTCATAAAATTAGAGATCACAAGATATTCTTAAAATTTTGTATAAATGATATATTTAGTCTTTCAGTACATCATTCCATTCATCTATGTTCTATTTCATATACATTTGGTATCATATACCTTATATATCTATTCCATCTTATTTATTATCTTATACATTTATCTTTGAGTTAGGATGTGTCCCTTACAAGATGGATCCTTTCTAGATAGTCTTGATCTCTGCATCCCTTTTGTGATGTTTTTTGGTAGGATTTGCTTACTATTTTGGACCCTTTCTCTATTGTTTCCCTACCAACAATGATCATCATGAATATTGCCACTTAATCACTATGAATTTAAGAATGAAATTATGAACATTTAAAATTGAAAGGTTAACATCAAATCAAAGAAAGATTTTTTTTACCAAAACATAAAAGTAAGAAATCAACAATATACTTTCAATTTATAAAACATTCCTACATTATTGTACCAATTCAATATAATGAACTATGCAAGCCAAATTTGATCTTTATAGTCTCAAGTATTGTTTCATCATCTGAATCACAAAATCTCTACAAATTCCTATTTTTTGGGTGACCTTGATATTTGATCAAATGAACATTTGATGCAACAAGAAGGTTAGAGTAATGAAGAATCTTCCTATGTGTACCAAAGGTCTTAAACAAGCACATATTATACTTCATTTGTGTAGACTCTAAACCATGAACTCCAGTAGCAACAAAATACCTTGTAGTATTCTCAATATCCTCTCCATCAATGATTGTGGTAGTCAATTTACTTTTTCCTCTATACAACAACACAAATAAAAATATGTTCTTTCTTCATAATTCTCATAAAAATAACTACATAGAGATGACCTAGCATTCAATTGTATGAATAAATTAATTATACTAAATGATCTAAAATATAATAGAATAAGCTAAAATATTGAATTTAATTAATTAATAAATCTACAATACCTATTTGTACTAGATTTGATATATGGTCAAAGTCAATTGATACTTTCATCTTGGTAAATTTTAGTGCTTTTTGAAGTTTTTATATGTCACTAGGAGATAAAGGTCTACAAGAACATTTGTCAACCCATTCTTTTGATTCACACTCTTCCCAAAAATATCCATACATAAAGAATACATGTCATATCTTATGTATAATTATTCCATGAATGTGAATTTGAACTTCTAAATGGGTGTAATTCACTCAACCCTATTATTATACTTGACAATATTCATAGTTTGAAATATTACATTGTTCCACCAATTAAAAAATCTAAAAACTATAGAATATTCTTCATTACCTGGTCCCATTATGGAGTTATATCATTACATTATTGTTACTACATGTCTATCAACTTCGCACCATGATGCAAAGAAGGAGTACAAAATGATCAAACACACTCAAACAACCACTCACAAGAACTTTTAGACATCAATATATTAGCTTTCCTTCTCAAACTGCCATTAACCCTTGTAGCCTTTCAGGGTCGTTTTGAACACAAATTTTAGAGAAGATCTAATCTTTAGAAAGTGAGGCCCATTTGAGATACCCTTTTTTCCATTCTTACAAATATATAGAAATGAGGTAGGGTTTCTTTGTATGGAAGGGCTCAATTTTTAATTGTCCTTTTTCCTATTAGGCCTAATAGGGCAATTAGGCTTGGCAACAATTAGGTTTTGGGAACAAGGGGTATCTTCCTCCGTTACAACACTTCCAACATATCTCATATGGCCTCAATAACCTACTCCTTCTTCATGGTTCATCCTCCAATAGCCTTGCAACAAATTTACCAAGTCTCTAGGGTTTCTAGTTCTGATACATGGAGATATCAGACTATTAGTGCATTCCCACACATGAAAAATTCCACACCTGCCTCTACAACCTTGGAATATTAAAATATGGGTCAAAACAAGCCATTCCACCAAGTTTGAAGGTTTTCTACTAGTGGAATGGAGAGTTATGCATTTTTCTTGGTCACTGGTTACCCTACCTAGGGTTTGGACCAGTCAGGAAAGAATTCGACACAACTCCCTCAATTCTTAATGAAATTACATGCAAAAAAAGGAAATGGAAAGTAGATTCAATTTATTTTCATTCCCAATTGGTTTTAGACCGGTATAGGGTCGTACAGATCTGTACCACGCAAGAGAACAACAAAAATGTTAGGAAAATGCATAAAATAGAAATGTTTTACTGCTTCAACTTCAAAAACTCATTCTCCAACCTTTGGGTCATACAATTTAGGCCTATTTGAGCCTATACAATCAGTTTGTAACCTTCAACTGACCCCAACTGCCACTTTAACAACTTTTTGAAAATTTGACAACAAAATGCAAAAAGTTGTCAAGACAACAATGACAACATTTGACATCTTTGACATATTTGCATTACCTAGTACCAAAAGATTCAAACTTGACTGCAACCAACCTAAAATGGCCTAAAAATACCTTATTACATGAAACAACATAAACCAAAACAAAAATGCTAACTTTTGACTCTTGGAGGCATAATGGACATATGGGTGCTCCTGCACCACACCACCTTGGTACTTTAACTCTCATCTTGTTAGGGCCATGTTTAGACATGTTTCTATACCATCATGCTCCTTTTTCCATGCTTCATCTCAATGAAATTCTAAATATATTAAATAACACTTGTCACATGCATCATGTTCAATCAATGGAGCATCCTCAAACTCTTGAATTGTAATATACAATTATATGGCCATATGATGTGTTGAATAAGTATGATACTTTTATTACTTAAATTTTTATGAACATATAAAAATAACATTCCAAAAAATTAATGGAATGAGTATGGTCATCACTAATGTAGAAGTGATATTCTTTGAATATCTTTTTATTTTCCTCCATGCTATTACCTATGCATGCATGAATGCTATTTGCATAAAAATAGTAACCTTAATAGAGTTGTAGCATTGAGATTAAACTTTATTTTGTCTAGTTGTAATGTATAATTCTCAACAAAGTTTGTAACATAAATAATGGTACCAAGAGGAAATATGCTCTTACATAACTTGCATTACTCATCGAACTATCAAGCTTTGTGTGTATGAATTGCATACTCATACACTATTTTCTCCTAAAATGTTCTCATAAATTTGGCTAAATATATATCCTTACTCTTTAACTCACATCTCATTAACTATTTTCCATAATTTAATCCATATGTTATTGACTTGTATTTTCTAAAACTAACTAGTTTTTTTTCTAATTTCATGTGTGCTCTTTATATGTATATATTTTTATAAATTTTACAAACTGCTACAAATAACACATGATCCTTTCAAACATGATTTCTTATTAAAAAAAATTCTATCCACTCTTTAAATAACACACTTGAAATAAAATCTAATGATGATTTAGGCAGGACTTGTATTATTCATTATTGCAAAACATTGTTAGTGTGTAATGTAACACATATATGATAATAACAAACTTTTTATTATTATTATGGTAGAGCACGGGCACGGGCACGAGCGAGAAAAGAAGGATTTTCAAAAATTAGGCACTTTAGATGGAGGCAGAGTAGGTTCTGAGAAATTGCAGGTGGGATTAGTGCTTGTTTCGAGTAAGAAGAAAGGTGAGGAGGATCTGGAAGAGGCGGATTCCAGAAACAAAATTCTGGTGGACCCAGGAGGAAAGGATATTCTGGCTGCTAAATCTGTGGGTTCCCCTGATGGTCAAAAAAGTGAAAAATCCAAAGGCATGGTGGGGACCACTGGTGAAAATGGAGTCAATCGTAAACCTTGGGCTTCTTTATTTGGGGTTAAACCAAATGGAACGTCAACTTTCCCTCCAGTGCAAAATATGTCTGTCCCTAAGAAAGGTAAGTTTGCAATCTTTGTGCTTGATCTGTTAATTGATCATAACATTGCTTTAATGGAAAGAACCCTAGTGGGTAAATTTATGGGCCCTAGACCAAATATTGAAGTGGTTAGGGAGTTTTTAAAAAATAAATGGAGAACTTATGAAAAATTTTCAGTGGCAGTGCTCCCAAAGGGCTTTTTTGCTTTTGAATTCACTTGCAGGGAAGATATCTTGGCTGTAAGAAGTGGCGGTCCATGGGTAATAGGGAAATCATCCTGTGCTCTTAAGAAATGGTCTTCAAATTTGGACTTATTGGATTCTATCTTTGAGAATGTCCCAGTGTGGGTTAGACTCTTGGGTCTCCCCTTGGATTATTGGAATGAACATGTATTTTATGGCATTGCAAACTCTTTTGGAGAGCTTCTTTCTATTAATGCTATGACAAAGGCTAGAAAGAGGTTGGTATAATTTGCAAGAATATGTGTGGGGGTCTCTCAGAATGCTGACCTTCCTTCATCAGTTGAGATTCTTTCAAAGATGGGCTCCTAGTCGCAGGCTATTGAGTTTGAAACTATTCCTTTTGCTTGCTTCAAATGTAGAAAATCTAGGCACTAGGCTAAGAAATGTCCTTTAAATTCCATCAAAGAAAAGGAGAAGCCAACTGAAACTTCTAAATTTGTATGGAGAAATAAATTAGAAGGGGAATGCATAGAGAATAAAGAGTCTAATGCTCATGGTTTCTTAAAAGAGGTAGGTTGTGAAATGGGGACTAAGTGTGTAGTTCCTTAGGAACCCTAGCATAAGGAATTTGAGGATAACTTGATAACTAAGGAAAAAGGAGCAAATGTGGGGCAGGCGGTTGGTGAAGAAAAGAAAAGTGAGGATGTAGGTCCTTTTTTTCTAGAGGCGAGCCTAGCTGAGAATATTGAGGGGAATCTAGTTTTGGAGGATATACGTATCCAGGGTTTGTCCTTGGAACTTGATATTCCTCTTCTACTCCCTTCCTCTGAAGGTTATTTACCTTCGGGAGTAGATCCCTTAATGGTTCCTAATTCCTAGGAACTCGTTAAGGACTCCTATGATAATGAGGGCCAAGCTACTAAATTTTCCAGTGATTACTCAACCTATCATTTGAAGGGCCTCATGGATACATTACCTTGGGAGCAAAGACTTCTATCTGATAAGAAGTTGGAATCTCTAGAGTAAAGATATGGAAAGTCAAGAAGATACTGATAAAGAGGAGGTTTTATCCAAGAAAAAAGAAGTTAAAAGATAAACTAATGAATACTCCAAGTGGTATCTCTACTAGGTCAAGAGCCAAGGCAGATCGTGGAGCAACAAAAAACTCTCATGGAAAAAGATCAACTAAATGGACAAGAGAGCATAATAGTTTTCAGGATATTGCAGATGGATTTCAGAAAACCATCCTAGAGTTTCTCCACTCGCCTGGAAAATCATGAAGATCAAGTCATGGAATATAAGGGGACTTAATAATCCCCATAAGCAGGATGTTCTATGCAATTTTGTTAGAGATCATAAACTAGATATTCTCCTTATTCAGGAAACCAAAATGTCTAAGGAAAAAGTGGAAAAGATAAAATTGTTTCAGTACTGTAGTATACATGGTAATAACTCAAATGGTGCTTCAGGAGGTATTTCCACTTTCTGGAATAGTCACATTATCAGAGGGGATTCGATTTTGGAAGGATCGAACCACATTGCTACTAGATTCACCCACATTAGGGAAAATTTTAGTTGGATTCAATCAAATATCTACGCTCCCAATGGAAAAGGTACCAGAACATCTTTCTGATTGGAACTGGCCACTTTATGACTTTAGGATTTGTAACAGTGAATCTTAGGTTTTCATGGGTGACTTTAATACTCCTTTACTGAATGAAGAAAAAATTGGAGGATCCCAGATCAATGCGGAAAGTAAGGAGGATCTTCAAAACTTTATCAATAATCAGGCATTGATTGATTTGGATTTGCGGGGTGCTTCCTATACCTAGTGGAATTGTAGAAATGGTATGGATCTGATCCAGGTTAGATTAGATAGAACTTTAATTTCTGACCAATGGTTCTTAAACTACTATTTCTCTCTTAAATCCCTTTCAAGGATTGGATCTGACCACTTTCCCATAAGTTTTGTTGCGGACCCTTTAAAAATAAAGAAAAACATCCCCTTCAGATTAGAAAAAAATGTGGCTTTCCCATCCTCTTTTTAAAGAGGAAATTAGGAAATGGTGGAACATTAATATCTCTGGGACAACTATGTTTAGAGTTTCCAAAAAACTTAGGGAGGTTAAATTTAATTTAAAAAAATGGAAAAAATAATCTTTTGGTAACATTTTTAGGATTAAATCTAATCTTCAAATGGAGTTGGTGGAGATGCAAAATAAAATCCAGAAGGAAGGATACTTGAGTGATATTAAGGAAAAAGAGAAAGAGCTCCTTATTAAGATGCACATCATTTCTAAAGAAGAGGAGTTATGGAGACAAATATCTAGAACATTATGGTTATCTGCTGGTAACAAAAATACTAGGCACTTTCACTTGTCGGCCTCAAAACACAGGTTGGTTAACAAAATCTCTCTTATTGAAGTTGATGGCAACTGGTTTGAGGAAGAGGAGGATATTAGAAAGCAAACTATTATTTTCTTAAAAAATCTTCTTTCTGATAATGAGGAAAATAACCAAAATGATCAAGATCACTTGATTGAGGCTATACCTAATGTGATAAACCTGGAAGACAATTCTAAGTTGACTACTATTCTCTCTAGGGAGGAAGTTAGGAAGGTTTCCTTTTCCTTTGAAGGGAATAAAGCTTCGGGTTCTGATGGGTTTCCTATGTTCTTCTTTCAATGGTTTTGGGAGATTGTTAGAGAGGATGTGGTGAATGCTGTTAAATAATTTTTTGGGTCAAGAAGTCTCCTTAAAGAGTTAATTGCTACTTTTCTGGTCCTCATTCCCAAAAAGCCTAGTGTGGTGGACTTTGATGCTTTCAGACCCATTAGCCTCTGTAACTCTATTTAAAAAATCATCTTGAGGGTAATGACATCTAAATTTCTAACTCTTTTTCCTACTTTGATTTCACCTCAATAGAATGGATTTGTCCCTGGTAGACAAATCCTTGATTCAATAATCGCAGTACATGAGAATATCCATTCCCTGGTGGATTCAAAGACTGAAGGCTTCCTCTTAAAGCTTGATATATCGAAAGCCTATGATATATTTGACTGGAAATTCCTGTTTAAAATTTTAAAGGCGTGCGAGTTCAGTAACAAGGTTCTTCAGTTGGTGGAGCAGTTTGTTTCTATAGCTTCAATCTCTATCATGGTTAATGGATCTCCCTCAACTTTCTTTCATAGCTCTAGAGGACTAAGATAGGGAGATCCTATTTCTCCTATTTTATTTACTATTATGGCTGAAAGTCTTGGAAGAAATTTGAAAAGGTTGTTAGACCAAAGATCCCTCGTTGGTCTTAAATTATCTTCTAGCAATTTGATATGTTCTCATCAATAGTTTGTTGATGATACCATGCTCCTGGGTAGATCTACTATTTCAGAGGGAAGGACTTTGAAAAATCTATTGGATGAGTACGAGAGGGCATCTGGCCAACTGATTAACAAACAAAAATTCTCTCTCTTCTTCTTTAACACTCCTGAATACATACAAAATAAATTTTCTAGAATCTTAGGTTACAGGGTGAAGTCTTTACTGGCCACCTATCTAGGTTTACCTTTAAGCCTTAAACCCTCAGAGTCCTTTTGGATTTCGTTGGTTGAGAGGTTTAGCAAGAAGCTTGCTGGATGGAAAGGAGCTCTTCTAAGTCAAGCTAGAAAATTACAGCTTCTCAAAGCTACTCTTTAGAATCTTCTGATTTATGCCTTAAGCCTTTTTAAAATCCCTGCCAAGTTTGTAGATGCTATTGAAAAGATTCAAAAAAGATTTCTTTGGTCGGGTGTTGAAGAAAGAAAAAGGTTGCCTTTAATAGGGTGGGATTTGGTTTGCAGACCTAAAAAGGCTGGTGGTTTAGGTATTAGAAAAATCATAATGGTTAACAAGACTCTTCTTGCTAAACAAATTTGGAGACTATTTTCGTCCTTAGGGGAATGGACTAAAATTTTGTTAAGAAAATATATGGAGAATAATAGATCTCTTCCAATCATGATGGAACCCCATCTTCTACCAAGAGGTTTAACCTATTGGAATAACTTGATTGCTGGTAGAAAAGTGGTTGAAATAGGAGTAGGTTGGCAAGTCAAGAGTGGAAAATAAACAAGATTCTGGGATGATAGATGGTTGTTTAACGAGACCCTTGCCAAAATTGAACCTTTTCGCGAGTGGGATGAGATTTTTAATGCTCTTTTTGGTTCGTATGTTAAAGATTATTGTCATAATGGAAATTGGGTGGATCTATGTCTTGTTAGTCAGGTTCTTGCACCTGTTCAATCCTCCCTACTGGCTCTCAGACTTAGCCATTAACAGATTGAAGATTGTCTTGTTTGGAAAGATGAACCCTCGAGTAACTATTCTGTTTCGTTGGCTTTTTCCAGGCTATCTTTTGCCCAGGCTTCCCCCCCCTTTCTGGTCGAATGCTTAGATCAAACACCTTTTACCTAAAGTTAACATTTTTTTCTGGATCCTTCTTCAAAATAAAGTGCTCACAGTTGATAATCTCTACAAGCCTGACTTTCAAATACCCAATAGATGTTATCTCTGTAAGATGGAGGTAGAGTCAGTTTGTCATTTGTTTCTTCATTTTCCATTTGCCACCTCGATTTGGGAAAAACTTCTCTATTCTTGGCATTTTTCTTGGGTGTTCCCCTCGTCAATTGAAGACTTTTTCATCCAATGGAAAGCCCCTACTCACAACCCAACACTACAGAAGTTGTGGTATTTTTCCTTCCCTCATGTTGCTTGGAGTCTTTGGAAAGAACAAAACAATAGAATTTATAGGGATAAGGAATCTTCAGAGGTCATAGTGTTTGAAAAAATACTTAGACTAATGAAAGAAAGCTTCAATGTAATCCCCCAGAAGGATTGTAATCTGAAAGTGGCTTGTTCTTCCTATGATCTAATGATTGCTAAGGAATGGAAAACTAGTTATGATATTTCTTGTGCTCCAAAACATGCTAAGAAGGACAAGGAGGGTGTCTGCTAGATTTTTCCATCTAATGGTTGGATCAAAGCCAACTTTGATAGGCAGCTAAAGGCAATCCTGGTGCGGCGGGATGTGGCAGAGTTTTAAGGGATTCTTTTGGCAATTTTCTAGGTGTGATTGCTACCCTCCTTGGCTCACAAACCAATCATTTGGCTGAGGCTGTTGGAGATTTTCATGTAATAAATTTGGCTCATAGTCTGAATTTTAAAAACCTTTGGCTTGAAGGGGATTCAAAAAATATTATTGAATGTCTTCTAGGTAGGTCCCCCCACTCGTGGAGCATAAAGTCTTGGATTGATGATGCTCTTTCGACCCTAGCTAAGTTTGATAATATAAAGATATCCCATTCCTATAGAGAATCCAATGCTGTGGAAAACCTTTTTGCGAATGAAAGGGTTAAAAGTAAAGGACAATGCACATGGATTAACATCAATGATTTAGGTTTTGATGTATAAGCCTTATTGAACTATGATGTGTCACATGGGAAATATGTGTGTCACTTCGATAATGGTGAAAGAACGAGGTAAGTACATCACTATCAATAGATTGTATGGGGCCGAGCTAACTAGCTTGTCTTGTAAGTTTTCTTGGCATGCTTTGTGGGTTCACAGGTTTGGCGAGACCATTGATTTCATCTCTGTATGTATTACTGAGCTTGCTAAAATGGGAAGAGAAAGAAAAATATTTGAACCGGAAAGTTTTGAGATGCACACAAGAAACACTAAAGCATGGAAAAAAGTTAAAAGTGGGGGCTTACTCCCTTTTCTTGAGAAACTCCATGGGTCCAATCAGGAAGCTACAGAGTTTTTTGAGAAGAATTGGAACAATGGTGAAATAACCCTTTTTGGTAGGAAAGTGAAGCTTGATGAAAATATCATCGCTGAAGTGATTGGTATGTCCACTAAAGGACATAAATTTTTTCGAGATAGGAAATTCTCTAATGAAGCGGTGGTTAGGTTTATGAAGAAAGACAAGGAAAGATTGAAACTTGTGAAAGTTTCCAATAGTTATTTTGAGGCCAACTCCATTAAAGCTCTCTGGAGAAAATTTTGTCAAATCATTATGGAGTATATCATCCTGGATGGATGGTTCACTAGGGTCTACAACTATCAATTTTCCTTGCTCAATCATTTTCGCTATAAGGTTAGGATTTCACTCCCCTACTACTTACTTTGTTCCTTAAGAAAAAGTCTGGAAGGCCATAAGAAAAACCATGAAAGATATCCTATATTACATACTGGTCTGATCAAATTAATTTTTGAACATTTCCAAAATTTTCTGGCCATTCCTAACGTGGATGCCTCTTTGGATTCTGAGGATGATGACACTGAACCTAACTTTTTGGGGAATAAACCTAACTTGAGTTCGGTAAGGATGGTTCTGGACCCTCCTATTGTCTAGACTGACAAGAAAATCCAAGTCCGTAATCCCCAACCTGTTAAAGTTAGCCCTACTTCAGAGCCTGAATGTTCTATCCCCAAAGCCAAAGGAGCCGGAAAGAATTTCCCTGTTTATAAACTTGTTTCTTACTATGAAGATTCTCCCGATTCTAAGGAACCCGACGCTAATATCAATTCTCCTAACGCTAATATCAATTCTCTTGACGCTAATATCAATTCTCCCTCTTCTGTCCCTTTGACAAAAAGAGGGGATAGAATTGGGTCCCCTGGAGCTTCTAACCCTGCTAAAAATTGCCTCAATCTTGATAGGTATTCTACTGCTGATTTTCTGGGCATAGCTAGGAATAATGTTGTGGACCACTTCAAAATGTCAAAATGGGTCTTTCATGAAATTAATGACCTGAAAATAAAAAACTGGGCCCTCCAGAGTAAATTGGAAGAAGTGGAAGCTAAGGTTTCTACGTTACACAATAAGGATGAAGAGCGTAATGAGAACGCTATTAGTAAAGAGATATAGGACAATGAGGGTAAGGACATAAGGATTGAAACTAACTTTGAAAAAATAAAAAATATCGTGAAGATAATTACTAAACATAATAATAGAATGGCAAGACATAATACTATCATTATCAATGTAATGACTGAAAAACTGGATAAAGCTCAACAGGGAGATCCTTGATTGTTGATTTGGAAGAGGTTAAAGATAAAAACTAGGAAGAGGACATAGGGATTTCAAAGAGAACTAGGGATAATCTGAAAAGGAAGGCATGTCCCACGCCACAGATGATTCAAACTTTCAAGAAGGGAGTCCAGGATATGTAGGATCTAGAGGCCAAGACCGAAAAAGTTCTGAAGACTCTGGATTAGTTGCTGCTAGTTTTTTATTTGCGCCTCAGCTGGCTCTTTGGTGGTCTGTTTTGGCTTTTTTTGTTGGCTGCTATTTTTTTAGGTTTTTCGCTTGTTTAATTCGATGGACTTTTTTGTCCTTTCCTTTTTTATGTTGTAAACTTTGTGGTTTTGGGTCCCTGTAAAACCTATTTTTTCCTTTATCAAAAACACATATATGATAATAAATATCATAATGCATGGAAATTTCAATATGCATTCTAAAAGAACAAGTAGTGCATGCATGATTTATTATAAACTAAAAAATTTTGGCCATGTCACATACCTTTAATTAATTCTTAGTTGAGGATAACTCTCAATAAAGTTTTGATAAAAAATTATTTGAGTAATATCTAAGAAATGTTTAGGACATAGTTCATTATTTTGAGATACAGTTCTCCTTCTTACAACATCTCTTTGATTATGTGTTTAATTAATTCTCTTAAAAGTATCAATAAAAACCTTGTCTTTGTGGGATTCTAAATTAGAATACCCATAGTGTAGTATTATTAGGATCCTCAATTGTTTCACATCTCTTGATGGATTTCAATAGTGTTTTTTATTTATCATTAGTGATTTACTTGTTTTGCTAACTAAATGATATTTTTATTTTATTGCTTACTATAGTTGATGTAAGAACACATATAAATGTTACTATATTTAGTGTTTGAGGTTGATCCTATTGATTGGTATGCAATAATTAGATTTATAACAATAGTTTTTCACTATCGATATTAGATGATCTTAGATTGAGGATCTTCATAGCATCCCCAAAATTAAGTTTTTTCTATCATTTCAATAAATAAATGACACCTTTCTATTTCATTTAATCTTTCAATAAACGTTTTCCATGTTTTATTAAAAATTCTTCTACAAGTGAATTTGAGAGTTTTAATGGCCACTGGGTTTTAAATATTTTCACCAATTTCAATTAGATACTTTTATTGTTTGCGAATAATTATAGGAGGTGTTTTACCAATGATAAGTGGGCTACATTCAATCCTATATGCATTTTTTTGCAACAAATGGCTCAAAGTTGCACTACAGAATAAACGTATGCTAAAATCATTAGGGTTGATAGGTACATGTTTAATGCAAAACAATCAAGGGGGTGATACTATTCAAATACTATGTAGGCACACCTTGGGATCATCATGACCCACAACTAGTGCCAAGCATTTTAGTTACTTGTGGTAATCACCACCAACTTTTACTAAAGATGGTGAGGACTTTGACAATTAATAAATCCAAAAGGTTTAACACTTGAAAGAGTGTCAACTAAGATCAATAAACATTGATCATTAGGGTCTCACATTCATTGATCTCTTATGTGTACAACATTGATCAACACACCTTCTCAACCTTTTCTCAACCTTCAATTAGTGGCAATAAACATGCATACAATTTTTTCACATTTTGACAATGTTAAGCCTTTGATCTTTAATTTCTTTTGTTTGTGTGTCTATTTTTTGGCAAAAACCAATGTTTGAAATTTTTTTCTTTATAAATTGACCATTCATTAAAATTTCAAATAGATTACATTTTTTGAAACTAGACTCCATTCTACACATATTAAAAAAAATGATTTTCAATTAGTTTTCAAAATTTATAGGGGCAGCACGGCCAAAATTCTATTTTTCAAGAAGTGTCCACTTTGAAAATTAATAAAAAATCAAATATTCATTAAAAAATTATCAAAAAAATTGGGCATAAACTACATCCTATTAGCTAATTTCTCACTGAAGCAATTTTAAAAATACCAAAACAAAAAAACCTTTTGAGGCAGTCACAAAAGTCGCTATGTTATGTTTTTTTGACAAAAAATAGCACCAATTTTTGTGGCTCCCTCTTTTGAACCCCTTAATTCTACCATTTAAAAAAAATAGTAGTTTAAAAAGTAGACTCAGAGAACTATGATCCTTTTTTTCGTTGCATCTAAATTTTTTTAGTGTAACTATCCTCAATTTCACATCCAAGGTCAGTATTTTCTAATTTCAAAAAAAAAGTGGCCACTTAAGACCTCTTTTTGGGCCCCCATCTTTTTGCACTTACCCCCACTTTTCTAGTGTTATAACTCAAAATATGTTATAAGGAAATGCAAGATTAAAAGGTGAATCTAAGAGGCTATGCTCAAGGTGTAAGGTCTAAAGGAAATGTATGGCACTATATGATCAAGACAAGTAGTCAATGTTGAAAGAATAACATCATAGTAAGGTAAATTTAATAAGCATGAATATGATAGAAAATTAAAGCATTATATTAAGCGTGTATGATAAGAAGTGATAAATCAACATAAGAAATAAAAGTGGTAAAGATGATAACTTCAAAGGTGAAATGTGAAGTAGGAGAATAATGGATAAAATATCGACCCATGGGAAATGAAGGAAAATGTAAAGCATATGTATAAAAGGGTATGTGTGGGATCATCATGGAAAAAACAAGCCCTTAAGTGGCGAAAAATTCAGAGAAAATAGAGTTAGGAAACTTGACGTAAAAATTTGAATAAGTTATCTATATTATTTCAAAAATATGTAAGAATAGAATCTGTAGCGAATTGAATGTAGTTTCTAAACTATTAGGTTTATTTTTATTTTTTTAAATATTTGGTAAAAATTTGAAATTTCAATGCAGTAGCACTTAAATTTTAGGGAAAAAATAAGAAGTAGGTGTCTGTTTGACCACCCTAACCACAATAAAATGATAATATTTTTTTAGAATATTTTAGATATAAGTAGATGACTCATGTCCCGATGTGATGCATATTTTTTTGTAATTTTTTTCAAGTAAATAATTAATTATGAATTTTTAATTACAACTTCTTAAAAATATAAAAACTCGTATGTCTGACCACCTTAACTTAGTCAAAACTTCATGAAATTCATTTTTTTTAATCCTAGAGTATACTAAGCATAAAATGTGACACATGTTTCAGATTCAAAAAATGTGATACCATTTGAAAGCTATAGATGTTTGTCAATTAGCTTATCAATCAGGACTTCAGTCGTAATTCAAATAGAAAATGAATAATAATTATTTATTAAATTCAAAGTAAAGAATAATTTATATTGGTGGAAATATGAGAATCTCCTTTCAAAACCCTTTTCATTTCATCAATTTTAGGTAAAAAAAAGTCATCAGCCACATACCCTACACATACCCATCATATCGCCACTTTTTTGGCCCATCATGATCCTACACATACCCAAAGATAACATACTTTGAAATATGAGATTCAATTTGAGAACTACCTAATTATGTGTAGTTCATTTTTCTTCTTACATCAAACTCCTTAAAAATTAGAGATTTTCACGAAGGTTTCTTTATTTTCAATGTTCAATTATATATAAATCTAATAGAGTTAGTATAAACTATGAAAATAACCAATCTATAATATGAAATTAAAACAAAAAGGTCATAATTAACATTGCAACACTACAAACATGAAAATATGAGTTCATATAATTAAATTTCGTGTTAAAACTTTGGTATTTCCTCCTTTCTACATTGACAAAAAGAAAAAAGAAGGTGCAAATATGTTGGAATATGTGAAAATGCATGTGCTTTCACCAACAACATGAATACATTTTTTTTTTTCAAAGAATGTGGGCCTAGATCACAGGTGTCATGATTTTTTACCATTTTTAGGACTTCCCAAAATACACTCATGTTAAAGCATGGGCACACTTTGACTTACACAAAACACGAGCATGCTTTGGATTGCTCAAAATGTGAGGAAATTTTAACATTTTAAAAGCGCACTTGTGTTTTGCATTTCATTAATTTCTTAAGGTTTGTAACTCAAAAGTATTTATATTTTCTTCATATTTCTAGGGTTGTAAATTATGTTAGTAGGCTAATATTTCTTGAGGATTTAGATCCCCTTAATACAATTATGAGAGATAACCTTCTATTTAAAGAATCAAAATTAGGATATGATATTTTTTGCTACTAGTCTCAATCATGTCATTGGCGCATCAAGTGAAATTATAGTCTTAGTTTCTAATGTATTTATAATTATAATTTTAATTGTTGATTTATTATCCTTAGTCTTCACCATAATACAAGTTTGTGAACTAATATTTTTGTGTCTATGACTTTAATTACTATGCCAACTATTATTAGCATAATTTCTCCACACTTGGATTCTCTTTTACTAATTACTTAGAAGCCTCCATCTAATAGCAATGCATAGTCAAGCTTATGGATTTTTGTAGAGGAAACATTGAATCTAGGAGCATAAGGTACAAATGAATAGTCAAGTAAAGTTTAAATTCAACTATAGAAGAAATTTCTTTAGAGGTTTCTTATTACAAAAGTAATAGAAAGGTAAAAAGAGTACTTAAGAGGAAATCCTAGTGAATGGGAGAAAATGTAACTATGGATAATAGAAAAGAATTATTCTTAGTATCTAGAAAGAAGAAAATACTTGAATAAGTAACTTTCCAAGGTGATTAAAGAAATTCCATATGTGGTTGTGGATAAAGTCTAAAATTTTATTAGGGAGAATAATAAATTTAAAAGGAAAAGAGCTAGATCATAGAGGTGCTTGAAGAAAATAGATCATTAAGAATCATTATATAGAAATACACTTAACCCTGTACCCTCAACCCTATATCTTAAACCCTAAACCCTACACCCACAACCCTCAACCATCAACCCTATACTTAAACCCTAAACCCTACACTCTCAACCTTGAACCATCTACCTTATTCCCTATACCCTAAACCTGATACCCTCAACCCTAGATACCCAATGTCCTAAATCCTAATCCTTTTACCCTATATGCTTAATACTATACCCTTAATCCTAAACACTATTCCTCAACCCTCAACTCTGTACCTTAAATCCTAAACCCTACACCCACAACCTTCATACCTATACCCTATACCATCAACCTTATAACCTAAAATACATTTCATCAACCTTATACCCTAAACCCTATACTTTATACCCTCAATGCTAAATAGATACCTTATACCCTCAATCCTATACCCAATATCTAAAACCATAATCCATATGCCCTATACACTTAACCCTATACCCTCAACCCTACACATTGTCCCCCAACCCTATACCCTCAAACCTCAATTGTCAACCCTCAACCCTAAACCCTATACCCTATACCTAAACCCTAAACCCTAAACGCTCAACCCTAAATAAATACCTTTTACCCTCAATTGTAAATTGTCAACCCTATAGTTAAACCCTAAACCCCACACTCTCAACCCTTAACTCTAATCCTTATACTCTAACCCTACACCTTAAACTATGAACCCCACACCCTTAACCCTCATCCCTATACCCTATACCCTCAACCTTATATCCTAAACCCTAAACATTATTCCTCAACCCTAAACCCTACACTCTCAACCCTCAACCCTATACCTTAAACCCTAAACCCTACACCGCTAACCCTCATCCCTATACCCTATAACCTCAACCTTATAGCCTAAACCTTGAACATTCTCCCTCAACCCTCAACCCTATACTTAAACCCTAAACCCTACACTTTGATCCCCCAACCCTATACCTTATACTCTAAACCTAATACCCTCAAACCTATACCCAATATCTTAAACCCTAATCCCTATACTCTATATAGTTAACCCTATACTTGACACCTTTTTAACATGCTAATTACAAATTTATGATTTCCACTAATACTCCTTGTTTAATTGTCCATTATTTCAATGTATCCTACAACTAAATACAAAAGGAATTAGGAGTGCAATATTTCAGTAATAGTTCATTAATATTGAGAAGAAAATTATAGTGCACACATTGTAAATTTGTGTAAATGGTGTACATTCACTCCATGCTCTGTAGTGCCCCTCCGTTCTCATTTAGGATGTGTAGGTAGTCTTGCTAAGGAATCTAAAGAGGAAGATGGAACAAGAGCTTCTGATGGTACTTTTGTGGGTATGATGCACATTGTTTTGTTATTATTATGATATAGAGATTTATTGGGTAGTTAAGTGATGCAGAAGTATATTGTGAGGATAGGTGGAAAGGGAAGCATTGTACCATTGAACGTATGGGGACATACGATAATGAGATACAATTGCTAGAGTTCCTTTCCTAGCGCTTTGGCTATTATGAATGTGTACGAGCTAATTTTTATGTTTGAGTGAACAGGTTTTCGACATCGGCTCCACCTGGATTCACAGGTTTGAGCATGTCCATTGCGCAACGATATTGTTGATTGGGAGATAGTAATAGGTTTTCCTAGTCAAGCCACAACCCTAGTCACATTGTGTCGTTAGTCTTTGTTGGTATGCTTTGTTGTTATGTTGTCCATGTTTGCCTTGTCATTTAATTATTTATTTGCAAGGCTTGTTTTGTAGAAATTAATGTTAAATTAATTCTTTTAATGATTTTAGTGTTTAATTAATTAATTCTAAATAATAGTGTTAGAAGCTTTGTATTTAATTTAATTAATTAAATTTAATTATTTTGTAAAGTAATTTAATCCTTGTGATTAAATTTATTTTATAAAGTAATTAGATTAATTAGATTAAATTTATTTAGAAATCATTGTGTGAATTTTTATTATAAATTAAATAAAATAGATGATATTAATTTGTGAAGTTTGAGTTATTAAAATAGTATAAATTTCTTGTAAATATTAAAAGGGAAATATCTGAGTTGGTTAAAAGATATTTTAATTTTGACATGTGTGTTAGAAAATTTATTCTTAGAGAGAATAATTGGTATTAACTGGAAGAAGTAAGAGATTACTTCATGGGAATGGAAAGAGGGATATTTTAGAAATTGTTTGTTGAAAATTAGAGGTTCTCCGAAAGATTTTGGGCTCTATATTTTTGCACCTTTCTGGAAGTGGTGGTTTTGGAAAATGCTTTAGGAATTGAATTTTGAAGGCGAGACTTTGCTTCAAATTTCATTACTTCAAGCTTCTAGAAAACAGGTTTTTTTATTATTTTATTTATTTTGTTGATTTGGAAAGATTGCCTATACAAAATCTATTATGTAGAAGCTTTTCTTAATTTTTGTAAAAATTGAAAGATTTTCTATACAAGAGGATTTATTAAATTTGTAGAAGCTTTATTTTTATTTCATTAATTTGAAAGGTTGTTTGGGAAATTACTGTGTATTTTTAGAAGCTTTTGTAGGAAAATTGTCGAAAAGCTTCTATAGAGAAATTGTGAAAACTTTAGATCCTCTGTAGGGAAATTTTGTTTGAGGGAATATATTAGAGGATTTAGAAAATCTCTGTAGGGTTGAATTGAGATCCTCTGTTAAAATTTTGTTGAAGTTGGAAACCTTTGGTTAATTTGTAAATCTTTTCTTGTAGAAAAAGTTTTGTGAATAACTTCCTGTAGGAAAAATTGTAAAAAAACAACAAAGAGAGAGAGAGTCACTAAATTAATCAAAACTAAAAATTTACGAATTGGGTATGGCTGATTTTTTTATATGTTTTAAAAGACTTGGTGGCACACATTCTGTAAAAATTTCAGAAAAATCTAGATCTGAAAAAAATTTATTAAAGTCGCAATAGACTGGTTTTATGTTTAGTATTGTTTGAAAATTGTAAATTAATATATTTAAATATATATTTATTTAATATATATATTTTGGAAATTATAATTGGTTTTAAATATTTAAATTATATATATATATATATATATATAAAATGTATTTTTATAATTAGATGCATGCAAATGCATGAAGTAGATTATTTTTAAATAATATAAATTAAATGAGGAGATTGATTTTAATTAGTTGAAATTGGGAAGTTTATTTAAACAATAAGATGTAATTTTTCTTTATTATTGGTAAATGATATTGTTTTAAATTAGATTAATTTAAGCAATGTGTTTCTATTTTCAAACTTGGATTTAGGAAATCCTAATGGTAGATTCATATCTTGCTTGAATTTACCTATTAAAATTGTGATCTCTTCTATTTACTTTTTTGGGGAAAATTAGATTGTTGTACTTGTAAGTCTTCTAGATGTTATTTTATGAGGGAGTTATTGTGAGTTGTAATTCAGCCCTTATGTTTTCTTGGGTAGTTCACTTGATTGTTCAATTAATCACCTAGTTACTACAAACAAGGATGTGTTGTCTCTTGTATCATAATTGATATCTATTATCGATATTTGTGCACCATGTTTACCTTTGAGTATTGGTTTAGATCCTTATGTTGTTGGTAGGAGAGTGGTTCTCAGTTGGGGGTCTGACACACAAAAGTGTGCCAAGGCAACCCATAGCAAATTATGTGTGACACTCCTCCTATAACAATGGTTTAGATGTTTAATTGATGTACTTGATTCTTTTACTCTGGAAACAATGTAATCTTTATGTTATGTACATTATACTTGTGTAGTCAAGTCTTAAGTTTTCCTATGACTAGAGGTTGTTAGTTTGTCTTGGAAGCCCTTTTACTATCTCCTAGCATGGGGGTTGGGCCTTCGGGTACCACTTGGTTGGGTGGAACGTGCACCATACACCATTGGGTCCCCATTCCATGTTCGTAATAGCGGGAAATTCTAGATTGGAGAGCTCGCATGTACCAGCTGATATATATCATCTCTTTTGTTTTTTGTATTAGTGGATATTTGTATATGTATTACTCCTCATTTGTATTCGAGGAGGAATTTTGTATCAATGTTATTGTAACTTTAATTGTATGAACATCTTCATTTTGGAAATGAGCTTTGTAATTAATGTATGAAATGAATGTAATCTTTAAATGATTCTTAATGTACTTTGTATCTTAAGAGATGGATTAAATGCTTTGAATGTATGATATTTATTTCATGAGTAATAATTATATGCTATGGTTAGTTACTTCTGTATATGGGATTCAAATGTATTGCATTGTCATGTACCTTAAAGAATGTATGTGTTATTGTTGTTCACATTACATGTTATAATTGCACTTTAAAAAAAAATTGTTACATTTCCGTTGTGTTTGTGTCATTCTTTAAGGTCATGTGGCAGGGCATTACATGCTCTATTAGCATATTACATACTTATTCTTTCTTCAACACCTCTTCAATATGCTCATTACACACAAAACTATGATTTTCTCAATTACTCCTCATTTAGTTGTCTATTATTTTAATGTATCCTACAACTAGATATTGATTAGTTGAAAAATGTCTCTCTATATTTGGGAGATAGATCAAAAATTTTCCCCTAATATCATTCAAGGATGCCCTAGAGATCTCAATCCTAAACATGTAAAGGAGAAATAGATCTTGCAATAGGGCTGCCCTACGGTATGATTAATGATTAAAGAGGGGTTCACCACCAATCTAGGGCTTGGAAAAATGTATGAAATGCAAGATCTAATGATTGAACTCAATGATGCATAAAACTTCACTAAATAAACTATAAATGCAAATAAATTAGAACAACAAACTAGAAAAGTAGAAAAGAGCACCTAGAAACCTAAGAGAGCTTGAATGGAGGGTTGAAATGTTGAATAACCTAAAATTTGGCCTACTGGGACTCATAGGCCATTCTGGGCGTATCAATCCAAAATTTGGGTTTCTGTGCAAGAATTGGTTTCTAGAAAAAGGGTATTTGAAACTGTAAAAACCTAAAAAATGACCTAAATAGGAACTCATGCCAGGACTGGCATATGAGTCTAGACAGTTAGGTTTTTTTGGAACTTCAAAGCCTGAATTTGGTCTTCAATATCTACTCTTTCCTTCCCAATTGATTTCTAGATTCAAAACTTTGATTTTGGGGCTATAGGTGACTGTTTGTGAAGATAGTAACCTTTCCAATGAGGGGACAACTCCAACAACTTCCTTTAAGCTTGTAACCTAATTTTCAAAGATCCTACATGCTCCAAGACACCTAGATCTACAATCACACATGTAAAGAGGAGGAAAACTTGTTGATTATTAATGAATAGGGGTTTGCCTTGGTCAAAACCCATTTAGGTAATTAAACCAAATGATGAAACAAGAAAACAAGGACATGGGACATGAAACATGAAAAATGATACCTTGAATGATGCATTGTAAATAATGCTTTGTATATCTACAATCTAACATGAAATGCCCATGAAGGATGTAGATCTAGATCTTGAGATAAGTGTAGAACAATGCTTCACCTTGGATCTTGAATGCAACATCACAACACTAGCTCAATAATATGCTTGATGCTTGATATCCTTGACACGATGATGGATCTTGAATCGCTGTAACAAATAATGAAGAATCTGCCCTTGAATGTCTTAGAAATGATCTTAAATGCTCTCTTGATGATCTTATAATGTCTTATAATGCTTAACTCTTGAGTGCTTGATTTAATATCATGAATGCTTAATGAAATAATGATTTGAGACCTCATTTATATAGGAAATTCATCCAAATGACCATTTATTAGATCCCAAAGGCTGACATAGAAGAAATTTGAATTTAAAACCTTGATTTCCCACTCAAAACTCAAAAAAAGGATCCAAATGGGACTCATACGCCACCTGTGGCATATGGGTCCCACTTGGTGGGACTTATACACCTAAGGTGGCATATGGTTCTGAATGGGCCTTTTTTTGGAGAGAGAAAGTGTCAGGGTGATGAGAAATTAAGTTTATTTGATCTCTATGTTGGGTTTTTGGTTAAAATATTCATTGGGATGCATAATATAGGGTCTTATGGGAATGTATTAAGGTCATAAATGTAATGGGGGCCCAAAATCCAATATGAAAGTGTAGATAAATATACTTTACAACATCAAATTAAGGAAAAAATAGGTCTTTTAGCTTAAAAGGGTCCTAAACCCAATGTGAAAGTGTACAACACATTACAACACTAGATTAGGTCCATTTAGTTTACAAGCTTCCTAAATTTAATGTGAAGGTGTAAATAAAAACACTTTACAACACTAAATTAAGGAAAAGTTAGGTTTATTTAGCTTTAAAAGGGTCTAAAACCTAATGTGGATGTGTAAAATACATCAAAACATTAGATCAAGATGACCTTAAGTTCATTTTAACATTAATCATCCCAAAATCAAGTGTGAAAATGTGCATGATGACATTTTTTGACACTACATTTAGCCCCCACTTTAGTGAGAGGATCAACTTGCTTCAAACTCATACTAAAGTAGACATTCAAGAGGGGTCCAATCATACTAATGCGGATGGTCTAGGATAACAAAGGTTAAGGAGGTACAACCAAGTCCCTAGTCCATCTAAGATCCTACGTCAAATTGACATAAGCACAAAAGGACACACACAAGGTGTATGATATGTAGCAAAACAAAATACACAAACATGCATTGTCAATAACTAAAAGAAAGAAAAATAAAAAATAAAAATGAAAAGAGGTGGATCAAGCTTTGACCATTTTTCCAACATGATGTGGATCAGATCTAAGCTATTTGTCCAAAAATTCATGCTCACTCTAAGACAAAAAAACTTTAGGTTGTCTACTGGGTAGTATCCAAAGGGTGGCTTAGTGAGAAAGTCATGACTGTGTATTGGCTTTTTATCACATAATGAGAAAGTCATGCCTTTGTATTGACTTCTTACCATATAATGAGAAAGTCATGCCCATGTTTAGGCTTCTCATCATATGTTAACCATACCAAAAATATACCTTCTAATAACTTTGATAAGGAACCACATAATAATGATCTTTGAGCTTCATGAGACAAGAGAAACTCCATATGCTTGGAGCTCATGAACAAACAAGATGGAAACACAGGCAAGCAAAGCGTGTTATGTAAGGTGGCCATATAATTGAAATTGTGAATGTGAAATAGTGTAAGGTATGTTCAAAGGAATTTTTCCTAGTTCATGTAAGGTCTTCTTCTTCGGGAGCATTATTCCTAATGTCTTCAAGAGAGGACAAGTCAATGAAATATCATACTCTCAGAGGAAATCAAACCCAATGACACCACCAAGAAAATTACACTTCGCAAGAAGAAATAAATCGCTTAATGAAACATGAGTGTCGATGTATGCCCCCACTTTAAATTAGTTGCTAGCACCACTACTGTGATAAATTTCTTTAAAGTAGAAGAAAACATGAGAGCTTATTCAAAAAGCCTTATGCCAAGTCATATGTTTATGAATCAAACTATATCATGAATAAGTATGTCACATGTGAGTCAACTTAAGGCATGTTGTCCACATCCCAAGCTAAATCTCTTATATATACATGAAAAGTGATCAACTAGCCAAAAGAGACAATGACAAATGACATACAAGGACAAGGCTACCTAACCCCTTGCCCCCACTTAGTGCAGGACAAGGATGATCCAAAATGAAAAGAGGTACTAGACCGTGCTTTAGCCCTAGGAAGAGCACCACAATCCTTAAGATATTGAATTTTGTTATTTAAAGCCTTACATTCATTATTAGAATGACCATGAATTCTATGATATGTGCAAAATGAACTCTTGTAGTAAAATTTCTTTCGTGTTCTTGGAGGGAGAGATATTAGATGATCTTGGAGGAGTCTTGTCAAAATACTCTCTTGATCAAAAGTAGAGGATGTTTCATTATTTTGCAACAAAGATATCTCTTGCTTAGTACAAGATGCCATAATTATGCAAGACTCTTTAGATTGCGAGATTTTATTCTCCTTTATAGGAGGGTGTAAAGTCTAACGAATTCAAATTATTAGTGTCTTGTGTGATGACATTGACATTAAGTGAAGATTTCTTTGTTTGTTTCATTTCTTGCAAAGGATAACAATCAAGACCACTAGTGTCTATTAGTTTAGGATGTACTACTATTAAGGTTAGCTTAGAAGAATATTTTGTAAGTGTTGATATTGAGTGAAGGCTTGTTTGTTTCTTTTGAGGGACAATAACCAATACCACTAGTCTTTTCTTGCATGTGAGGCTCTATAGGGGGGCTGATGCAAGAAGTTGGGTACACGAAAAAGCTCAAAAAGTGTAAGTATTTTTGTTGTTTTTCAAAATTTGTCACACTTGGAATGAAACTTTGAAGAACTTACACAATGAATCTTAAAAAAAGTCAATAATATGAAATTTATAATTTTGAATCTAGTTTCCAAATATGTAAATTATTCAAATACCCAGATTATAGAAATTAAATTTTGATAGGGATCTATAAAAACCACTTTTTAAAAGTCCCTTTTTTTTACCATACCAAGCATGTGTACGGACACTACTTTTTGACCCAAATAAAAGTATTTTACTAATTCCTTTTGGGAAAAGAGAGCTAACAACATGAAGATTGATGTGGAATTTTTTTTGTGATTTTTTGTTGATTTTCTTTTTATTTAATCTTTATTGGCCTTAATTGTTGATTTTAAAAACCAACATGTATGGACAACATAATTGGACCTAAAATAAAAATTTTTTGATTCTTTTTTTTTCATTGTGTAGAGAATTGTTTGAAGTTTGATTGCATATAATTTTTTTTACAAGAAACTTAACCAAAAAAAAGTTATTAAAAAACAAAAAAAATCCTAATATTTCAAGTTTAAGGACTAATTTTCTTAGAAATTAATTAAAAAATAGAAAAAATGATCCAATCTTAATAAAAATTATATATTTGGAAAGTAGACATCATGTTATCTAATGGGTTTTAATTTTATAGATTGATTCAGAAAAAAAGTCCATCAACCATATTGCTAAAGTTGGACATTCTTGTTCAATCTACCTTTGTTTTTTAGTTGCAAGTCCAAGGCTAAGGGTCGGGTTGTCAAGCCTTTCCCGAGCCTAATACCGAGGCAACATGTGGGTGGGAATTCAAAATTTTAAAAATGCATACATGTTACAAAACACATATGCATTCTTTATTTTCTTGATTATTTAAAAAAATAAATACTTTTTAGAAATGCATACAGGTTTTGAGTTACAAAACGCGTACACATTTCTAAAAGGTATTTATTTTTTAAAATAAATGACTTGTACGTGTTATAAAAAGCATACTCATTTTTTAGCGCATACACATTTTTTTAGGCTCGGGTACCTGAAGCATAACACACATTTTTTTAATAATGCGTATGTGTTTTCTATGAGATTTATTTTTGGCCGAAACTTCCCCTCTTTGTGTACCCAACTTCTTGCTTTTACCTAGGGACACATATACCTTGTTCTCTAGCACCAAATCCTTGTCCACTATTATTGAGTTGTTTCATAAGTTCATAACCTCTTCCATAAATATTTTTCACTTCTTTAGGGTTCGAAGGTTGTTGATAGTCAGTTTCATCAAAGTTTGTTGTGTATGTTATCTTTTCCCTTGTCTAAATCTTTGTTTATGATCTTGTATTCTCCCATGAATGTTGGTTTGAAATCCAAGAAACCCCAATCATATTCTAATAGCTTCATGGTTTCCTCAATATGTTTTTATTTGTCTTTTTGTTGCACTAGTTCCATTTGTGTAGTTGGTGTTAATGTTTTCAAAGGATTTTCCTTGTTTTTATCAATGTTCAAACAACTGTTTAGGTTAGGGTCAATTTAAAGTATGTACACTTTGTTGCTGTAGACATACTTCATTACATAATGAAGAGTGGAAGGCACCCCATTCATTTCATTAATCCATGGTCTGCCTAAAAAGAGATTATATGAAAGATTGTGAGGCATAATAGGATCGATGTTTCTAATGTGGCCTTTCCAGCTGTAATAGGAAAAGTGATCACACTAAGCGGTTGTTTTCCTACATTGTCAAATCCCTTAATAGATAGAGTCAGGTTGAATTTTTTATTTATGCACTCCAAGCTTATCCAAATGGGATACACTACACACATAATGATAGAGCCATTTTCAATGAGGGTTCTTTTTATTTCCAACCTATTATGGATAACTATTATCACGAAAGGATCATTTTGTTTTTGCACTTCCAAAGGAGGTAGTTCATGTTGATGGAAGGTAATTTCTACATTAACTGTATTCATTCCTTGTATGAGAGCTCTACCACATCATTTGCATTTGTACCAGAGGGAACCATTACTTGTTGCAAGGTAGTTTGAAGCATAGCGTGATAATTAGGTGAATTTTGAATTAGGTCCCATAGGGATATCTTTGCAGGAGTATTCTTAATTTGTTCAACAAGATCATACTCCTTCCCACTATGTGAAGTTAAACAAGGAGCACTAGGAAAGATGAGATTAGGCAAAGGTAAGGTTGTTGAAGGTGTTTTTCTTGGTTGTGGATTGTTTCTAGTGTTATATGTATGAGCAACAATATTATGACTCGGTTACTGTAAAACATTATTCTTATGTGGGTAAAGGATAAGTTCAAGTTTTTTTTGAGTTTAGAGGATTCTTAGGATGTACCACAGGGTATGTAGAAGGTCCATTAATCAAGGGGGGTCTAATGGAAACTTTTGCATTCATAACCTCAACAATTTTTGTTTGATGTATTTCTATTAAAGGGCAGTATAGTGTCATCTTTTCACCATCATCTAAGGAAGCCAAAATGTTGTCATTTTCTTCTACCATGATATCTTTCCTAGGAGGAGAGTTTTTAGGAGAACTAAAAACCAAACGTTCTTGACATTCAAGGACTGGTTCTTCCAAAATTACTTCATCGCAAGTAGGGGGATGATCAATGGTTGAATTGTCTTGTTTTTCAATGTATCCTACAACTAAATACAAAATAAATAGGTGAGAATACTTCAATCACAATTCATTAATATTGAGAAGCAATTTATAGTGCACATGCAGTAAGATTACATGGATGGTGTATATCTAGTCCATACTCTATTAATACAATACATACTTATCCTTTCTTGGACACCTCTTCGACATGCTAATTATACACAAAGCTATGATTTCCACTATTAATCCTCATTTAATTTTTTATTATTTCAATGTATCCTACACCTAAATACAAAAGAAATTGGTGGTGATACTTTAGTCACGATTCATTAATATTGAGAAGTAATTTATAGTGTAGAGATGGTAAGATTTTCTAAGTGGTGTACATTCATTCCATGCTTTATTAACAAAGTACATACTTAGGCTTTCTTCAATACCTCTTCGACACGCTAATTACACACACACATCTTCGACATGCTAATTACACACAGAGTTGTGATTTCTACTATTACTCTTCTTTTAATTTCCATCATTTTAATGTATCCTACAACTAAATTTGAAAGCAATTGGTAGCAATACTTTAGTCACAATTCTTTAATATTAAGAAGTAATTTATATTGCAAACATGGTAAGATTTTCTAGGTGGTGTACATACAGTCCATGCTTTATTAGTACAATACATATTTGGGTAAAAGTACAAAGTGGTGTGACACTTTTATAAAAGAGACAACCAACACTAATCCAACTTTTAAACTTAAATGACTAAAATGTGGCATATATGTTTTGAAATTTGAAATGATGTAAACTAATAAAATGTGTATTTTTTAGTATATTTTATGTTTGTATTTTTGTTTTAAAAATTATTTGAATATAGCTTGTTTATAAATTGACACTATAATTTAGTTATTGATAAAATGTTGAAAAATGAGGTTACATTCAAGATGTCACTCTTTATAAAATATTGTTTTTGTCAAAAAATTTGTGTATTTGTAACTTGAAACCTTAGTGCATGGATTTTTTTTTCCGATTTTGATAAATATTTTTTTTTAAATAAATAATAAAAGGTGTGTGTATTAAAGAATAGTTGCTTTTATTCAACGTCAACTTTCATATTAAATATTTATCTAAAATTAAAAAAAATACCATCTTGATATAGAATTATTTTATCTAGTACATCATAGTTTTCAAAAAAAAAAATAAATTCCAATATTTTGGTGCTAATAACCTAATTTTAGTATAAATAAATGTAAATATAAATTATTATTAAATTATTAAAAAATATATTTTTGAGAACTATACTTATGGATCTACAAAAGAGTATTTTTATATTTAAAAAAAATTAAATGTGCAGATTTGCTAAAACATCAAAATTTTCAAATAATTTTGTTCTTTTGGTAAATTGGACTCAAAGTGGTGCTACATATGCATTTAGTCAACAATTTTAGTTGGAAAAGATGTGGACAAATCTAATTTAACTAGAATGAATCTAACTCTAGATCATATGTTTGACCAAAATTAATTTTAATTAGAAATATTTAAATTCACTTGAGTAACTTAGTCTTTCTTCTCTCTGCATAAACCTAAGCTAATTTGGATCTACCATCTCTAACAAATTAGATTGTTTCACCAATCACAAGAAATCCAAAAAATTTAGGCAAAGCATGTTTAGGCCATGAACACCCTAATATTCCTGCAACAACCACACCTAATATTGCAATTCAACCATTATGAATCTTAAAATTTTGCATAAAAATAATGTATATACTCCTAGAAAGAGTTGTCTCACAGTATGCAACATACATAAGCCAAATAATCTAGAATGACATGTACCGACTAATTTTCTATAGAACAACAAGAATGCGAACATTTTATTATGAATCAAACTACATATTTATTATTATTATATGCATGTCCTTCATTGTTCTAAAATTTACACCAATACATCAACATCATATAAAAAAATATTATTATATTTCTTGAACAATGTAAAGACCGAAAAAAGAGGTGAAAATCCTTAGCCAAGCAATTTCTTTATAATTTATTTTTGAATATTTTTATTTAAAATTTTTACATTTCAACTTTACGAAAGATAAATATTTGCTCTACATAAAAAAATTAGCTTCTGATTTGTTGATAGGTACACCTATTAACCACCAGTTAAGAAATCATGGATGTGATAGTATTTTCCTAAAAATAGATACTAATAAAAAATAAATAAATGAAAAGATACTAATAAGAAATAAGTGAATAAAAATATATGTAATATAGATATATAACATACGACGTGAATCATGACTTTAAACAAAATTACACAATTTATTAATATCTATATATCTATACACTCTCCTAAAAAAATATGTACAGAAGAAAAATAGTACACTTCCACAAACCAAAAAAAGTTTAAATTACAAACATTTCAATTCTCTCAATCGTCATTATTATCATTATATATACGCCTAATACCGTCGGCATTTAGAACAACAAATTCACAGTAAATTTTGAAAAATATCAAGCAAACTCATTTACAAAAGGTCAAAATTTACATTTATTTATTCTCAAACCCTTACATTGCGATGAAAAACAACTGCTAATCTTCTATGTTATGAAATAAGATTAAGTCTATTTTACAAAGACAATGAGCCAACAAAAGATCCTGGAGGAGGCGGCAATGCGATCTCAACAGTTCCTTCCATCATCTGCACTACCTTTTTGATAGATGGCCTCAGAGCTGGATCTTCCTGAACGCACCACAACCCCACTAACACCATTCTCTCCAACTGCCTTGAATCGATTCTGTTGCTACCTTCACCTTCTACTTGCTGCTGCTCCACCAGTTCAGAAAGTCTACCATGCTTCAAGCATTCATAAACCCAGTCGGACAAAAGGATTTTATTTTCCGGAGCACCCAAGTCCATGGTTTTTCTGCAACAAATAATTTCCAGCAGCATCACTCCAAAGCTGTAAACATCTACTTTCACACTAATTGGCATATTATTAATCCACTCTGGGGCAATGTAACCCTTAGTGCCCCGGGCCGCCGTGAGTGTTGCAGTCTGATCTGCCTTCAATAATTTTGCCAAGCCAAAGTCAGATATTTTAGGACTGTAGCTTTGGTCCAGCAAAATATTTTGGGGCTTTATGTCACAATGCAGGATCTGGGTCTTGCACTCTTCGTGCAAATAGAGGAGCCCTCTCGCTGTGCCCATTGCAATCTGAACTCGTATCTTCCAATCAAGAAATCCTCTATCTACGAATAGAGCAGTGTCCAGAGATCCATTGCTCATGTACTCGTAAACCAGAAGCCGGTGAGAGCCCTCGTCGCAGAAACCGTAAAGCTGAACCAGATTTTTGTGATGAGTTGTACCAATCACGCTCATCTCTGTTCTGAACTCCCTCTCTCCATCTTCTTCCTGCGTCACTTTGTCCTGAAGAACTTTCACAGCAATTGCTGTTCCATCTGGTAATTCGCCTTTGTAAACTTTACCGAAGGCATCCCTTCCTAATTCTTGTCTGAAACCAGCTGTAGCAGCCTCTATTTCTCTGTAAGAGAAGGTCTTCAACCCCTCCACAACTTTATGCTGCGGTGTAATTTTTCTGTTCCTGGGGAGCTTGCTGCCACATAACCACGTCACTGAGAAGGCCGCTACAAGAAGAGATGAGGAGCAAGCCAGGAGGGTTATGCCAATCACTACAAGCGTCTTTCCCTCTCTTTCCTTTCTTTGCTGTGGCAGCGGAGGAAAGGGAGACTGCGCGATGAAGTCGTCGGATACTTTCACAAAAGCTCTAAAATCAACGTTAGTACCTTGAATACCGTCGATCATAGGCAAACATTTCTTCCTGCAAACTGCGTTGTAGTCATATGTAACTACGACACACATGCAATCGTTTAAACAGGACTGCTTGCATTCAAGTTCAGTAAGATCCAGCATTACAGCATAATCATTATCGTCAGGGTGGGCGCGTCTCCAGTCCGTGTTGTCAAGCCGCAACATCCTACTCCTTGTACTGCAACTCTGCCCTGGTGATGAGCTTCGCATGCATCCCTTAAAATGATCTTGCCTGTCGATAAACTCGAATTGAGGAGGACAAATGCAGTCGGGCTTGTACTGGTCATTTAGTCGACAAATGCCGTTGTTTCCACACTGACCCTTGACGTCTTTACACGGATCTCTCATAGGCTGCCATACAGACGACCAAGAAGAATCATTGCCGTCCATGTTCCACGCATACTGTCTAACAATTCCGTCGACATCGAGTGTCACTCTGCGAAGAAACCGCCCCTCTCCAGCCCTGCCCTCTGTAAGCCCGTAAACGGCCACGTTCGTACTGTTTACTAGATACAACATCCCGCTCGGATCAAATTCCAAGCTTAATCCGTCTTGGAGACCATCAGTATTAGTAGCCCAGTACGAGCCTTGAGGGTCGCCCCTCCGCTCGACAACATAAAGGACCAAATTGCCGTCCCCTTGCATGGAAAACTCAAATCGGCCTGCCGAGAAGTTTGTAGTTGAAGACTTAGAAAACATGTTAGAGCCCGTCTTGAGCGTCTGACCAGGCAGGAGGGTGTCCGTAGGAGAGTCAAAGCTCTGCCAGATGGGTACAAATAAAGCATTTAACAGCACAAAGTTGCCATTGTCGAGCATTGCAGCCGCAGCTACCTTGTCAGAGTACTCAGATGACCACAATGGATTTTTTCGATCGTCAAACAGGTTGAGGCCGATGTCTGTAAGCTGCAAACTAGACGTCTTTTCAACAGGAATATCCTTGTTATCCTTGAGGACAGTCCAGGCTAGAGTTTTAGGAGTTACTTTGTCAAACCAAACTCCTACCACGTAAAGAGTTGGAGTCTGCTGATAGAATCCAAAAGCAAACTGCCCATTTGGTGAAACCCATTTGGGGTTTTGGGAAGGACTAAGAGTGGAGCCAAGCGTGATATTCTGCTGCTTCCGAGCTGAAGCGCAGAAGAGAATCTGAATAAAAATGACAGAGAGTAAGTGAATTGCAGCCATGGATGGAAGGGGAGAAAGAAACGATTAAATTGATGGAAGATTTTAACGATGTGGCACCAATATTATAACCATGCCTAACAGACATCGTATTGCACACACAAGAAAATTTTGCTCTAACTAGATGGGAATTGCAGTCAGTCAATGCTGGATTCTTCCGATTCCGCGTGGAAAAAACTACAAGAAGACTGGGCGAAAGTGATCGAATGACTGATCTTGCATTTAAGCCATTCAAAGGACAATTATTTTGAATCATTAGATCATTAGCAAGTTAAATTCTAAAAAATATGCTTTTATTTTAAAATTCCTGTAAAATTATTCTTATTATTTAATTAGGAGTAAAGTACAGAACAAATTATTTTAAAGTACAGTTATTATTATTTATGAATTTAATGTGAAATGCATTGATAGATAGATTGGTGTCTATACAAATTATTGGACGCCAAAACAAAAATTTAATTATTAATATTGTTCTTAAAATCACAAAGGTGGTCCCCAAGACTTCCACAAATTACTGACGATGAAAGTTCAGAAATCTTGACTATTTTAAATATTGATTCTAATACTTCCAGATGACGAAAGTCTAGAAATCTTTGACTATTTAAAAAGGTTGATCTAATCAAACTTAAAAAACACGTAAATTTGTGATTGAAGTCACAGTAATCCGCAATTCAAGTCAGAAATCTTGACTGTATAAAAAGTACGTACGAAAACGCTTTAAATATATCGGACAAAATCTGCGATAGACTTTTGGAGCATTTTCTATGGCTCAGGTTTCATCGAGTCTATTCAAACAGCTGTATTACAATTTCCTTCGAGCCAGACAAAAACTTTTGTCAATGTCGCCGCACTAAATATGAAATGGATGTGTCCATAAGATTTTACACTGAATTAATAATAAATTATTAGTTTGAATATAAAGAAACGTAAACATTTTAACTTACAAAACACGCATGTTTGTGAACCATAAATTCATCGGACAAAATCTGCTAGACTCGTAGACCATTTCTAATGGCTGAGGTTCCATGGCGTTCGTTCAAACAACTGTATTTCAACATCCTTCCAGTCAGACAAGATCTTTTGTCAATGTAATTACCGTGTTGTCGATAATTGCAGTACAGTTTATTGTAACGCTCACGCTCAACATAACTTAGGATTCATACAAAGGTTCTTTCACAATTCTCAAGTCAAACTAGCAATAGAACTTAATATGGAATGGATAATATCTGTATGTCACTTAAATATATTATATAAATTGGATAACTAATGCCATTAAACATCATACAATGGTAGTCATTAGAGGGTGGAGTGCTTTGTTGAAGGGTCTATAAATTCATGATTGATATTGTAGTAGAAGATATTCTTTTTTATTTTTAGAAGGAGACATACACATTATCTTGTATTCAAGTGTATTGTCATTAGTTGAAGGTTGAGAAGAACTCTTAATCAATTAAATGTTGTAAATAATGAATGTGATACTTTAATGATCAATATTTTTTATGTCTATTGGCACGCTTTCAAGTGTTAGAACTTTGAGATTTATAAATTTTCAAAGTCTAAACAATATTTAGTAGGAGTTGGTGGTGATTTTTACAAATAACCAAAATGATTGGCACTAGTTGTGGGTCATGTAGGTCACAAGGTTTACTCACATAACATTTGAATTTGATAACAAATAAGATCAACACTTGCATATAGTCATTCCTCTTCAAGATTTAAATAGGATGAGCCCTTTGGTTGTTTTGCATTACACCATGTATCTAGCACCTCCAATGATTTTAGCATATGTTTTATTATGTAGTGCATCCAAGCCATTTGTTGTAAATAATAAATATATAGATGATTTGAATGTAACCTACTCATCATTGATGAGGAAATGATTAGAGCATGACATAGGGATTCACAATTTAATTTAATTGTTAGCTTTGCATTCCTAATATTGAAGAGAAGGCCACAAATTGAAAGTTGAGATGGCATAAATTACCTTGTTGATAAAACATATCATTTAATGTAATAATCATATTAAATCTATGCCAAAGTGTTGGCCCATGGGATGCTCCGATATATGTAGGAATGCTTTTTATATATTGAAATTTACCTAGAGCACTAATGAGAATGATGGAGTGAGCATCTAAACTAAATTGATTGTGAATGGGAAAGGCTTCATGCAAGCACCTAGCAATGTGAGCTAATAACCTATGTTCAAAAAGACTCATCTAATCAACTAGAATGTACCAAATGAAATGCATGCCCTCTTGAAATGTTAATGTAGAATGAAACAAATATTATGGATACATTGATGTTGAATGTCACACATTATGTTAGTGTAGGTTTTTTTATTTTCCTTATGTTGGAGGATATTTCTTTTTCCTACACATATTATTAAGCTTTCTTAGGTTAATTATACTTGGTTATTATGAGAACACATTGCATAATTTATCATCTCTACATATGTCACTCCCACCTGACACACATGGGTAATTGAGGCTCACACCCTCTTTTGTATTTTTTTTTTCCTCTCATAACCATTTGTTTGTTTTTATTTGAGTAGGCACAACCATGTAATCTGACATTTATCAAGTAGGTGAATCTCACACCTATTCTGGGATCTTGGAGTCATTCCACCTCTTGGATGTATATGCCCATATTTTTGCTATATATACAATGTGTTACTATTTTGATATGTGATCATTGGATATAGATCACCTAACTCATCATCTAGAAAATTATAATAATATCAAGTTATCTGACTTGGTCAAACACAGTTCATTAGAAGGGTCTTCTAAGGCACATATAAAAGTAAGGAGAAAAGAAAGGGCAAGGCCCTATTTGTAGTTGCTTCATAACCTAATACATGTATTATTGAATCAGATAATTCATACCACATATCCTCATCACATGAAGGTTTCACCTCCTTAGAGCCATGTTTTGTGCCTGCCATATTAATGGGCAATGAAACTCCTATCTAGAAGAACATGGGGGAGGGTCTATTTATATGAGTAAAGGAACATTTTTTTAATTTTCTCTATATACCATCTATGTTAACTAATCTCCTATCACTCACACTAACTCGAGCAAGTGAGTTGAGTTCACACAAGACTTAGTGGTAATAAAAAATATACACAGTGGGTCCACAATTTCTTTAGAAAAAGAAAATCTCCACTTTATACTTCATCAAATTTCTCATATTTTTCTTGAATCTCCAACAATATCTTCATTCACTCACTCAAATGAGGTGATTTGTTTGTGACATACATAGATTGGCCACTTGAACTATTTCTACTTACAAAAGCTTAGTCAACATGACATGGTTTCAAGAATGATTTCTATTCAATTTTATCATGGATTTTGTAGGGGTGCATTCTTAGTAATCATATTGAAGATGAATATGATAAAGGTAAAGCATGAAGGGCCACATAGCTATTGGAGTTAGTACACAGTGACGTGGCATGACTGTTTCCTCATCCATCTTTCAGTAAGGCTCAATATGTCTTGACATTTATATTTGTACCATAGAAAAATGTACCCTTTGCTTGACATGGGATTAATTCATGATAAAATGAACTTAATGAGGCCTTAATCTAGTGTTGTGAGGTATTTTACGTGTCCACACTAGGTCTTGGACCCTTATAAATTGAATAACATGCTTTTAATGGCATCTTGTAAAGGACTTTCACTTTTTTCTAGACTTAAGGGTCATTGCACAATAGTGGTTTACAATTTTTGGCCAAAATGGACACTGAAATTATTATTTTTAACTAAATCTTCACATTCAGGCACCTATAGCGGCTAAACCGTGAGGAATTTGAAGATGATGTAAACTAGAGTCTCATCACATTTTGTCTGTAGATTCTAAAAATATATTTTTCAAAATTTTTGGAATCAGATTGCACTTCTTTTTCCATCTCCCATGAAAACTATTTTTAGAAAACAACATTTTAAAAAGTGGCACATCGTGATAACGCATAGCTTTTTTCCATGAAGGATAAAATTCTAATTCTTTTAAATTTAGATTTGTAACTCGATATCTAGTGCTTCCACTTGGTTAGATAGTTTTATTGAATATTTTTTCTTTTAATCAAGCTCAAGTCAAACCACACACCGCACATAGCAATCAGATAATGTAACTTTTTGTATATATCGAAATTCAATTATTTTTTGTTGGATCAAGGACTTGAATATCCGTGCACCCATATTTTCAATTTTTTGATAATCTGCTATTTTTCCACATGTAGAACAAAGACCTTCTCATTTTTGATGAAAAACCTATGTTTAATAAAACTAAAAAAAAAATACATAATAAAACCAAAACATATTAAAATTATATTCGTTGGATAGCTTGTTCCAAGGACTACCTGATTCCAATTGGGTTTGTGAAGATTCCTCCATTTTCATCCTCAACCCGAGTTTTGATGCATAAAAAATTATGTTTCTTTTTGTGAACAATGTCAAAAATCAGGGAAAAGGGGGGTTTGCTAGAACCAGGGAGGTTCTAGTGAACCCCCTTCCCAAAAGGGGTTTGCATTTGTTTTTTGTCCATGCATGCATTAAATTGGTTCGCTCGAACCCTGGTTTGAGTGAACCCTGTTTTGGTTTGTTCGAACCAATGAGTTCATTCGAACCCCCATAATGAAATTTTTTGGCATGGGGTCATTTTTTACAAGTTTTCCTTCCTCATTCGAATTGTAAACCACTTTTGTGGGTTTACCCTTAATCAACTTATTTATCCCTAATTCAACATTATAAAATGTGCTTAATAACATTATTACATCAATATAGAAGGTTCTTGAATTAAATTTAATGATAAACTAGTGTTGTAATGTGTCTTGCACATTCACATTGGTTTGTGTGCCCTTCTAGGCTATGCATACCTAATTTTAGTGTTATAAAGTGTATTTAATTACACTTTCACATTGATTTATGTGTCTCAAGCCCTATTTGACATTCAAATCATCAATAATAGACCTATTTTACCCCATATTGTGCATGCCAAGGCTTAAATTGATCAAATACCTAAAAAATTTGTAATTTAAACTTTATTTCCTTATCTCCTAGCTTCTTAGCTGTCAAATTGGCCCATGTGGGACCCATTCATCATGCATGGAGAATCAGTCCCATCCAGGTGGAATCCATTCGCCATGTGTGGTGAATGAGTCCTATCTGGCCCCCATTTTGACCTTTGAGTAGGAAAAAGTGAAATTTAAAGTTTAATTTCAGTACACACGGGCTTGTGATGAGGTCTTATTGGGTACTAAGACACAATTGTCTATAAATAAGTTTTTTTATCCTCATTTTACATCTAACAACTCATTTTACATCTCTCATCATTAATTCATCTTCTATCTTCTCATCCAAATCAAGAAAGTTAGGGTTTCTTCATTAGAAGCCTTCAAGTTAGCTTTCTAAAGCATTCAAGGGCTAAATATTCCTCCATTGTTGTAGACTTTCAAGATCAAATCATCATGAAAAGGTAATCATCTCCATTGTTGCATATTTCATTACTTGAT
This sequence comes from Sequoia sempervirens, assembly GCA_007258455.2. NCBI lineage: Eukaryota > Viridiplantae > Streptophyta > Pinopsida > Cupressales > Cupressaceae > Sequoia > Sequoia sempervirens. The sequence goes on from VDFB02058242.1 coordinate 131,697,535, forward strand.
TTCATCACTTTGGTTTAATTACCTAAAGGGGTTTGACCAAGGCAAACCCCCATACCCTAACCTTCAACACATTTTCCCCTTTACATGTGTTTGTGTATGCAGATTTATCAAATGAGAAGGTGAGAAAAGGCGTTCTTATCCCATCAAATTCATTCAAGGTGTTTCAAGCCCTATTTCAAGCTTAGAGAGAGTCTACAGGTCCAGTTTTGCAGGTTTAGATCTAGAGATTCATCAGAAACAAAATTGCAGATCCTAAGCCACAGAATCCAATCCAAATTTCTCTATTTTCCAGAAGAGGAATCATTCTCCATTGATGGAAAATCAGTCCCATTTCTAGGCTTGAACAATGATTTTTGAAGATATGGATACCCAATTCCTCGAAACTGGTTTTGACACTTTCTGGAAAAAACATGACTCATTCGCCATACATGGCGAATCAGTCCCAGTGAGAATTTTTTGGTGTCTTCTACAATTATTCAAAGCCTCATTCTAGCCTCTTCTAGCTTCCAGGTTCATATCTTCAACTAGGTTATTTTCTGTTTCAATTTGTTTACATTCCTAGTCAATTTGTTTGAATACACATTGTGTTTTCCAACACTTTTGCATTAGGTTAGAATACATTCCTTAATCTACATTTTCATTAATTTTCCAGCATTTAAACACATCCATACACACACTTAAAACCCCTCTTTCCATTTCTTGTAGTGTTAACAAAGTCATTTTGGCCCATTTTCCTCTCCTAGGTGAAAAACCCTAAGAAGGAGCTAGAGATTTTGGCCCATTTTGAGATGTTACAATATTTATGATCTTTCTAGATAAATTTTGGTTTAATTTTTCATTTTTTAAAGTATATTAATATTTCTAAGACTTCAAATAATTTTTAAAGAAAAAATCAAGTAAGGCCAGTAAGATTTTATGTATAAGTAGGGGGTGAATATGTTAACCATTGGTTTTAATAATTTTGTGCTTTAGAAGGTATTAACTTGCAATAAATAGTTTCATATAGTCCTTATAAAAATGATATCAAAGAACATAAGAATAGGTACTTGAAAGATATTTCCAATTTTATGATACACTCTAGATCATTAGCACCTCCATATTGGGTAGAAGGCATTAGTAATGTGTTTTAAATATATAGCCAAGTTCCTCACTAAGCTATGAAGGGGGTAAATCCTTTTGAAGCATGGACTAGTAAACAAACCCATAGTGAAAGTAGTTGTTTATAGCTTTAGAGTGATTCTACTCAAAATTATTTGTTCAAGAAAACCATGGACTTGGGTGCTCTAGAAAATAAAATCATTTTATTTGATTGGGTTTATGAATGCTTGAAGCATGGTAGACTTTTTGAGTTGGTGGATCAACAAAAAATAGAATGAGGTGAAGGTAAGAGATCGATTCAAGGCAGCTAAAGAGAATGGTGTTGGTGGGATT
>VDFB02058242.1:131699065-131846307 GCA_007258455.2 Sequoia sempervirens
TATTCTATTGCTTACTATTATTCTTTCATATATTCCTTCCAAGCATCCATAGCATAGACAATGTAGTGAATTGTTTGAAAAGATGTCGAGTAGTAAAAAGTGGTCTCATGGAATGCCATGACAAGAAAATACAATTGGAAGCTTCTCCTAGACTTATTATTTATCCTATGTGAAGTAATTGCATCACTGCTTCTATTGACTTTCAAAACAACTATATTGTAGCTGAAATTTTGTCATCTATCAACATGTAGTTATTAGTTATGGAATGTGAAGTAATGCTTTGAGTTTGAATGATATGTAATGCAACATAATCAATGATATGAATATTGTGGAACCTTAAATCTGAATTTGGCTAAAAAACAAAGCCCTTAGCATTGTTAGTAAACCAAAGCAAACAAAGATTCCCTATAAGATTCATCTAATCACAAGAATAATACAAAAGAAGCAAGCAAAACATACAAAACATCATTCTAATAATCAAACTAGCATTTTATAGTGGATTGGTGCTTCTATGGAAAGAAGCCCTTTACCAATCCTTGATTAAGCTTCATGATATGAAAATGATATGTTGATGATCAAGATGATGAATGGAAAAAATCAGTTTTCAGTTTAAGAGAATGACCTTGCAAGAGATTGTGGAGGATTTGAACAAGAATGCAGCCTTTCATTTATAGATTTTCTTGATGAGGGATTGGCCAAATGGATGAATGTGGGACAAAGAATAGACCAATGAGATGAGGAAACTTGTCATCATGTGAGTGGTTGATGCATGTGCAAGATTTGGGAAATGTGCCCAAGAGGGGGAAATTTCAAATTTGAAATTGTGAGTAAATGTTGAGTTTGACTTGTGCAAGGGACATGTAAGAGACATGTAAGGCCTCATAAATGTTTTTTTGGGTGTACATGTCCACTTGTTTTTGAATTCAAATTTGAGGGAAGATGCCATGCTGAGTGAAAATATTGATTTAATAAATCAACAAATTGATTTATTTGTGCAAGTGGGGATATCTAGAGAATACAAGTGATTAGGATTAGCATTAGATTAGATTTAATCATGATTTAGTTAATTAAAAAGAGGATTAGGTGATTTGACCTTTTTGCTTTAGATTTTAAAGATTAAACTAAATCAAAAAGGAGATGAAAGATGATAAATATTTTGTTAAATAAATATTTGATTTATTTAGCTAAAGGTGATAATGATAAGATAAAGTTGATGACCTTTAGGAGATTGAAATTGATTTACCCTAATGAATGGATGAGTGTTAGTTTGATCGAATGCATAATGCTAATTTTGCATGTCTACATTTTTCCCCTCTTTGAAGCAATGCACTTATTGCGTTGGTCAAAGAATAAACTTGCCATGATAAAAATTCAAAAAAAATCTATTTTTTTTGGTTGCCCCAACAGAAAGGAGTACACTGGTACATTGCCACCTCAAAAGATTGAGTGAAAAGATTCAATTTAAGGGTAGATCTCGCGATAAAGAGGTTCAAAATGGATGGTTATGGATGATGATGCAAATGAGATGATTTTAAGATGCTTAGAATAACAAATTTATATTATCTTAAACAACTTAAATGATGATATGATGTGATGATGGATGAGATGGGTGATGTGATATGCTATGATTATGCAATGGATGATTTATGAGATGCATAGACTAACAGATCTATATTATGATGATGATATGCTATGATTATGATATGCAGAATATTGACTATCCGTGGATGCAAGATGAATGTGTGATGGACACATGATGGATGCATTGGTGATGATGATGTTAGTGCGGAAATTAGATGATGACAAGAGGATCCCACAAGTCCATGATTCGACGAGACTTTATTAGAGATGATGATGATGATAGATGATTGGGACTTTAAAAGGGCTACTTACCTTATGTTTGATTACACATGTAGATATGATGCATCAAGGTATAAAGAACTAGGATGGCGTTGTGCCTAGTGCGATGGAATTTGACTCGACAAGCAGATAGGAGTATTCTTGTTCACACTTGACATATGGAAACCTTGCTAGGACATACCTAACAAAGCAAGTATTCACCACGTTATTTTACAAGAGCGTCAAACAAGCACAGTAGACAAAATATAATGATTGTTGCCCCATTCATATCTCTCTAAATCCTTTGTTTAGATATCATCGAGAGGTCCTTGGAATGAGCGCAATAAGATAAATCAATTTAGAAAAGATCAAGTACGGAAACAAGCCAATGTTCTTCATACCTTCATCCAAAGGGATTTGTTTTGAAAGGATAAGAATCCAAAGTGATATCCAAAATGATGCCCATTGTCAGAACAATATATCCTAGGACATGCAATGTATAGGATGATGATGGGTTTGATAAGTTGATTGATAGGCTATTGTTATAAAGTTGATTGACATGTTTGAAAGTGATCAAGAGTTTGATTTTGTTTTAATTGTCTGTTGTTTTGATTTTGATTTTACGATTGAAGCTTGCTTTTGCTAACTGTTGTGATTATTTCTATTTGTTTTTCCAAAGGATGAAGGTGATCATCGGTTTATTATGGATGACTGATTATTGTGGGTAATTGTGGGATGAGATAGATGGATTTTTTCAAATATTTGGATGTTTTTGATGTTTTTGGAATGTTTTGAGGCTATTTTTGGTATTTTTTGGATTTTTTAAATGTTTTGATTTTTGATTTTTTCAAATGTTTTTGGATTTTGTGAGATTTGAATGTTTTTGGATTTTGATGTTTTTTTGAATGTTTTTGGATTTTGATGTCTCGGGGGCTGATCAAAGATTAGCCTTTCCTACGTGTAAGCTCAGAGACAATGTAGTTTGGATTCCAATGTTTTTGATTTTTTTTTTATGGATGTTTTTTTTTTTTGGATTTTTGATATGTTTTGGAATTTTTTATATTTTTCGCATGATTTTGACGATTTGGATATGGATATGTGATGATATCAGGGCTTTGTTTTGGATTTTGTTGAAATCCAAGCTAAGTTTGAATGATCGAATCAATGGATTGATGATGATAATAACATTGTTGAGGATACACAACAATGCAAGGATTTGATTGATTAGGATTGATGATGATAACATTGTTGAGCATGCACAACAATGCAAGGATAGTGTTAAGCAACACAATGATATCCTGAGATAATGATTTTTTGATTGGATTTGATTGATCAGGTTTGATGACGATAACATTGTTGAGGATGCACAACAATGCAAGGATTGATGATGATAACATTGTTGAGGACACACAACAATGCAAGGATAGTGTTAAGAAACACAATGATTGGGATGGATATCCCAAGATTATGGATTGATTTGATTTGATTGATCATGATTGATGACGCCAGGTTTGAAACAAAAGATGTTTGATTGATTGATATGACATTAACATGCAAACTAGATGTGACTGATAGTCATTGATGTTCGATGAAAGATGAAGATTGATAAGGAATGTCTTCTCGTCAAAATATGCCATGGGCTAGTGATTTGGATTTTGGATCACAAATGCTTTGACCAATTTGGTTTCACGTTTTCCAATATTCAGATCGCCACATAAGTCGGTGTATATAGATCAAGATTTATTCTTGAAGCAAGATGTACATATCTGCCCCTAGTGTCTAGCAATGTATGGAATGTGATGGGTGGATGCTCAGATAGGTGTATGGATGGATGGATATGGTAAGCATGCAAAGGATGCCAAGGATTATCTTGTGATAGGATAAGGTGTTCAAAAAAAGGAATGCTCATTTGGATAATGCTTCATGGCTTAGATAATGCTGCAGAGGATAGGATCAATGAAGATGACCCATGTCAAGATGTTTACCATAAGCAAGAATAAAGTACACCAAAATTTGTCAAGATCAAGATAAATTGGACTCTGTATGGATGGAGATGGATGGAAATGGATTGGATAAATGGTTCATGGATGAAATGGATTTATTATGGATAAGATGGATCGAATGTTGGCTTTATTATGGATGGGATGACATGCTTTCATCTGAACTAGTGAACATAGATGCTTGATTCTACACATGACGCATGTTTGCCAGGTTTTCGTCATGGTCTTGCCAAAAGTGCCATCGTAGTGGTTTTCACTAGAGGATGATTTTTTTTTATCTTTACTTTTTTTTATCCTTTTTCTGATTTTTTTTGGCTTTTTTGCTTCTTCTTTTTTTGGTTTTTTTTGAAAGATTTTAAGCACATGCTAAATCACAAGGTGTTGATGTAGATGCTTCTGTCATAATGTTCCATCGATATCCTGCTTGGAGAAGTTGTTTTTCCAAGATACATGCAATTGTATACAACTTTTATGATTTATGATCTACTTCGTCGATACCGGAGTTAACTTTGTCTTTATGTACACATCGTGATAAAGTGCCTTCTAAATCCTTATGATAAAGGGTCATTGCCAATATATGGTCAATGTCAGAATTGGATATTATGTGTGGAGGCGTGGATGGAGTGTGTTTAGGGATAAGAGATGGATTGGTTGACAATTTGGAATCTTTGACTCTCCAAACTTGGGAAGATGAGCAATGATGGGTTGATATGAAATTGTGCATGTAATTGGGACCAACTGCTTGATACACTTTGTACGTCGCTTGAAAAGCCTAATTTTTCTTTTGTGGACATCTTTGATGGATACTTTTCCCTTTTTTATTTTTCCCCATAGTTTCTTTGATTGATGTTGTTTGATAGGGATGATCTTTCTTGGTATTCTTTGGTATCCATTTGTATTTGATTTGTCCATTATGCTTTCTATCTCCTTTTTCTTTGATAGCATTCTTCATACTTTGATTCAATTCTTTCCTTTGACGTTGGTCCCAATTCATGGATGGGGTGATGGGTGGATGAAGATTCGTGATGTGACTGGTTGTAGTATTGGAATTGATCTCACCATAAGGATCTTTCATGCTCCCTATGTTGATGTTTGCTTGAGACATAGTTTCCCCCAGTATTGTGGAAGTATTACCTTTTTTCTTTGATTCTGCTTGTTCTGAGAGCTTTTGTTTAGAATGCATTCTCTAATAAATGGCCATCGTAGATGATGTTATTTCGATTTGCTGCTCTACTGACTCTGAATTATACTGTTCTATTTGACTTGTTTCATTGAGTGGATAATGTTGGATATCTTTATTTATGATGTCATCAATCTAAATTGTGGATATATCTAATCCTGATCTTGACAACTCTATTTGACTGTACGAATCAATAACCTGGTCTTTTTGCATAACAATGTCAGGAATAAAAGGATCCTTTTCTGAATGAAGATCATCTATGTGTCCATCCATAGAAATAATCTCATGGGTAGATGGAGAAGTATGTGCATCTTGCATAGATAGGAGAGTGTCCATTACATCATTGTAGTATCTTGGAGATACAAATTCTCAATCTTGAATGATTTTGGAATTGATTTTGACATGCTTTGGATCAAGTTCCTGACATGGGTTAGTTTCAAAGGATGGATTGCTTACAAAGGGTTCTTGAATGTCGTGATTAGACATGGTAAGTGGTTCAATATCCTCAAGTTTCGAGTCTAGGGTTCCTTCAGTTTCTATAACCATGAAGTCAAAGGAGGTCAATATGTCTTGGAAAGGACCATTGCTAGACCTTGGTGAAAGATTTTGATCATGCTTTGGAATAAATTCTTGAGATATGTCCTCCAACTCATTAGTCATGCCCACAAAAGGATATGAAAATCACAATAAAACCTTTCCTAGGAATTGGACATTCCAACAGGTGACTAATATCTCTATGGACGTTCATTTACTTGTCAAACCAAGGGACGTATACTTTAAATGGCACAGCACAATATATGCACTAAGAACTGGTTTCGGTCAAAACTTAGCAGAAATAAATATTTTGAAGGAATTCTATCTACGCTACAGGAAGGTAATGCAAATTTCTTTACCTCAACTATGATTTGATTAAAATAGAAACCATAACAGCTACGACTGAAACACAAACTATGAACTGGCCTTATGCTGCAGGAACAGGCACAGGGATGGATTCCCTATGCTGCAGGAGCAACACAAGACTAAGTTTGTATGAAAACTTCAAAGATGAAAGCTAACTAAAGATCAACAGAAAAGAACAGCTAACTAACTAGCTACAGATACTTACTAAGTGGGCCCCCTTAGCAAGCATCTACTGATTACGCAGGTGCTGAACTCAGAACTTCATCAAACTTTATTCATGAAAACAGAATGGTATACATTGCTTTGTTGATATAAACTAACAACAAACTCTATCTCTTATCAAACAGATTCTTCTTTTCATTATCATATTGACTCTTACATGATATCTGCTATCTTTCTATCACTATGCTTCTATCTTACTCTAACTATCATCTCCCCTCTCACTCGTGCAGGAGGAGTAATTTATTTAAAATCAAGAGAGAAACTAACTAACTACCCTATCAAAGAAAGATGTGGAAGTAAAGTGTATCCCAGAATCAAGGAACAAACTTCATAAATGAATTTATGCGTTCAACCCAATCTGGAGAGAATCTAGCACTCCACTCTTTCCAGATTGACTATCATTAAAAATCTTTCCCAATGGTTTCAGTCAAAGAGTCTTCGCCGAAGCTTCCTCGAAGTCGTGTAGGAAATGGACTTTGCTGCAAGGCTGAGATCGGCTGCGCTTGACTCGATCATTCTTGAACAACCTGCGAAATAAAAGGTAACAGATGCGAAAGAAAAGGCGTATGGAACATACACAATATCTGTTCATTAATCACACATTTAAATCTATTTCATCATTCAAAAACTGTATGTGATATACCAGTCATTTAGGGAGTCAACGGGGTAATAAATGTAGTCAAGTCAACACAATAAGCTGCAGGAATATGCAAATGTTTTGCTACAGGATATCCCCATAAAAGGTTTCAAAAGAGTTTTAAACAAGCATGAATAACAAAAGTAAAGGCATTAAAAGTTCATCATAATATCCAAACTATGAGCATATTTTGGGCTCATCACTGCCCCCTACTTAGCCTAATGCTGGTCCTCCAGCATTAACTTTCCTAGTGGTTTCTCTGAAGTCAATGGTTGTTGCATGACTCTGAAATGGAGTTCCAAACCTGTAATAAAATCCTCTGAAAGTCTGGCACCTTTCATACCTACGGTCTTCTAAATCATCATTAAGATTGGTAGCCTGATAAGGATAAAGGGGCCACATTAGCACAGGAGGTCTGAATGTCAATGGCAACCACAGTTCAAATCTCTTTTGAAGTCTCAACTGTATATATTTGCTTGATCGTTTAAGAGCTGCTGTGAAATTTAGGGGACTGTGAGGTTCAGATCTTCTTAGTCCAACAGTTAATCTTTCCCACCCTTTCTCACTTCTGGTGTATGCCAGTCTCCAAAATGAATATGACTGTCCCTAAAATTCATCATATACCTGTTTCCTAATATCAAATATCTTCTCTCTAGCTGTAATATTATTAATGCCATATGTTAGAGAAAACTAGTCTTTCAACATTGCATGGGGGTTTGAACTTTGAGAGCGTAATGGAACAGACTCATTTCTCTCAGCTTCCTCATATATTTCCCATTGCCTGCCAAAATTTTCTTCATTTGCTGCCCATGACATAAATGATCTCAAATGGATATCACCAATATATAGAAGAGGGTTCCATTCTGTTTCAAATGGAATTAAGAAGCCATGTAAATAAAATTCACACAGAGAATTTCTTAACCAATTAGGGGCTGCCCCGTATGCCTCGTAAAATTTTTTAGCAGTGTGAAGTATATGATCTTATTTCTGGAAATTCTCATTAGTTGGAACCATAAGAACTATTCCTTAAGGCACAGAGCATAAACTCTGGGTGGTGGTCTGCATTCCATAATCTGACCAGTTACTTTTAACATTTCATCCATTTTTGCTTTCAACTCAACAATTTCCTGCTTCTGACTTTCAATTTCCTTTTTTAGTTTCTTCCTTTCTACCTCCCATAGACTTTGTTGCATGTCAGTCTGGGCTATGTGCCAGAAAGTCAGGGTTTGCAATGTAACTATTTCCCAGTTAGCTTTGACATATTCTAGAAACTCAATCAAAAACATCTTCTTATAAACAAAAATGGCTTTACAAGTTGCAGGGTGAAATGTAGCTTCACTAGGCACATTCAATTGTTCAGTCAGTTCCTGCTCTTGCTGCCAGATGAATTCTTGTTGCTGTAGTGGAGAAGACTGCTTCCTCCGAAAACTGCATAGCAGCGGTAGCCAAGTCATCAAGATTTGGTAACCATTGCTCATTATGCTCCATTTCCTTTGTCTCAACTTATTCCTCTTCAGGAACGAATGAACTCTGTGCAGCATTTTCGGATAGATTCTGAGAAACATCAAATTCAGACCCTACAGATCCTTCTGAAATTATAATAACCTCTGGTTGAGGTGAAGCAGGGGAGGTCTTATATTGTTTCCTTGTGGAAACTCTTCTTGGCACTGGTGTGGCTGCAGAAGATGTTCTGGTAGCCTTCCTTTTTCTAGTCTACTTAGTCTGCCCTGCTAGAGGATGATGGTGAATTGGTGTTAGCAATAGGTGTTGCTATAGGAGAGACGGCTGCAGGGGAAGATGCTGCAGGAGAAGAGCATTGCCTTTTCTAAGAACGAGGGTCAGACTCTGGAGTTTGTTCTGCCCCAGATGACTCACCTGCCTTTGTTTTTCCCTTCTCTCTCCTAGTGGCAGACCTAGTTTGTACCCGAGCAGAGGATTCTGGTGGGGGAGCTATAGGACCAAGTGCTATGGGAGTAGATGACCCTTGCCCTATTCTACTGGTAGACGCAATTTCTTTCTTCTTTTTCTGAGGCCGTGAGGTAAGTACCCTAGGGGGTTGTGGAATTTGTAAGCTCTTTTGGGCAATGAATTATTTCCAGGAAAGAGGTGAGACATCTCTCAAAGAGCATTCAATCAGTAATTTGATAAGGCCATGGTGAGCAACAGAATTATCTTTCCCTTGTTGGGTTCTGAGGGCACTTTGTTCTAGAAATTTTAATAGAAAATTTGAAACATTTACAACTAACCCATGCCTCATATGACTTAATAATTTGAAATGATAGGAATGCAGATAGGAGAAACGATCTTCACAAGTTAAATACCTGATTATGTAAGTGGCGTATTTTGAATAAGGAGGAGGCAACGATACCCACTTGCATCCCTGCTTGGAAACTTTCAAAGGTCCATCAGTGGGCATTGAAAACTCAGCCCTTGCAGCGGCAGCATCTAAAAAAAAAAATTCTTCAACGGCTAGAAACCCAGTTACTTTAGCAATTCTGTCTTCAGTTGCAACAACCGTTAGACCCCATACAGTGGCTTCCCCTTCAGAAAGGGTTCTCAAAAATTCTCTAGCAGCCTCCTCATCAAAAGCATTTAAACTCAAGAAATAGTTTAACCATCCATAGATGCTGAATGCGTGGACTGTTTGAGGATTTTGCAATAATAATTCATGAGCTACAGGCTCATGTCGCACCAGCTGACCACCCATGTTCATAGTTTTCCCCTAGCTGAACTTAATTCCTTGCTGAAAATTCAAATTCTCTATTTCCCTTTTTGCTCTGGTTTTTCTTATGTCGTGCCATCACATTTCTTTCTTTTCCAAAAATAAACTTTTTGAACAAGCAGTTTTAATCGCAATTTACAAGAAAAACATGCAATAAAGAAGGACATGCGATCATATTTGGAAAGTACTAGAAAAATAATAAAGAAAGGTTATTTGTGCAGTTATGGCAGCGACGAAAAGACAGATTTTAAAAGGTGGATTACCCCACCCCTACTTAGAGTATGACATGTGTCCTCACATGTACTAAAGAATAGGCGGAGATTGGGTAATAATGATTGGTATTGTCATAGTAGTAAATGAATAAAATAAAATAAATCAAATATACGATAACAAAAGATATGGCGTACATTTGATATTTGCATGTACGTGTGAAGAAAGATGATGGCGTTTGCATGAGTTGACAGTTGGAACTGATATCTTAATTAAGGGTGATGCGGATGGATGAAGTGGATGGGTGACGTGGGCAGATGAGATGAATGGATGGAATGGATGGATGGGATGGATGGATGGAAGATAAAGAAGTGAGATGGGGCAATAAATGAGAATGGAGAAAAATGGGTTTCCTTTTAAAAAGAAAACCTTTATTATGAGCATGCATTTTTCAAAATTACGGTGAAGCTGCAGGAGAAAGGCTAAAGCCTTCGGCTGCAGGAAGAGTAGTGGGAGGAACTTGAATGAACTACTGCATGAATTCTTCTTTTGAAACTCATTTATGGTACAACCGGAGTCGGTGAGCTGTACAGCTCCATTGTCAAACACATTCTCAACTTCATAGGGGCCAAGCCAGCATGTTGTGAGCTTACCTTGGTTCTCTTGATATCTGGAATCATATAACAGAGCCCAATCACCAGCAGAAAATTTTCTAGTTTTGATGTGTTGATCATGTCATTTCTTCCTTTGCTGTTAGATTATTTCTGTGTGCTGCAGGGCTGCTTTTCTCATTTCGTCCAAAGCATTTAGCTGTAGGAAACGGTCCTTCTGTGCTTTAGATATTTCCATATTGAGTTCAAGAGCTGTCCTCAAAGTTTTGTGCTCAAATTCTATGGCCAATATGGTTTTTTTCCCATAAAGTAGCTCAAAAGGTGTAAACCCAGTTGTTGTCTTCCATGTAGTTCTGTAGACCAAAACTGCTTCAGGAAGTTGATTGCTCCAATCTTTTCTATGGAGCTGCACTATTTTTGTTAGGATCACCTCAATTTTCCTGTTTGTTACCTCTGTCTAACCATTGGCTTGAGGGTGATAGGGGCTGGACTTCCTATGTTTGATCTTATAGTCATTCATTAGTGCAGTGATCATATTTGATGTGAATTGAGCTCCCTGATCAATTACAAGCTCTCTGGGAACTCCAAATCTAGTAAAAATTTGTTCATAGATAAATTCAACAACCTTGTTATCTCGAGCATGGGTCATAGCTTTTACCTCAACCCACTTTGTTACGTAGTCCGTGCAAACTAGAATATATGACTTGCCAATTGATGGTGGATCAATTGGTCCCACAAAATCCATTCCCCATTTATCAAAAAGGGTGGCTATTACTTGTGGATATAGTGGCATTTCATCTGACTTAGTTGGTCTTCCCATACGTTGGCATCTGTCACATTTCCTTATATAGGCCACAACATCCTTGTGTAATGTTGGCCAGTAGTACCCTGTTGTAAGAATCTTTATTGAGGTTCTTTTTGCTGCAAAATGTCCCCCACATGGTTCATCATGGCAAGCATACAAGATATCATAAGTCTCATCTTCTCTTACACATCTTTGCATCATTGATCAGGTCCAATATAAAATAGACAATTTGCAATCCATGAAAAGTTAAAAATTTTCTCTATTAACAATTTCTTTTCTTTTGGAGAAAAGTGGGTTGGTATTCTGCTTACTGCTAGATAATTGGCAATGTCTGCATACCATGGTGTATGTGCAGCAATGGAAAACAAGTGTTCATCTGGGAACCTATCATCAATGACCTCGTGTTCAACAGGTGCAACTGATTGAAGTCTTGATAAAAAGTCAGCTACAATATTAGCTCTTCCTGGTTTGTCAATTATTGTAATGTTAAATTCTTGTAACAACAGAAGCCATCTTGCCAATCTACCAGAAATGTCAGGTTTGTTCATCAGATACTTGATTGCTGCATGGTCAGTATGGATGAATATTTGATAACCTATGACATAATGCCTAAATTTATTCAAATCATACACTACTGCGAGCAATTCCTTTTCTGTAACAGTATAGTTGAGCTCAGGACCTTGAAGGTTCTTGCTGATAAAGTAGATAGCATGCTCATTTGAATTTTTTTTTTGACTTAAAACTGCTCCTATACCAAAATCAGAGGCATCAACATGTATGTGAAAAGGCAAATTCCATTTTGGACCTTGAAGAATAGGGGCTTGAGTAAGCAAGTCCTTTAGTTGCAAGAAAGATTTTTCACAGGCCTCTGTCCACTCGAATTGAGAATCCTTAGTTAACAAGGCATAAAGTGGACTAGCAATTTTACTAAAATCTTTTATAAACCTTCTATAATACCCTGCATGGCCAAGGAAACTTCTGACATTTTTTTGTTTTGCAGGAGTTTGTAAATTCAGAATAACTTCAATTTTAGCAGGGTCGACCTGAATTTCATTCTTTGAAATATGATGACCTAGAACAATACCTTCTTCCATCATTAGAAAACACTTTTCACTGTTTAGAGACAAATTTTTCTCTTTGCACCTTTTCAATACCTTTTCTAAATTCACCAGTGCTTCTTCAAATGTGACTCCATAGGTAGTGAAATCATCCATATAAATCTCCATATAGTCATGAGATATATCAACAAAGATACTAATTACGCTCTCTGAAATGTTGTTGGTGCATTGCATAGACCAAAAGGCAAGACCGAATAAGCAAATGTTCCCCATGGACAGGTAAAAGTGGTCTTATCTTGATCTTCAGGGGCAATTTTTATTTGATTGTACCCACTGTAACCATCCAAAAAGGAAAAATATATTTTTCCAGACAGTGAGTCCAGTACTTGGTCTACAAATGGTAGTGGAAAGTGATCTTTTTTAGTGGTAGTGTTCAACTCTCTGTAATCTACACACACTCTTCATTTTCCACCTTTCTTGGGAACAATAACTAATGGAGAAACCCATTGACTGTCAGAGATTGGATAAATAAAACCAGCATCAAGCAATTTTTGAAGCTCACTTTTAACTATTTCTCTAAGTGTTGGATTTACTCTTCTTTGAGGTTGTCTAACTGGTAAACAATCTTCTTTGATATATATCCTGTGAGTACAAACTCGAGGATCTATTCCTTGTATGTCCCCATATTCCCATGCAAAAGCTTTATGCTGATCTTGTAGCATTTTTAATAAGATAGCCTGTTGAGATTGTGACAGCTTGCTATTGATATTCAAACGGTGACGTGGAGACAATTCTATCTGCTTAGTGAGATTACTCATAGAATCTACAGGTGATGTTTGTACCTTTTGTGGAAGCAAGTTATTAAAAATTGTTGGAAGTTTAGGTAGTGAACTCTTAGAATTTGGTTGCTGCAGGAAACATTGTAGATGGCTGCCACTTAGATCAAATGAACTACCCGTATCAGAGTTGTACTGTAGAATTTGAAAAAGAAAATCATCCTCACTCTGAAGTTGTGAGAATGGATCATTTTGAAGCATCATTAATTGATTCAAAGAATTGGCTTCTTCAGTTTCTTCCCCCACATCTGGCCAAACAGGTTGGGACAAATCTGGTTGAGGTCTAGCAGGTGGATACAAAGCCAATTTTTTTGTGGACTGTCCATCAGAAATGGTCATATCTCTAGAACGACATCCTATAAAAGTATAAGCAGTTGCTAACCATGGTCTACCAAGGATAATTGGATACCCTCCTAAAGTTGTCTTAACTGATAATATTGTGAAATTAGCTAGATACTCCCAAGATTTAAGAGTGACAATTACATCTTCCACCATCCCATCAGGTTTAACTGTGGAGCTATCTGCAAGCTGCAGAACTGTGGGTGTAGACCTAATGTTTGAAATGTTCAAGGAGTCCATAGTATGCTTTGTCATGACATTAATGGCAGCACCTAAGTCAATCAAAACATTTTTTACAATTTGGCTATTTATATGTATTTGCACTACAGGACTTCCAGGGTCAATATACTTTGGGATGACTACATTTCCCAACATTATATCAGCCAATTTCCCTAAGACATGAATTGCTTGGGGATCATTTTTCTTTCGTCCAGGCTTCTTCAAATAGGCCTCTTTAATAGCTTTTCCAAAAAATGGGAACATCTTTAATAGCCTGAAATAAGGGGATTTGAATTTGTACATTTTTGAGCTGATCCAAAATGTCAAAAGTGGGTTCTTCCATGGATTTAAATGTAGTAATTTGCAACCTCTGAGGAAAAGGTGGTTTGTCTTGACTTTGCAAAATAGGCTCCTTAGAAACCGTATCAGGTATAGGCATATGCTCAGTAGGATCAGCAGGTGCAGTAGATTCTTCAAGGGGAGAATCTGGTATTTCAATAATTAGAGGTGGTTTTGGAGCAGGTAAAGTGGTTCCAGACCTCAAATGGATGTCATTAACGTTTAAGGCATAAGCTTGATATTGGTTGGCTTCGGCAAGATACGTAGGCTGCTATGGCTGCTGCTGTTGCCTATTATTGGGATTTGGCAACGGCTGGGCAGGCATAGGCGTTTGTTTTGGAGGTCCAGTATTTTTGGCAGTTGCTGCAGGAGGTGGCATAAGGGCCTATGGTTTCGGCTGTGGAAGCTGTAGGAATCGAGGGGACTGGTTTTGCCATTGCTGAGGACCTTTCCATTAAGGATTTTACTACCAATTACCTGAAGGTGGGGTCCATTGTCCTTGTGGCTGCTGCCAACCTCCTTGAGGAGATTGCCATTGCGGGGTCTGATAATTAGGCCAACTTGGTTGAGGTGGATTCCAGGGTGGTGGTGGTCCATATGCATGTTGCCATTGGTTATTATAGCCAGAATAAGGATTACCAAAAGTTAAAGGATCTTGAGGCATACCTTGTTTTTGAGCCCATGGTCTTCTTTGTGCAACAAAGAACACTTGATCATCATCACCTTCTACTGGCTTGAAGTCAGTAGGTAGTTGCTTAGCTTCCAAATTAGCCACCATCTTGCATCTGCAGTCACGCTTCTTCTATCTGCAATATGGACAGAACTCGGCCAAAACTGCCTCAGCTTCCTCATGTTTCTTCCAAGCTTGCATAGTGTCTAGTTGTGTAGCCATATTATTAATGATGTCCTGCTTGAAGTTAGACAGCAAATTTGTTATCTCCATCTGAAAAACTCCACCAGAAGAAGACTTCCCCACTGTAGCATGATGACCTCGACCTTTCTTAACTATTGCTCGGGAGTAGTTAAGACATATTTTCTTTATATCATCCCAAGGCAGTTGGGTTATATCACCTCCTCCCATCAGGTCCAGGGTGTCTATACAGGCATCACTGATTCCCCTTAGAAAGAGTAGTTTCTGAGAGTCCTCATTGAGAGTATGGTTTGAGTTCCTCTTTAGTGAAAACAAAAATTTGGAAATATAATCTTCCAGAATTTCATCCTCCTTCTGCTGAATTTGAAATATGTCATCACCTTTGCTGGCACTCTTACAATATTCCTTATAATTCTCAAGGAATTTCATCTGCATGGCTGCCCAACTATCAACAACGCCTCTTCCCAGACTCATGAACCATCTGAGAGCTCCCTTCTTCAAGGTGGAAGGAAATAACTTCAGTTTATGAGTGTCTGAGTTGTAGTCATAACTGCGATAGAGGACATCAAACTCAAATAGAAAAGTTTCAGGGTCCTCTGTGACTAGGCCATAGAATTTTGGAAGTAGTGAAGAAGCTATATTCTTAAGATTGTTAGTATCTCGTTGGGGAACAATGGGAAACTCAAAACCAGGAGGTGGATTATTAGGTGGATTATTTGCCATGTTTGCTTGCTGGAATAATAGAGCGAATGGATTTTCCTCAGGTTCATTGTCAGCTGGGTCAAATGGTAGTTCAACAAACAGGTTTTCAGGGAGGAACCTTCCCTGTGCGTCTCTTCTTTTCTATGCATGCAATACGATGAATGTTGGTTTGAAAGATTATTAAAAATTTTGACTAACAAACTAAACTAATACTAAAAATGACTTCTGACAAATCCTTAGCTTAACGCCATCCCCGGCAACGGTGCCAAAAATGGTCGAGCCCACAAAAGGATATGAAAATCACAATAAAACCTTTCCTGGGAATTGGACATTCCAACAGGTGACTAATATCTCTATGGACGTTCATTTACTTGTCAAACCAGGGGACGTATACTTTAAATGGCGCAAGCACAATATATGCACTAAGAACTGGTTTCGGTCAAAACTTAGCAGAAATAAATACTTTGAAGGAATTCTATCTACGCTACAGGAAGGTAATGCAAAGTTCTTTAGCTCAACTATGATTTGATTAAAACAGAAACCATAACAGCTACGACTGAAACACAAACTATGAACTGGCCTTATGCTGCAGGAACAGGCACAGGGATAGATTCCCTATGCTACAGGAGCAATACAAGACTGAGTTTGTATGAAAACTTCAAAGATGAAAGCTAACTGAAGATCAACAGAAAAGAACAGCTAACTAACTAGCTATAGATACTTACTAAGTGGGCCCCCTTAGCAAGCATCTACTGATTATGTAGGTGCTGAACTCAGAACTTCATCAAACTTTATTCATGAAAACAAAATGGTATACATTGTTTTGTTGATATAAACTAACAACAAGCTCTGTCTCTTGTCAAACAGATTCTACTTTTCATTATCATACTGACTCTTACATGATATCTGCTATCTTTCTATCACTATGCTTCTATCTTACTCTAACTATCATCTCCCCTCTCACTCACGCAGGAGGAGTACTTTATTTAAAATTAGGAGAGCAACTAACTAACTAACCCTATCAAAGAAAGACGTGGAAGTAAAGTGTATCCCAGAATCAAGGAACAAACTTCATAAATGAATTTATGCATTCAACCCGATCCAAAGAGAATCTAGCGCTCCACTCTTTCCAGATTGACTGTCATTAAAAATCTTTCCCAACTGTTTCGGTCAAAGAGTCTTCACCGGAGCTTCCTCGAAGTCGTGCAGGAAATGGACTTTGCTGCAAGGCCGAGATCGGTTGTGCTTGACTTGATCATTCTTCAACAACCTGTGAAACAAAAGGTAACAGATGCGAAAGAAAAGGCATATGGCATATACACAATATCGGTTCATTAATCACACATTTAAATCTATTTCATCATTCAAAATGCGATATACCAGTCATTTAGGGAGTCAACGGGGTAATAAATGTAGTCAAGTCAACACAATAAGCTGCAGGAATATGCAAATGTTTTGCTACAGGATATCCCCATAAAAGGTTTCAAAAGAGTTTTAAACAACCACGAATAACAAAAGTAAAGGCATTAAAATTTCATCATAATATCCAAACTATGAGCATATTTTGGGCTCATCACTCATAAGGTGATGTAGAGACATTTTCAACATGATCATAGGTGAATGGATCATGCATTATGTCAATAGGATCAAATAATCCTAATACTCCTTGAAATAGATCACTAAAAAGTGGCTCTTGATGTATGATGAGTTGATCATCGGATGGGGTGGAAACATCTTCAAGGTGCTCATTGATGGAGAGATCTTGATCATTGTTTTCAACAATTGTGGTAGAGGGATTTCCGATTTCCTCGACCATAGGGTCAAATGATGTTGACATTTCTTGAATTGGATCATTGTCGAGTATTGTTGGTGGATTTTGATCATGATTGAAAAGTGACTCTTGACCTATGTTGATTTGATCTTTGGACAAGATAAAAATATCCTCAAGGTGCTTGTTGATGAATAGATCTTGATCATTATCCCTAATAGTGATTATCTTTTGATCAATAGGGCCTTGGATGAGATTTTTGAGTCGAATACAATCTGATGTTGTGTGTCCCTTTATTTTGTGGAAGCCACAAAAGTGTTTCTCATTATACCTTGGTGGTTTAACTAAGGGCTCTTGATAATCCTCATAAATAGGGAGTTTAATGATATTTTCTTGTACCAATTGTTGCATGATCAATTCGATGGGTCCCTCAAGTGGTGCATATTTTCATTTGTTAGCTTGTGAGATTTGTGTCTTAAATTGACCCTATTGTGATTGATTTTGGAGATGTGGTGATTGGTGTTTGAAATGTGGTGATTGATCTTCGAGATGGGGTAATTGGGTTTGTTATTGATGTTGTTGATCTTGATATCTAACTTCTTGACATTGGAGATTTTATTCTTGATGTAGTTGTGGACACAACTCAATACTTTAATGACATGGTTCAACCAAAGGAAGAGTGTACTGACTTTGGAGTGAAGATATATCTTGGCTCAATAATTCAATTAGTTTGGCATGTGAAGCAAGTTGTTCTAGAAAAAATTGATCTTGATTTTGAATTTGAATCCCTTGATTTGGCTTTTGTTCAAGCAGATTTGGGATGTACACTTGTGGTGTTTGAATGGGATCATGGAAAAATTGATTTTGGACATTGTCTTGACTTGGGATGATGATAGGTTGAAATTGACCATTGTTCATGTTTGGAATATTCATATGATTTTCAAATGTATCCATCTCAAATTTTTCCAGATTCATGTTTCGAAAACTTGTACTTGGTACATTCTCATTTGGCATGTAGGGATTTGGTGGGATGACATTGTTCGTTTGAAGGCTAATGCATTGATTGTTCGGTTGGTAGATTTGTAATTTTGGACTTGGATCTAAATCTACCATCGGAAAAGATGTTCCAAACTTTTGACTAGGCATACTCACATTTGTTGTGCCATTGACATATGTAGAAGGTAATGATCCCATATATGGATTGTATAAGTGTGAGTTTAAATAATCAATCGGCATTGTAAGGCTTTGATAGTTTAATTGATTTGGATTACTCATGATGTATGGATCAAGTTTGTATTCCATGTTCTTCTTGTGTTTTGACCTTGTTGCAAAAGTGACCTCTAGGGTACTTAGGACCAATGACGAGATGAAAGATGAAAAGGGGAAATGATATGAGTGTTGAACATTTAGGAACTTTGTATCAATGCTAGACTTAGGGTTTGATTTTGTTTGGTTTGATTTGGATAATGAACTTGTAAACCCTAAGATGTTAGATGTGATCTTAGTATGAATTTTTTCAAAGAGGTGCTAATTTAACTAGAGGTATGAGAAAGGATGCATTCCCATACTCCTAACTAAACAAGGTGATTTTGATTTTGATGATTTGCTTAAGTCTAGAATGATGTTTTCAAATCTCTAAAGTTGTTTGGTGGGATGGATTTTGATAAATGTTTGAAATTTGGACAAAGTGTTTGATTTGGTCCTAAGTGAATCTAGGAAGGACTTGTTTACTAGACCAAGATAGTGAAGAACATGATTTTCTCTAAGAGTAATTCAAAATCAAAAGACCAATGTTTGAATGAAAATCATATGACCAAAAGCTATCAAGCACATGTGTGGGGTCCAAATTGTTATCTTTGCTTAGTGGATTTTTTTTATCACAAACACATTCTTGATTAGGTTTTCAACTGAATGTCCAATGTCCTAATTCCTTTTCATCCCACAAAGTGCATTATGCGGAAATCAAGGAAATTAAGGCAAAGGTTGGCTAAAGTTGACTTTAGTAGAAGCAAATTCAGATGAAATCCAAATGTTTAGAAGCCTCTAAGGATACGAATCCCAAGGGAAAGCAATAACATGTGAATTTTTTCAATGGTATTTGCCTCCTAAAGGGTTTGAAATTTGGAGGATCATGTTGAATGTTTGTTTGCAAATATTTTCGAATCAAAGCACTGTGTTTTCAAACAATGTAACATCCTAGCTCAATTGGTACATTTTTCTTAGTGGGCTTGCCTCATGCCCTTCATAGTAGAAGAGATGATTTTACATGCAACCAAGGACAAAATATAAATGTATGTTAAGAATGAATACTTAACCTCTATATTTCAACCAAGATTGGGCATGGCAAGTAACTTCTTGGAATCTAAGTTTCAATGCACCACTTCAATAAACTAATTGGATGGACTGGTTGGCAACTACAAACAAGGTTCTTAATGACACAACATCAGGGACATGGCACCTTGCGAGCATCTAGCAAGCCACTAAAGGCTTTAATCAATCCTATTAGGGGCTCTTATACATTTTACGGTAGTACCCCGTTCTGAAAGACGCTGTACGACTAAGGCCTACATACCATGAGCACTTGACAGTTTAGTCTTATCCATTTGTATACCATCCCAAATGAAAAACCAGTTGGAGTCACCTTCGAGTTCTCCTTTTGGATGTGTCTCTTAGGCAGGCCCCTCTAAAGGTGAACAATAGTGAGCAAGCACATCTGTAGTTAGATCAACCTTCATTTAGAAACAAAGGGAGAACACACACAATATACCTAACTCACACTCACATAAGATCTTGTTTAATTTTAAACCCAAATCGAACTGTGTATGGGAAATTATTTACACAACTTAATGTCACCAAAAGCCTTTTGATCCTCAAGATCGCCATGAGGCACGAGAGAAGCGCATACGTCTTTTGATGATATTACTTTGTGTAAATAATTACAAAACAATAAAGTCACACATTCATTTTATCCTTCAAATTAATGATTTGATTCATTTTTAAAACACCAATATGAAGTGTGAAGTTGATTTACTCAATTTTAGCCCAAAATAAAAAAGCTAGTAAGTTTGTAAGGTTCAGTTTTAGCCAATTTTGAAGAAATCAAATCAATGATTGACTATAAACCCAAAATTGATCTAATTGGCCTAAAATTTAAAATAAAAGCTAGAATAGAAGCCCTAAGCATTTAAAAATGCTTCAGTCAAGTTCAAGTTAAGTGCTTGATTTTCTTCAACTCCAAAAGTCTTCAAAGATTGCCTCCAATGTTTTAATGTTGCAAGTTTCATGTGCAAATGAAATGCTCCTACAAGATAAAGAAGACAAACCATGTAAAGGTCAAGTTATTAATTAAAATCATCTTAAGCATTAACCACAAACAATAGAATGATTTTAAATAGAAAGACTAATGATTTTGGAGAGAAAAAAAAACAAAAAATTAATAAGACTCTCTTTTCCTTGGACTTTAAAGCACATATTAGTCGAAACTAGATAGTTTGCTAACAAAGGTAAAAAGCCTCTTTTGTCAATGATTTGATCCCAACAAGTTAAGACTCTACATGAAAAGCTTCTTTAAAGATCATGACTTGTAGTTAACAATTCAAAACACTAACTTTTCACTAGCACTTTTTTTTTTAAATTCTAGGAATAATAGAAATCTTTAAAAAGTAATGATTAAGTTCATATCAGTAAAGATTTGATTCTTATCAACTTAGCTTGTAAAATATCTTTAAGAGAGTAATGTCAAACAAAAATTTAATATAGACACAGTTGCAGATCTACTCCACTTTCACCTCGCAACCATCATGACCACAACACTCATACCTATGAACTACTATCGTTGGCTTATCAACATCATTGTGATTATGGAGGATAGCTAGGGAGGCATTTGGAGAAAAATCAATAGAATTAAATGCATACTAGTATCCATCAAATCACACATTATTTCCTACCACGTACCACATCAAATTCAAAATCATGACTAGCAAATTCACGTGGCTTGAAATCTTTTCTTGGAGAGATTATAGCTTCTTTAAGATGCACAATGATGTGAACAACTATATGCAAGTTCGACGGCCTATACAAGACACTGATTCTTTGCAAGGACCAATTCTTAGTCAAAAGAAATAACCCAACACCACTGATAAAAGCAATAAAGTGTTAACAACGATTGAGTAATAATGAAATGGTTTTAAATAGAGGCGTGAAGCATAATAATGTAATCCTAGTCTAAGATGCCAAGCCAACATTCATCCCGACAATGAGAGTGTCTGCCAAGGTAGAGGAATCTGACACTTTTCCTCCAACTCGTTAATCTCGACAATGCCCCTCGCGTGTATGTACACGCTATTACTCCAAGCTCGTCTTCTGACTATCAAGGCCACCACCACTTTTGTTTCAACTTATTCCTTCTTTCAAATAAAAATATTATGAACTTTATGGTGGGAATGATAGGTTGCATCCATAAATCCGTTCAAAGTGCAGATGAACTGGATAGAGCCAAAGCTACATAAGTATCAGACCATGGTGAATTTACAATGGGAAAAGTGATAAGCAATTATGTGCTTAATATGTACTCTCATCTAATGAAATGGGAGAAATCTCCCAAGGGTATTTTCACAATTTTGTTGAGAAAATATGATGTTTGGGCACTCTATAGAGAGTGGGATTCTACTTGGGATGAAAATACCCCCATAGAAATTAGACACAAGTATGAGATAGTAGAGGTTTTGACATATTTTAGTGAGGAGCTTGGAGTGAGTGTGGTTCCACTTGTAAAGGTCCCTGGATTCAGGAATCTAATTTGGAAGCAACATTTGGCATCTCAGCCAAGTGATGAATGGGTAGTGCCCAAAGCATAGCTTCTTAGGTTCTCACATCAGGTTCCTGCTAGGAGGTTTACAAAAGAAGACTCGCCAAACATACCTGAAGGTTGCTGGGAGGTGGATCCTGCAGTAACTCCTTTAGATGTACTGTGTCAAGGAACTATAGAAACTAAACAAAAGGAACCTAGTGTAGCAGCGTGTGGGGAGATTGGTTTGGACCAACGTGGTGAGAGATCACAGGTATGTGTGTGATCACAAGAATGTGTGTGGCAAGAAGAATGTACAATAAAGAATACAAAATAAACTCCAAAGTGTGTGACAAGCAACCAAAGAGGGAGATGCAAAAGGTGATGATATAGTGGCTTCATGAAAGTGCCAGTATCATGAGAGATGTTGTGATACTTTAGTGTTATCTCCCACATATTTTCATCTTTTCCTACAACCTTTGTAGATAAACAAGAATAACAAATGTCTAGCTTATTGCATTAGAAATCTCCTCAGAAAAATTGTGCACCAACAAAGAAGTTTCACAGTGACTACAGGTAAAATATGATTCAACTCAAACTTCTCACATACTTCTACGCATTTAAAACCTACCAACAAGCACAAATTCCATGTGGGTGAAGGATATCACATGGGAAGCATTTAATAGACTGTCAAAAAGTCATTTCTAGAGTTTTATATCTCAACTGTATTTCCAGCGCCCTCCTTCTAGTGCCATAATGTGGAACCTTAAATCTACATTTGGCTAAAAAACAAAGCCCTTAGCATTGTTAGTAAACCAAAGCAAACAAATATTCCCTATAAGATTCGTCTAATCACAAGAATAATGCAAAAGAAGCAAGAAAAACATAGAAAACATCATTATAATAATCAAACTAGCATCTTAGAGTGGATTGGTGCTTCTATGGAAAGAATCCCTTTCCCAATCCTTGATTAAGCTCCATGATATGAAAATGATATGTTGATGATCAAAATGATGAATGGACAAAATCAGTTCTCAGTTTAAGAGAATGACCTTGCAAGAGATTGTGGAGTATTTGAACAAGAATGAATCCTTTCATTTATAGATTTTCTTGACGAGGGATTGGCCAAATGGATGAATGTGGGACAAAGAATAGACCAATGAGATGAGGACACTTGTCACCATGTGAGTGGTTGATGCATGTGCAAGATTTGGGAAATGTGCCCAAGAGGGGGAAATTTTTTGTGCAAGTTTAATCTTTAAAATCTAAAGCAAAAAGGTCAAATCACCTAATTCTCTTTTTAATTAACTAAATTAGGATTAAATCTAATCTAATGCTAATTCTAATCACTTGTATTCTCTAGATATCCCCACTTGCACAAATAAATCAATCTATTGATTTATTAAATCAACATTTTCACTCAACATGGCATCTTCCCTCAAATTTGAATTCAAAAACAAGTGGACATGTACACCCAACAAAGCATTTATGAGGCCTTACATGTCTCTTGCATGTCCCTTGCACAAGTCAAACTCAGCATTTACTCACAATTTCAAATTTGAAATTGTGAGTAAATGCTGAGTTTGACTTGTGCAAGGGACATGCAAGAGACATGTAAGGCCTCATAAATGCTTTGTTGGGTGTACATGTCCACTTTTTTTTGAATTCAAATTTGAGGGAATATGCCATGTTGAGTGAAAATGTTGATTTAATAAATCAATAGATTGATTTATTTGTGCAAGTGGGGATATCTAGAGAATACAAGTGATTAGGATTAGCATTAGATTAGATTTAATCCTGATTTAGTTAATTAAAAGAGGATTAGATGATTTGACCTTTTTGCTTTATATTTTAAAGATTAAACTAAATCAAAAAGGAGATGAAAGATGATAAAGATTTAGTTAAATAAATATTTGATTTATTTAGCTAAGGGTGATAATGATAAGATAAAGTTGATGACCTTTAGGAGATTGAAATTGATTTACCCTAATGAATGGACGAGTTTTAATTTGATCGAATGCATAATTCTAATTTTGCATGTCTACAAATATAAACTACACAAATCTATTAAGTACAATTCATTAGTTGAAATATTTATTCTATTACCTGCATGTAGGTTTGAGTAAATCCACTAGCACTAGGAGGTGTTCCCTCAAAACCTCCAATATTATTCTATTCAACATCCCAAACCACATATTAAAATACCATTCATAAAAAAATTCTATTAACATGTAATAAGTTTATAATTGTTTACTAGTTACATACCCCACCAATAAATGTACTACAAAAATAAGTAGGTGTAGGGCTAGTGTATCCAGTCTCAACACTGTGACCCTACAATTCTAGTAAAATCATAAAACTAAATTAGTTAATCTTGCATTCAAAAATTGAAATTTAATTAATTAAATTCAATGAACATGCTAACTTTTACCTAAGTATCAATTCCATACACCTCATGCAAAATCTCAGTTGCCCTCTCCATCTCCATAGCTACAGACAGATCCTGTGTAGTAGCCTCCTAAGTGTCAGTGGGGTCATATGAACAAGTCACCCCGCAAGAATGACACACATGGGTTCGAAGGAAACCACTCGAAGACTCCCCTAGATGGCACTGTAGAATAGGGCTAGTATGCTAGATGACACTCTGGGTCAAAGTGTTGATCATCTGCAATGTCTCTACGTCATAAGGTGACCTAGTGAGAGGTCATCTCCCTTTTTGTGTAGGATCCAACTGTGCACCAAGTCTATCCTGAGCCAACCCCCCACCTCTCCCCTAGATGTCCCTCATATCAAAATAATTTGGGATTTTGTTCAATATGAACTCACTATATAGTTTCCTGAGGAAATACTATGAGACTTCACAATCTTTTGCAGAGTGCGTAATCAAAAACCATGTACCACCTATCATAAAAATAGTTTCTAATCTATTGGTGGTGGCACCAATGAATAGGAAACATTTTCGCATTTAGGGTAAGATTTTGATTTGTGTGTGGGTCAGTGAATAATGAGCACAAATCACCTTTTGTAATTTTTAAATCCTTTACATCTTTATATGATAGTATATCCACATAGTAATCCCTAGCCACCTACCTCCCATCTTTCCATCTAGTTATTTTTTTGATATTTCAATCTACATTTTTTAACATATCTTTCAATGAACTTGCTAGGGTCATTCTTTTTGTAGTTGAACCATTTGGATCACTCAACCTACTGATTAAATCCTCAATTTGTTTTTTGTTGTTCACAATTTTACTCATTAAATTTTGTTGAGTGATTGGTGGAGAAGGTTTTTGTTGTGGTTTATTTTGTTGTTGAGGATTTGGTTGCTCTACTTGTTGAGGATTTTGAGGGTTTGCAGGTTGATTTGCATGTCCTACAAATTCAAAAAAATAAATATTAAATACAACCTAAAACAAAAAATTCAAAACAAAAAGAAAACAATCCTTACCTCTCACACTGCCTCTTTGTCATGGCACCATCCTTGCAATGAAATAGAAATTGGTAATGAAGATTTTTACAAAATACCTCCTCCTAGAACACGAGTGCAAAAAATGGGGGTTTTGGCCATGTGAAAAAGAAAAAACACGGACGAAATGAAGAATGAATGTGTTTCACTTTTTTTTTTTAACATGTCATAACACGGCGCATTATAACACACTCACATTATGGGCTCTTTTTGGTTGAGCATCAAGCTCAGCACACCAAGCCATAATGTGAGTGCATTATAATGCACTTATGTTATCACTTTTCAAAACTCTTTTTTAAAAGTGGCCACAAATTAGCTACCCATCTCCATGCACCTACCCACTAATTCACCCAAAATGACGAATGAGTCCTTGTAGGCCAAATTTTTAATATCAGTAGCATTCCATATGTCATTTCTAGTCTACATCAAGTTCTCAAGTGCACACTTCCAGTTTCATCAAATTTTGTTACAATTTGCTTTCATTTCTAAGTGTTTTTCCATATCACGTGTTTTCCAAAAATTTGCAATTCAATAGTTTTCACTTAATGATCAATAGCTTTTATCAGTTATTTTCATTTAGTTTATCTCATCTAGGCACATTTCATTCATATTTCCATTATACTTGCATTAGTTTGAGTGAGCCACCTAGGTTTTTGGCCTATCTCTCTCCTTTTAGGTGAAAAACCCTAAAAGTGTAAGAGAGCCATAGCCCCCAAAAATTTATGGTTCATTTTGGTGAACCCACCTTTAGAATACTTTTATTTTCTAATTTGGAGTCCTTCATCATAGATCTAGCTTAGCATTGACCTTGCATTAGGGTTTTCATGGATTAATTTGCATGCTAGGTTTCGAATTTTGCATTCATGAAAAATGCATTTAGGTTGCATTTTTATCATCTAAAATCATTAATTTTTTTTGAAATTTTGCATTTTCATCTTAGGTCTCTATCTTACAACATAGAAAACATCAAAATCCATCAGACAGATCTGAAAATTTTGAAAAAAATCCCCACTAGGACTCATTCGCCACCTTGGGCGAATCAATCCCTTTTCACCCCTGAAACTACCTTTTAGAAAACTGAAAACCCTATTTTTAAGCTTCTATCTAGTGCCATTACCTAGCTATATCAGTTGGTTGAGTTTCTGTAACATGCATTTCATTAGACTTATCTTAAATTAGCTCATTTTAATTTCCAATTTTGCACTCACATCATTTCATTTTCAGATAATTGCATTGTGTAATCAGAAAATTATCTTGCTTGAAAACTGAAAATTGCATTTCCTTTTACATTCTTACATTGCATTTCAATTTTTCCTAGTTTACTTTTTCCAAATGTTACTTTTAATCTTCTCCAAATTTGCAAAGAACAAGTTAGCACATAAGCATGTTAGTCAATCATTCAATGCATTCCCTACTTATGAAAGCCTCTAGGGCACAAGAATGAAAATGAAAAACATAGATACTCATGATGATAATAATTGTGCTTCTCCCAATACCTCTCCTTTTAGTGATGAAGGTATCTTGGTGAAAGAAGATACAATCATTAAGAATCATGAGGATCTTGTTTGTCCTTCTCCTTATCCCCTTTGGGAAGATATTTTATCACAAGAGAATGAAATCATAGACACCTTCATAAACGTCACCTTACCTAATTTCCATTCTTTGGATTGTGAGAATGATTTCGAGGAAGATAAGACTATAAAATGATGAGGATATGTTGGTCTACAACAACCCTCTTTATGATCCTTCCCCTACCTATCCTATTTTGGAAGACATTAGGGAACAAAGGAATGCAATTTTTAATGATCATGATAATCATACTTGTTCTTCTCCTAGTATCTCCCCTAGTTGTAAGGAAGATTCTTTGATGTTAGAAAACACAACCAATGAGAGTCATGAGAATATTAATTGTCCCCTTTCCCCTAAGAAAAAACCTTATTGAGAAAGATAATTCAACCATTGATCATTCCCTTACTTAAGATGAAGTCATTTTAGAAGAACCAATCCATTAATGTCAAGGACATTTGATTTTTAGTTCTTCTAAAAACTCTCCTTCTAGGGAGAATATCATACCAGTGCTAGAAAAAGGAAACAATAATAATGTGTCTTCCTTCAATAAAAATGTGATCCTCAATTACCCTTTACTAGAGATACATCAAACCAAGTCCACTAAGGTTGTGAATGCACAAGTGTCCATTAGATCCCCCTGGATCAATGGACCTCATACATACCATGTGAGACATCCTAAGAATGCTCTAATTCTCTACCCACCTTTACACAAACAAAAAACTTAAACTAAACCTAAATTCATCCTTTACCCTCCTAAGAATAATTTTTTGCAACAACTGAGTCATAATACCATCGCTCATATGTATAAAACTTGAAACAATTTGCAACCACCACAACTAACCCTGACACCCTTACCTTTGCCCAATCCTATCTTACCTAACCCTTTCTTGCCAAGTTGAAACGAGTATGATCTTGTCGAGCAAATTAAGAATACTCTTGCTAAGATATCATTATGGGACCTTATCCAAGCCTCCCTTCACTATCACAACATGATTCAAAAATCCTTACAACAAGTTCTTGTCTCTTCTAATGCACAACCAAATGACATAGCAGCCATCATTCAAGGAATAAACAATGATATTTTTTTCCACCAAAGTGAACTCCCCTCTTTGGATGTGAAAAAAATAAAAATCTTTCATGATCATAGCGCAATACAAAAATAAAGGGATAAAGTGAACTCTTGTAGATACTGGTTTTTCCCTTAATGTGTGTAGTGTGAGCCTTCTAGATAGGCTTGACATTGATCAATTGAAAATTCAACCTGATTCTTTATCTATTAAGGGATTTAACAATTTCGAAAAGAAACCGCTCAAGGTAATCATTATACCTCTTACAGTTGGAGTGGCCACATTGAACACACCAATCCATGCTATGCCTCATAAAATTTCATGTAATCTTATCTTAGGCAGACCATGGATTCATGCAATGAATGGGGTACCTTCTACTCTTCATCATAAAATGAAATAGATCTACAACAACACAGTCCACACACTTGATGTTGATCTTGAGCCTTATAGTGTCTTACAACTTGAGAAAAATAAAGAAAATCCCTTGAACACATCAACATCAACCACACAAGTGGAACCCATTCAACAAACAGACAAACAACATCTTGAACAAGTTACAAAGCTATTAGAAGATGATTGGGGTTGTTTGGAATTTGAACCTTAATTCATGGGCGAGTAGAAGATCATACACAAAGATTCAAATGAGGGAAATGAAAAAGAAAATGACCCTTCGAAAGCATCAACTTCAACCACTTTAGACAACAAAGCAAATTACACAACCACCTTTGACAATGTTTATCATCAATCACCACCCTATCCAAAAGCAATGAAAAAGCTATACGGAAAAGGGTATGAGATTATGAAACAACTTGGCTATAGTGGAAAAGGATGTGATGCTAATATAAAAGGTATCCACAACCCTATAGACCCTATCACACAACAAATCACTCATGGTCTTGGTTATTGTCCTTTGATTGAAATTGGCAAGCCTTCAATCAATGCCAACACTATCACACAACATTCTTCTAATTCAACTTTAACTATAAAGCATCCTAAACTAGTAAACACTAGTGGTCTTGACTATTCTCCTTTGCAAGAAATCAAACAAACAAATACATCCTTGTTTAATGTCAGTGTCATCTTGCAAAACACTAATGAATTAAATTCGTTAGATTTTACACCCTCCTGTAAAGGAGAGCCCAAAATCTCGCAATCTAAACAATCTTGCATAAGTATGACATCTTCTACTAAGTAAGAAATATCTTTGTCACAAACTACAGGACCACCTTCTCACATTGATCAAGAGGATATCTTGTCGAGACTCCTCCAAAATCACTTGATATCCCTTCCTCCAAGAACTCAAAAGAAATTCTATTACAAGACTTCATTTTGTGCATATCATAGAGTTCATGGTCATTCCAATAATGAATGTAAGGCTTTGAGTAGTAAAATTCAAAATCTTAAGGAGTTTGGTGTTCTTCCTTATGTGGGGTCATCTAATCCTTCTAATTGATATTTATTTTCACTCTTTCCTATATTACATCAATCAGTTCACCTCCCCTTGTCCTACACTAAGTGGGGGCAAGGGGTTTGATATCCTTTTCCTTGTATGCCACTTGTTGTTGCCTCTTTTCACTAGTCATTAACCTTTCATGAACATATAAGAGCAAGCTTGGGATGTGGACGACATGCCTTAAGTTGGATCCCATGTGACATACTCCCCTTTTCATGATGTAGCTTCTTGAAAACATATGAATTGGCATAGGGATTTCCGAGTAAGCCCTCATGTTCTCCTTCTTCTACTTTAAAGCAATTTATCATAGTACTGTAGTTTGAAACCTCTTTCAAGTGGGGGAATACATCACCACTCACATTTCATTGTGTGGTTTTCTTTTTCTTGTGATTACTTCTCTTGGAAACATCTGGCATAATATTCCCCAGGATGAGACCTTGCACTTGTCCTCTCTTGAAAATAAGATGAGACCATTTGCACTTTTCCTCTCTTGGAAACATTAGGCATGATGCTCCCTAAGATGAGACATTGCATGAACTAAGAAAAATCCCTTTGAACAAACCCTACACCATTTTTCATTGGCAATGTCTATGAGTGTCAAGCATACGAAGCTTTGCTTACCTCATAGAGCTCAAAAACTATTTTCCTTTGTGGCACCTTATTAAAGTTATCAATAGTTATAAATTTGGTATGGTTGAGTGGGAAGCCCACTACAAGGCATGAATTTCCCCATAACCACCTGTGTGTGTGTGAGAACATATTAGTTGTATGTGTCTCACCTTCTAGGACTTCTCACTCAGTGAACAGCCAAAATTTTTGTTGCCTCAAAGTGAGTATGCATTTTTGGAAAAAATAGCCTAGATCCGATCCATAACGTGTTGGAAAAATGGTCGAAGCTTGATCCACCTTATTATTTTCACTCTTCTCTTTGTTCTAGTTCTTTCCATTGCATGATCATGTATCTTGTTTTGTTGCAAATCATTCACCTTGTGCATGTTCTTTTGCGCTTATGTTGGCTTGACTTAGGATCTTGGATCTTGGGGGATTGTGCAACCTCCTTTGATCTTTTTCATCCTTTGTTTCCTGCATTGGTACAATTGTATCTCTCTTGAATGTCTACTTTAGTGTGAGTTTGAAGGAAGTTCATCCTCTCACTAATGTAGGGGCTAAATGTACCATAGAAAAAAGTATTTCTTGCTTGATTTGGAAATAATCTCTAATAAATTGGACTAAATGAGGCCTTGATTTGGTGTTTTGAGGTGTTTTTCACATCCACACGATGTCTTGGACCCTTCCACACTGAATAAAATGCATTTAACGATGTCTTGTAAAGGTGTTGTAAAGTATTGTAAAAGACTTTCACTCCTCTCCAGACTTAATAAACCAATTTTCCCTTAATTCAACAATATAAAATGTATTTAATTTCATCCTCACGTCAATCTAGAAGGCTTGTTAACTAAACTTAACCCTAATCTAGTGTTGTAATGTGTTACACATTCACATTAGATGTTGTGCCTTCCTAGGCTAAGTGGACCTCATTTTAGTGTTGTAAAGTGTATTTAATCACACTTTCAAATTTAATTCTATATCCCAATCCCTAATTGACATTTACATCATCATTAATAGGTCCCTATTACCCCATATTGTGCATCCCGAGGCATAATTTGATCAAATACTCAATGAAATCAATATAAGAACTATAATTCCTCATGACCCAACAACCCAACTGGAAAATGGACCCCTCTAGGACTAATTCACCATCTATGGCAAATGAGTCCCTATCAAGTGGGACTGATTCACCCAAGGTGGCGGATTAGTCCCATTTGGGTCATTTCTGAGTTTAGGGCAGGAAAAGCTGGAATTTAATTTTATTATCTTTTCATGTCAACCTCAGGGCTCTAATTAATAGGTAAATAAGGTGAATTTCCTATAAATAAAAGCCTCTAAACCCTAAAACATAACCATTCTTCATTATTCATCCATCATTCTTCTATCTCAAATCAAGCAAGTTAGGGTTTTATCATCTCAAGTCACCAAGATAGCATTTTTCAAACATTCAAGGGAAAATTCTTCATATTGTTGCAGCAATCCAAGATCAACTATCATGGAAATGTATTAACCCCTTCATTTCATGTTCATTCTTCATATTATTTCTTCATTTGGTTTAATTACCTAGAAGGGGTTTGACCAAGGCAAACCCACATGCCTTAACATCCAACATTTCTCTTTCTCTTCTTGTGTGTTTGTAGATTCAGACATCTCAAAGGCTTGGAAATCATTGAAGATAAGTTACAAAGTTTTTGAAGACCTCTCCTTATTTACCAAGCCAAGAAATCAACAAAAAGTCACTTACAGTGCCAAAAATTAGAGTTTCAAAAGTGGACACCTACTAGGAACCAAAGTGCAGATTGAGAGCTCATGTTTCCTGTTTTGGATTTTCAGATATTCAAAAGTAGACTCATTCACCATTAGTGGTGAATGAGTCCCATTTCCAGGCCTAAAAAGTGTTCTTTTCATTTTTGGATACCCATTTGTCTGAAACAAGTTCTAGGACAGTTTCTTAGAAGTAGGACTAATTCGCTGAGAATGGCGAATGAGTCCCAATAGGAAATTTTTTCAATATTAGCAACATTCCACATGTCATTTCAATTCCCCATCAAGTTCTCAAGTGCATGCTTCCAGTTTCATCAATTTTTGTTAGAACTTGCTTTCATTTTTAAGTGTTTTTGCATATCATAATGTGTTTTCTAACAAGTTGCATTTCAATAGTTTTCACTTAATGATCAATAGTTTTTGTTAGTTATTTTTATTTATTTTATTGCATCTAGGAACATTTCATTCATATTTCCATTATACTTGCATTAGTTTGAGTGAACAACCTAGGTTTTTGGCCTATCTCTCTCTTTTTAGGTGAAAAACCCTAAGAGTGTAAGAGAGCCATAGCACCCAAAAATCTATGGTTCATGGATAATTTTTACTATCCCACCTATATCATGATATACATCAAGTAGTATACAAATATTGGGAAAGCTTATCATGTAGGGTTACATTGCTACACATATGGGCATGGGACCACAAAGTAGTTACTTAGCCAATTACCTACAAGATTTAAGGGACAAGCTTCCCTTATGTGTACATATATGTTGGTATGGTTAAACATAGGTATTTGGGAGAGTTAATCTACTAGAGTTAGCCATTATATTACCTAGACACCATCATATGGAGGCCATGGAGGGATTGTGAGGTTTGGGATGATGATGATTAGCAGTACCTTACTATTTACAACCTATATATGATAGAGAAGATTGCACACATTATAGAGAGGTGCATGTTAGAGCATGTATGGTAATGTGCCATAGAAAAATTGCCCCTTGTCATTTTCATGGTCTTTGAGGCCTTTCTTCATGATGCTTGGTCCATTTTTCTTTGATTTAATGTTGCAATATGGCTTGAACATTCACATTAAGTCCTTCAAATTCAAATTATGACATCTTCTGAAGGTGTTGTGAAGTGTTAGAAATTTCTACACTTTTCTAGACTCTATTCATTACAATTCACCTAAAAATCACCTTTCCATCACTTATCAAGTCCTAGTTTGAAGTGTTATAAAGTCTTGTAACAAGCTTTCATGCTTTTCTAGGCATAATTTCACTATTTACACCTTTCTTATGTTTTATTTGACCCCTTTATGCCCTTATTAGGCTCAATTAAGTGTATTTTTGAATTTAAACCCAACAAATAATGTTAAATGTGACTTAATTTCCGAAACCCACTTTCAAGCCGAAGGTGGGACCCATTCACCATGGGTGGTGAATAAGTCCCTCTTGGCTCTAAATTCAAAATATTTCAAATTTCCTTTCTGGTTTTTATTCAAACTTAGTTGATGTCAGTATGTGATGAGGTATCAATGGGTTACTAAGGCATAAGAATGTATAAATAAGTGCTTTTCTCCTCATTTTACATCTCCTACAATCTCCTAGTTCTCATTCAAGCATTCAATTAGAATTTGAGCACTTTGCATCCTATAATCAAGCATCTATCAAGCATTCAAGAGCATCCATTGAGATATCTTAAAATTTTCTTCAACAAGGGTTTGGTAAGTTGATAGTGCTTTACATGTTACGTGTTTATCATTCTCCTTCATTTCATTATTTCATTAAGGGTTTGACTACCAAAGTGGGATTTAACCAAGGAAAATCCCTATAACCCAACCCTTAACCATTTTTCCCTTTTGCATGTGTGTTTGCAAACTTGTTTATGCAAATTTGACAAGCATTAAGTTGTTGAAAAGTGGGAAAGGATTCAAAAAATTGTTTCAAGTCAACTACATCCTATTTCAAGCTTGGAGAAGACATTATGTCTGTTTTCTACAAATTTGACTTCAGAAACCCAACAAGCAAACAACCTCAAATCTAGTGCTACAGAATTTTCCCCTAATTTCATAAAATTTTGGGAGAGGACGGATTCACCATTAGTGGCGAATGAGTCCCACCTTAAGGCTGGAAATCTATATTTTGTCAAATTTCGGGTCCCAACACTCAAAAACTAGTTTCTGACAGTTTTCATCAGAAGCAAGACAAATTTTCCATCAATGGAAAATGAGTCCTACTAGTGATTTTCTATGATTTCAGAAAACATTCAAAAGATTCTAGATTCTCCAATCTCTACCTAGGTTCACTCTGATTCAACCCTTTTCTCTTTTGTTTTGCATTTTTTCATTCATAGTTCATTATTTGCAAACATCACTATGTTTTTCCAACATTGCATAAATCATAGGTTTTGCATACATAATCAGTCAATTAGTTCATATAAATACACTTATATTATTTTATTTATTCTAAATAACATCATATATTGCATAATTTGAGTGAACCTAACCTAGATTTTTGGCTCTACTTTCTCCTTTTAGGCACTGAAAAACCCTAGAAGTGCTAGAAAGAATTAGGGTGCCAAAAATCTATAGTTCATTTTGGTGAACTTGCATATTGAGCACTTTACACTTTTGATCTCAATTGCATCTTGCATTTCAAACTTCATTTGAATCAGCATTCAATTAGGATATTGTTTTGTTTTTGCATCCTAGGGTTTCCTAACTTGCATTAGTGAAAGACTCATTTAGATTTCATTTTTGCATTACATATCATTGAAAAAATTGAACATATGCATCTACATCCTTAATTGGCATCTAAAAAGAATTAGAATCACATTAATTTTTTTGAAAAACACAAAAAAATCTCATACTGGGACTCATTCGCCACCCTAGGTGAATTAGTCCAGCTGCACATTTTAGATTGCATTTTTAGGCATTTTCTGGGTATTTCCTGCATTTCTATTATCTATTATTAGTTCTCTATCTCAATTTTTAGAATTCATGTTATTTGCATTTTGCACTCCTAGATTACATTGCATTTTCATTCATCCCATCTTTTGTGGTACTTGTATGAGTGTTTGGTGTTCCATTGATAATACTTTAGTGAGACGAAGTTCTAGACCCATGGCTTCCCACGATATCACTTTCGTTGTGGACCTTGGGATCTCAAGAGCTCCTACTCCTAGTATGGACAATGGTGCATTAGGCATGGACAATACCAATTCTATTCCCTCACCTTTCCATCCAATGAATGTTGACACACAAAACAATTTCATCCCGCAAGAAAAGGTCACTCAATATTCATGAGGATTTGACACACTTACAAAAATACTTATCCCTTGAAAACATTTCCACCACTACCATACCAGCCATAGAAAACCTTCATCATTTGATTGAAAGTGATGATGGCCTACAAGTTATGAAAATAATTGTTGAGATTTACAATAAACATGCTTCTTCTAATTCCCAATCAACAAACATAGTTCCAAACCAAGGAGGACCTCACATTCCTCCCCCTTCAATCATAGCATCCATACCAGCTTATACCACTCCTCATGTTACAACAACTATGCAATAGGTTAGTCATGTGGCTCCTTCTTTCACAATTCCAACTAGCATTCCTAGTTCTATTGTGGCATCACAAGTCCTCTCTACCACCTTCACCCCTTTTAGTGTCCCTTTCACTTCCCCTCACATTACATACACTCCATCGCCATTTTCTCTTCCATCTCAAACCACATACCCCGACCCCATCATTACACAACTCCTTAATACCATTTCATCCATGCAACAACAAATTTCCACCATTAGCCAAGGTCAAAATGCTCCAACCACATATCATGTTTGTAGTAGCCCATTATCCTTAGAAATATTATGTACCTTGATGCCACAAGGGATAGAATTGTCTAGGTTTGAGAAAAACGAAGGTAAAGGAGACCCTATTAACCATTTCAATGCTTATACAACTTTATGTAGTGATTTTTTCCTTAATGATAAACTCTTAGCCAAAAAATTTCCTAGGACCCTAAAAGACATTGCATTAGAGTGGCTTTCAAACCTGCCTAATCATTCCATCTGATCATTTAATGAGCTTGTAGATGCCTTCATAAGTCACTTCCAAGTTCATATGACTCCTAAAAAGAAAATGGTTGACCTAATGCGCTGTAGACAACATCCTAACGAAAAAGTAGCTAATTTCATTTCATGTTATCAGTCATTGTATGCTCAAGTTGATGTCAAAATTCTTGATTCACATCTGCAGAAGATGTTTATCAAAAATTTGCACACAAACCTTCATGATAAGTTAACTATGATAAAATTCCCTTCATCCATGCACTTATGTACAACCTTGTGTGAATATCATTGCTTGGTTTCAAGTCATAATTCAAAGTCCACTTCTAACCGAGCTAAGAAGTCTGAGCAAAACAATCAAAACAACACACAAAACTTTCACAAACCAAATAGAGGATTTTGATAATTTAATCTGCCTCCTCAACTGCAAACCCAACCTGTTCCAAGTCAAGTGGTAGCTATTAAAGCAGTAGTGCCTTATACCTATGAGGACTCAAAGATACAATTTACTCCCTTACTTGATACCCTTCATAATATAATGAACCAATTGTTCCAACAACAAATGATCACCTTACCTACCATTAAACCACTTGATACCACTAAACCTTTACCACCCACCTTTAAATGAAATGCTTATTGCCATTTTCATCACCAAAATGGCCATGACACTGAACAATGTAAGTGTCTCAAAAACTTAGTTCAAGACCTCATTGATTCAGGTCATTTGTCCATTGCAGGTGTTAATTATCAAGGCAATAAGTCCATTGTACCCCATACCTAGAATTTACAAATCTTTTCCAACCCCACACCTAAACACAATATTTCATTTGTCGAGGCTAGTGAACCTTCAAACCCTCAAGTCATGAACATTGATACAAATAATGAACAACATGATATAACTCCAAATGTTACCCAAGTTAATTTTATGGATGAACTTGTGGGTGCAATAGGCGTTATCCCTTGTAAGGGCCTAACCAACAAAACTCTTGATATCACTTTTTCTTCCAAAGATATACTTAAAAAGCTTCTTGATGGTCTTCTTTACATAGTCGTCCAAATATATGATATGCTCACCAATGGGATATTAATAGATCCCGCCTATGGCGAGAATGTGATCACAAAAGAGTTTCTAGTATTACATGAGCTATATCAAGATTACTATAATAAACCAACTGCATGGATTAAAACACATACTAGTTTTGTGTGCCCTATGATTGGATCAATCGTACTTCCCTTACAAATAGGACCCAAAACTTTGGAAGTAACATTTTCTATCATTCCATAATCAGATCAATTTCGTTTGCGGCTAGGCTACCCTTGGCTTCACTCAATGAAAACGGTCACTTCAGTTGTTCAAAAATGTTTGAAGTTTCCACATGGAAATGAAATATTTACTATACACCATAGCGGCTTTAATCCATTGTCTTCTAAAGGTAATTTTTCCTTAAAATCCTTTTGGCCCACACCTATGGAACCCATCACCCACCATAAAGATTTACTTTTCATATCCTATCAAAAGTTCAAATCCAAATGAGCAGCTGAATTGTCTCTTCATAACATGTCCCCATCCACTTCCACTCCTCCTATCCTAGATGAAACCATGATTTAGCCTAAGTCCAACATTGAACAAACCATACAACCTCATGAAAAAAAACCCTTAGGCACTTCCCCACCATTGTTTAAAGGACCAAGGGAAAATGAAACCAATCCTGTCATGGGTATGTGCAAGATCATCATGGAAAAAATAGGCCCTTAAGTGGCAAAAAAAACAAAAAAATCGGAGTTAGGCAACTTGACATAAAAATTGAATAAGTTATCTATATTATTTCAAAAATATGTAAGAATATAATTTGTAGAAAATTGATTTAGTTTCTAAACTACTAGGTTTATTTAAAATAAAATAAAAAATCCATTTGGTGAAAATTTGAAATTTCAATGCAGTACTTAAATTTCAGGGAAAAAATAAGTAGGTGTCTATCTGACCACCCCAACCACCATAAAATGATAATATTTTTTATAATATTTTAGAAATAAGTAGAGGACTCATGTCCAGATGTGATGCATATTTTGTTGTAATTTTTTTCCAAGTAAATAATTAATTATGAATTTTTTATTAGAACTTTTGAAAAATATAAAAACTCGTTCGTCTGACCACCTTAACTTGGTCAAAACTTCATGAAATTCAGTTTTTATTTTTTTAATCCTATATTATGTGAAGCATAGAATGTGATGCATGTTTTGAATTCAAAAAATGTGATACCGTTTGAAAGCTATAGATATTTTTCAGTCAGCCTATCAATCAACATTTTAGTCATAATTCAAATAGAAAATGAATAATAATTATTTATTAAATTCAAAGTAAAGCATAATTTATATTGGTGGAAAGCCGAGAATCTCCTTTAAAAACCCTTTTCATTTCATAAATTTTGGGTAAAAAAAAGTCGTCAGCCACATACCCTACAAATACCCATCATATTGCCACTTTTTGGCCCATCATGATCCTGCACATACCCTCATACCTCCCTACAATAAACAAGTGTATAAAGATAAAGAGAAAGTGATTGACCCATCTTCTTTGGTTTCTTCTGTTCTTCCCCCTTCAAAAGAAAAGGAACCTATGATGGATCAATCTACTCTTACATGTCAACAAATTCAAAATAAAATAAAATGAAACCGTGGTGCTAGGGAGCGTAGGCGTCGTCATCGTCTCCTTGCTCGTCAGTCTTGAATGGAAGAAGATAAAGAAAACCAGCCTCCACCTTTGACCGAAGCAATAGATGACCATTTTATTTCTCCTAATCTACCACAAAATGACACAATCTAGCCCTCACAACAAAATGAACAAATCCAATAGCCGCAACTTTTGATACATCCTTCCCTGGAAATAACACTTCACCCTCCTATCGTAATCAACCTTGATGATGACTATGAGGAGATCACAACAATAGATGAAGAAGTGCATAATGATCTAAACACTTTATTTTCATCTACCATGAGCTTAAATGATAAACCTTCTCCACCAAATGAGGAACTTGGTACATCTCCTAGTTTGACACTTGTGATTCTTCCTTTGGACAGCCAACTGCCCTTGCAATACACTGAACATGATTGGGAGGTGGATGAATTGTTAAATGGTTGACTTGCCTTCGCCTTACTAGCCTTTTTAATTTTTCTTTTTCTTTCTTTCTTGATTGTATGTGTATCATGTTCCCTGTATTGTGTGTTTGATGTTTTCCCTCTCATTGTACACTTCTTCTATTTGTACCTTTATTCTTCTATATGCCATGCATTTCCTTTTTTTCTTTTTTTTTGTGTTCCCTTTTGGGGATGATGCAAAGAATTGAGATGCCCTATGTCTCTTCCATGTTGACCCAAAAGGTCCTTTTTCCTTTTTCATTTTTTCTTTTGTGTTTTCCTTTTGGGGATGACATAAGGCATTGAGACCCGAGAGGTCTCCTTTATGTTGACCCACAAGATTTTTCTTTTCTTTTTCCTTTTCATTTTATTTTTTCTTTTGTTTTCCTTTTGGGGATGATGCAAAATGTTGAGACCATAATGTCTCTTCCATGTTGACCCAAAATGGACTTTTTTTTTTCTCTTTTTTTTGCTCTCTTTGTGTCATTCTTCTTGTTTTGTGTGCTTTGGGGAATGATGGAAATTTTGAGCTCTTTCATAAAAAAATTGTAGCAACGAACATACTAACCCCAAATCCATAGATCCCTTATGGGTTTGGCGTGTTCCTTTATGGGGGGCAACTCCCTTTTCTTTTCTTTTTTTTTCGTTTACATGAAGCAGCCTAACTCAAAAAAATATGACTTGGCATAAGGCTTTCTAAGTTGGCTCTCATGTCTTGTTTTTACTTTTTCATTTTCTTTTCTTCACTACTTTAAAGTAATTTCTCACAAAATGGTGTGTACAAATTCCTTAAAAGTAGGGGGCATACATTACCATATTTTATTTTGAATTTGTGGTTCTTAGTGTAGCCTTGTTGTTTCATACGATGAATTTGTAACTTTATGGATGGCATTGGGTATGATGTCCTTCATAAGAGTGATCTATCTTAGTATATTGCATTCCTCTTGGTGGCCTAATGCGATGCACTGCATCCCCTAAGTTGTGAATATTTTACTCTTTGGTCAGTCCTCTTAGAGACATTAGACACAATGTTCCCTAAGTGGTAGACCTCACATAAACTTAACAAGACTCCTTTGAACATCCTTTTAAATTTTACATTTTAACATTTTACACTTTGCACTTTTTTCCACCTTGCATAACACAACTTTCATGTTTGTGGTGCCTTGCTCTTTTTTCATGAGTTCGAAGCATACAAAGCTTTGCTTGTCTCATGAAGCATGAACCGACATTTTCCTTTGTGGCACCTTGTTAAATTTATCAGAAGGTATAAATTTAATATGGTTAATAGGGAAGCCCATTCAACGGCACAACTCTCCCCATAGCCACCTATGTGTTTGTGAGTACATACCAACTACCATATGTACTTTACCTTTTTGGGTCTTCTCACCTAGTGAACCACCATGAGTTCTATCGCCCCAAAGTGAGCATGCATTTTCTTTTTCAAAACGACCTATATCTAATCCACTAGTTGGACAAACGATCGAAGTTCAATTCAATTTCCCTTTCACATGTGTGTTCCTTTTATCCTTATGTCTAGTTTTCCATGGGATCTTCATCTTGGAAGCTTGATCATCCCTCTTGATCATTTCTGTTCCATCTTGCTAACGTAAGTGTATTAGGACCTCCTTCTCGATATGCATGGATACTTTAGTGTGAGTCTGAAGCAAGTTGATCCTCTCACTAAAGTGGGGACTAAATGAGTCATAGAAAAATGTCCCCTTATCATTTTCATGGTCTTTTATGCCTTTCTTCATGATGCATGGTCCATTTTTCTTTGATTTAATGTTGCAATGTGGCTTGAACATTCACATTAAGTCCTTAAAATTCAAATTATGATGTCTTGTGAAGGTGTTGTGAAGTGTTGTAAAAAATTTCTACACTTTTCTAGACTCTATTCATTACAATTCACCTAAAAATCACCTTTTCATCAGTTATCAAGTCCTATTTTGAAGTGATGTAAAGTCTTGTAACAAGATTTCATGCTTTTCTAGGCATAATTTCACTATTTACACC
The DNA here is from genome assembly GCA_007258455.2 of Sequoia sempervirens. Classification (NCBI taxonomy): domain Eukaryota; kingdom Viridiplantae; phylum Streptophyta; class Pinopsida; order Cupressales; family Cupressaceae; genus Sequoia; species Sequoia sempervirens. The sequence continues at coordinate 131,740,255 of VDFB02058242.1, forward strand.
TTTTTTATTCTTTATTTGACCCCTTTATGCCCTTATAAGGCTTAATTAATTGTATTTTTTAATGTAAACCCAACAAATAACATTAAATGTGACTTAATTCTTGACACCCACTTTCAAGCCTAAGGTGGGAGCCATTCGCCATGGGTGGTGAATGAGTCCCTCTTGGCTCTAAATTCAAAATATTTCAAATTTCCTTTCAGGTTTTTATTCAAAATTACTTGATGTTGGCCTATGATGAGGTATCAATGGGTTACTAAGGCAAAAGAATGTATAAATAAGTGTTTTTCTCTTCATTTGACATCTCCTACAATCTCCTAACTCATTCAAGCATTCAATTAGCATTTGAGCACTTTGCATCCTATAATCAAGCATCTATCAAGCATTCAAGAGCAACCATTGAAATATATTCATATTTTCTTCAACAAGGGTTTGGTAAGTTGATAGCATTTACATGTTTTTTTTTATCATTCTCCTTCATTTCATTATTACATTAAGGGTTTTAATTGCCAAAGTGGGATTTGACCAAGGCAAATCGATATAACCTAACCCTTATCCATTTTCCCCCTTTCTCATGTGTGTTTGTAGACTTGTGTATGCATATTTGACAAGCATTAAGGTGTCAAAAAGTGGACAAGGATTCAACAAAGTGTTTCAAGTCAACTGCATCCTATTTCAAGCTTGGAGAAGACATTATGTCCATTTTCTATAGATTTGACTTTGGCAACCCGACAAGCAGACAACCTCATATCTGGTGCTACAGAATTGTCCCTTGATTTCTTAGAATTTTGGGAGAGGACTAGTTCACCATCAATGGTGAATGAGTCCCACCTTTAGGCTAGAAATCTAGATTTTGTTAGATTCTGGATCCTGACACTCAAAAACTAGTTTCTCATAGTTTTCATCAGAAGCAGGATTGTTTCGATATCAGTGGCGAATGAGTCCCACTGGTGATTTTCTATGATTTTAGACAGCATTCAGAAGATTATGGATTCTCCAATAATTTCCTAGGTACACTCTGATTTAGCCGCTTTCTCTTCTTTTTTGCATTTGTTCATTCATAGTCCATTGCTTGCAAATATCACTATGTTTTCCAACATTACATAAATCATAGGTTTTGCGTACATAATCAGTCAATTAGTTCATATAACTACACTGAGATCATTTCATTTAGTCTAAATAACATCATATATTGTATAATTTGAGTGAGCCTAACCTAAAATTTTGGCTCCACTTTCTCGTTTTAGGTGAAAAACCCTAGAAGTGCTAGAAAGGATTAAGGTGCCAAAAATATACAATTCAGATAATAGTTTTGAAAGATATAGGGACAACCTATTGAACATACATCATTTTATAGGACATTGTGAGAGACCATATATTAGGGGCCTATGATATCCCCAAATATAACCATTGTTGATTTTGAGTCATTAATACCGATACCCTGGGATCTACGAGGAGATGAGGCAAATGTAAATACTACTATAGATTATGACACATGCTGGGATATAAACATGTTGAGGATACTAACAAGCCAAGCATAGTTGGGGTTAAAAATCATAGAGGAGTAGGTTGAGGATAAAGAGAGTAGTGAAGAATACCTAAGGATATTGTGGTAGAGGTTCAAGGTGATGAAGGAGATGAAGATGGGGGAGGAGGAGATAGAGGTGAGAGGATGTAGAATATTGGGGTATGGGTCATGGAGGAGATAGAGGAGATGGAGATTGGAGTTATGGAGATGATGGATGGGGATATGATGTCCTAGTTGGAGGAGGTGAGGGATGGGGACATCTAGAGGTAGTTGTAGTGGGTGAGGATGATGATACATGGGTACATCTAGCTAAAACCTTATCAAATTTGGGTGAGGATCAAAGAGAGAGGGATAGATCTAGAGTGAAATAGCTTACAAGTGTGTCTAGCCTATGTGACAACTGAGAGAGATACCCTATGGATAAAGAAAGATGTTGAGGTGCTTTGGAAATAGAGGACAAACATGGTCCTAGAAAGGAATTAGAGACATATCTCAGGGTACTATGGGGTTAACCATGGTGGAGATCATGAGGTCCATAAATGAGACCTTGTATTATAGGACACTATATGAGAGAGCTTCTTATGGATTGTTAAGAACCTAATTTTGTGTTCTAAAGCCATTCAATGAGGATGATATCACATAGATCAATTAGTTACGGAACTATGGGGTGACCACTAATACAACCACTAGTAAGTCTAGCTAGTCCATCAAAACCACTTGCAAGAGCTTTTCCACCATCACCTACCCTTCCAAGGAAGGGAGGACAACATAGTGGAGAAAAGATATATTATTTTTGATGTAGACTATATATCATTTATTTCTACAAGCTATATATATGTACATCTATGGCTTATGTAGTCCATGTACATATTATGATAATATATTATGAAACTTGTATATTTTGACACATTTATGAGATGAGATCTTATTTGGTGGTGTAAATACATGTTTTTTTATGTTCTATGATATTTTTTTATTATGCATGTATGTTTATGTTTTGATATTCCTTATGGCTTTGTGATCATTATGATATGATGATAATGATGCATATGTTACAGATATGATTTGATGTTGATATGATGATGATGATGATATGAATGTTATGATCTATATTTTTGTATGTGTAGGAAATGTATGATTGCAATTATATTGTCAAAAATTATACTCCCTTTTAGGTGAAAGTATAATTTCATGCTCTATTTGGAACTAAATTGAGTGACCTTCTCATTAATGCATTTAGACATTCCCCAGGCCCTAAATATTTCTATCAACCTAGGAGAATGTATCTACTCTACCTTGAAAATTATCTCACTAATTAAACATTAACAAACTAATTCTAACAAGTGTCAGGTAACTATGAAAAAGACTTGATTTTAGCAAACCTAAACACCCATGTCAAGCTTTGTTGAAGTGTGAAAGGCTAGTCTAGGTTACCATACACCTTAGACCAACTATTTTTCTTGACAAAAATATTGTTTTTTTCTTTATTTTTGATATGTAATTTCAAATTCAGGCCTTGGTAGTAATTTAATCCAAAAATTGAAATTTAAATATGTTGGCCTAAACTTTAATTTATCCTAATTTTCATTGAAATAATGAAGGTGTCATCATTGATGTCTATTGGTCAATTGGTTTTCAACTAGGTGTTGTTGTCATTGATGTCATGAATGCAGGTTATTGGTTATATATGTTAAGGATATTGAGAAAATTATAATTAAGAAAGATTGCAGGTGTTCAGTAGTTGCTCTGGGTTTCGCTCTAGGATTTTCTTCTATATTTTGTGGTTTAGATATGTTGATCATGGTCATTGGAAGCTACTATATCCAAATTTTTGGCTTCTTATTGATTGTACAATGCAAGTTATGTTCACCAGTTGTGAACTGTGTTTTTTGTGTATCTAGTTGAGGTTCCGGAGAAATATTGTTGGTTTGGATTTATTTTTGGTTGTCTTATGACTTACGGTTATAGAGTTAAGATGTTATGATCATGTTGAAGATAATTTTGGTGTCTAGAAGGATTTGATCATTCTAAGGGTTGTGTGTGCTTAATTGTTCTATGTTTTTTACACTGGTTTGGCTGACCTTGTGTTGAACACTACCTTTGAAGTTGATGAAGCATGTTGAACACTACACTTTATAAAAGAAACGGCCAACACTGATCCAATTTTTAAACTTGAATCACTAAAAAGTGGCATATATGTTTTGAATTTTGAAATGATGTAAATTAGTAAAATGTGTATTTTTTAGTATATTTTACGTTTGTATTTTTAAAATAAAATTTGAAAATTATTTTAAACTAGTTTTTAATAAATTAAAACTATAATTTAGTTGCTGATAAAATGCTGAAAAATGAAGTTGTATGGGACGTCAAACTTTTTATAGTAAATTTTATTTTTCTTCTTTCAAAATTTTTGTGTGTATTTGTAACTTGAAATTTTTGTGCATGGATATATTTTTTTCCAATTTTGATAAATACATATTTTTAAATAAATATTAAAATGTGCGTGAATAAAAACACAACTATTTTCATTAGACGTTAACTTTCATATTACATATTTATCTAAAATAGAAAAAAAATTATACCATCTTAAACTAGATTCTTTTATCTAATGCATCATATTTTTTTCAAATTTTTTTAATAAGTTTTAGTATTTTTTCTTGGCATAATAATCAACCTAATATTTTGTGCTGATAGCCTACTTTTAGTAAAAAATATATATATATATATTAAAAAAAATTAAACTATTAAAATAAATATATTTTTGAAAACTACACTTATGGATCTACAAAAGGGTATTTTTATATTTTTTTTAAAATGTTATTTACATTAGCGGGAGTTATTGAAACATCAAGTTTTTCAAATAATTTTATTTTTTTAGTAAATTGGACTCAAAGTGGTGCTCCATATATTTTTAGCCAACAATTTTAGTTGAAAAAGTTGTGGAAGCATCTAACTTAGCTAGAATGAATCCTACTAGATTATATGTTTGACCAAAATTTATTTTTAGTTAGAAATACTTAAATTCAGTTGCGCTGATAACTTGGCTGAAAGTGTGACACAACTTTGTGCTTTTACCAAGTGTTATTGTGTTTATGCACTAGTTTTTAGTTTTTGCACTTGCACTTAACATTTAATCATTTTAGCAAAGTTAAGAATTGTGATTGATCTAAGTTTTGGTGAATGTTTTAAAGTTTAAATTTAAGACAATTGATTCACCCCCCTCTCAATTATCTTGTTCAAAAATTGGTATCAAATCTTGGTTCCTTGGAGAAGAGCTTAACCATTTAAGGAAGGTCTGGGATGGCTGGAAAAGTTACTCATGATTATCTGAGGTTCGATGGAACTAATTATGCTATCTAGAAAATATTGATGGAAGAATATTTGGACTATTATGAATATGATGTGGAGAAAGCTTACAAGAATACTTCTCCCCCTACTAATGGTCTAAGTACAGATGATGAAATCAAGGCACATGAAGCGAATAAGAAGGAAAAGTACATTTTGAACACTTTGAATTGATTGAAGTTCAAAATATGCAGACTACTAAGGAAGTCTTGGATGTTTTGGAAAAGGTGCATGAAGGTGATGAAAGGGTCAAAGAGGAAAAGTTGTAGAACTTGGAGACACAGCTTGAGCTCCTACATATGTTTGAAGATGAGAATGTTAAAGATTATGTACAAAGATTAGATGAGGTAGTAGCTACAATGCAATGACTTGGTGCTACAATTGATGAATCCAAGATTGTAAAGAATATTCTTAGAACTCTCCCTGATGCTTACAACGAAAAGGTATGTGCTATTGAAGAACATATAGATTAGAAGACTTACACTAAAGATCAGTTGTTGGGAACTCTGACATCTTATGAGATGAGAAAGGAAAAGTTGAGAAATGGATCCAAATTAGATATTTCTTTTAAGGATACAAAAGATGATGATTCAGATGAAGAAAATTTTGATGAAGTAGAAGCTAACTTTATGAGAAGGATGAAGAAAGGCTCTGACAAGTCTGAAGGTAATTTTCCCTTTGAATGCTTTAGTTGTGGAGGAATAGGACATTATGCTTCGAGGTGTCCTGAAAGAGCTAAGAGGAATAAATAAAGATATGAGAAAGAAAAGAAAGGTAAGAAGATCAATAGAGCATATTATGTGAATGAGGATGCTAGTATATCTAGTGAGGAATCTGATTATGGACATCTTGATGACAATGAATGGTTGTTCTTGGCTATAAAAGATGAACCTACTTTTGCTAATTCTAAAAATAGGTGAAGGAATACCCTCCGGAGGAGAAAAATAAAGGTACTATAATCTCTTCCCTACATGCTAACATGAAAAGAGCTATTGGGTTTTTGAAAATGTTTTTTACATCACATGACTGATGATAAGAGTAAGTTTGTTGAACTTGAAAAGTATGATGGAGGCTTAGTTATGTTTGGAGATGATATTGGTGCTAATATTTGTGGGATGGGCTCAGTAAGTTTTGATGGCAAGCATAATACTGATGATGTCTATTATGTTAAGGGGTTAAGGCATAATCTCTTGATTGTTGGAAAAATGTGCAGTAAAGGATATAATCATGTATTTAAGGATGAAATATGTGAGATCAGGAAATATTTTGGAACAATGATTGTTGCGGGAAAGAAATTTGAAGGAAATATCTATCAACTTAAGGGTGCTAATGGACGATGCTTTATGACTCATTAATGATAGTTGGTTGTGGCATTAGAGAATGTGTCATATGAATTAAATGATAACTTGGAAAGGATTAGTGCAATTCAGGCCATGGGAGATTCACCAAGGATTACAAATCCTGTTAATGCAATTTGTAGAAATTGTTAGTTTGGAAAGCAAGCAAGAAACCATTACAGATCAAAGGAACAATCTACTACTAGACTACTAGATTTAATTCATATAGATCTTTATTTTCCTACAAGAGTGAAAAATCTACAAAGTGAAAGGTACTTTATGCTTTTGATTGATGATTATTCTAGATATACATGGATTACATTTCTTAGGGTTAAGTCCGATGCATTAGATAGATTCAAGACATTCAAAGCTATAGTTGAGAATGAAGTAAATTTGAGGATAAAATACTTAATATATGAAAAATGTGGTTAATTCACCTCCCATGAGTTTAATATGTTTTGTGAAGTGCATGGAATAAAAAGACAATTATCTGCTCTGAGAACTCTTCAGCAGAATTAAGTTGTTGAAAGAAATAATAGAATAGTTCAAGAGACCACTAGATCAATCAATGATTACAAAGCCTAGTCTACCCAAATTTTACAAGAGAGAAGCTATTCACACTGTTGTTTATGTATTTGAAAATTGAGTTTAAGCAAGAGAAAATAGTACAAAGACCCCGTATGAGCTATGGTGTTGAAGAATTCCTACTATTAATTATTTCAAGGTATTTAGAAGCAATTGTTATATCAGATGGGATGAAGAAAATTTAAGAAAGTTTGATGCAAGAAGTGATGAAGGAATTTTTCTTGGATATTCTACTAAAAGAAAAGCTCACATATATTTCAATACAAGACTAAGGAAGATTGTAGAAAGCACAAATTTCAAGGTTGATGAAGCAATGGAGAATTCAATTGATGTTGATGGATATGTATTTGATGAACTTGATTGCATAAGGATTGAAGAAGTTGTGGAAGAGCGGGAAAAGAATGAGAAAGAGAACTAGAATGAGGAAAATGAAAAAGAAGAACAAGCTTTGGTGGTGTCCCCTAAGACACCTAGATATGTGCAAAAGAATCATTGAGAAAGTCAGATCATTAGAGACAAGAAAAAATGAGTATTGACAAGAAGCAAAGTTATTGTTGGTGAGATAAGTTTGTGTTTACTTTATGATATTGAACCAAAGACTATAAGTGAAACATGTAAAGATGAGCATTGGATGGAAGCTATGAAAGAAGAACTTATGCAAATTGAGAAGAATCAAACTTGGGAATTAGTCCCAAGACTGATAGAATAAAATATTATTGGATCAATGTGGGTATTCAGAAATAAGTTGAATGAGAAAGTAGAAGTGGTTAGAAACAAATCAAGGCTTGTGTGTAAGGGTTACTCACAAGTAGAAGGCGTATATTTTTAGGAGACTTTTGCTCCGATGGAAAGAATGGGAGCTATAAGGATGTTCTTAACATTTGTTGCTCATAAAAATCTCAAGGTCTATTAGATGGATATTAAGTCTACATTTTTGAATGGTGTGCTAGAAGAAGAGGTCTACATGGAACAACTTGAAGGATTTTAGTTGTCAAACCAACCAGATATGGTTTGTAGATTGCAGAAAGGTTTATATGGATTGAAGCAAGCTCCTAGAGCTTGGTATGCAAGGTTAGACAGGTATTTGATTCAACAAGGTTTCAACAAAGGTATAACAGATAATAATCTATGTTTTAAATTTGAAAACATTTGAAAAAATCTTGATTGTGGTTGTATATGTTGATGACATTATTTTTGGAGGAAATGAAACTACGTGTAAGGGTATGTGTAGGATCATGATGGGCCAAAAAGTGGCGATATGATGGGTATGTGTAGGATATGTGGCTGATGACTTTTTATTTACCCAAAATTGATAAATGAAAAGGGTTTTTAAAGGAGATTCTCAAATTTCCACCAATATAAATTATGCTTTACTTTGAATTTAATAAATAATTATCATTTATTTTCCATTTGAATTATGACTAAAGTCCTGATCTATAAGTTGATTGGAAAAAATTTATAGCTTTCAAATGGTATCACATTTTTTGAATCTAAAACATGTGTCACATTCTATACTTCACATACTTAGGATTAAAAAAAAATGAATTTCATGAAGTTTTGACCAAGTTAAGGTGGTCAGACATACGGGATTTTATATTTTTTAAAAGTTGTAATAAAAAACCATAATTAATTATTTACTTGGAAAAAAATTTAAAAAAATTATGCATCACATTAGGACATAAGTCCTCTACTTATATCTAAAATCTTATAAGAAAATATTATTATTTTATTGTGGTTAGGGTGGTCAAACAAACATCTGCTTCTTATTTTTTCCCTAAAATTTAAATACTACTGCATTGAAATTTCAAATTTTCACCAAATAGATTTGTTTTTAAAGTAAATTTAGTAGTTTAGAAACTACATTCAATTTGCTACAAATTATATTCTTACATATTTTTTAAATAATATAGATAACTTATTCAAATTTTTATGTCAAGTTGCCTAACTCTAATTTTTCTAATTTTTTTGCCACTTAAGGGCCTGCTTTCTCCATGATGATCTTGCACATACCCGTAAGATTTTTGTGGAAGAAATAAAAAAATAATTTGAAATGTCTATGTTTGGAGAGATGAATTTCTTTCTTATGCTACAAATTAATCAAACAAAGAAAATATTTTTTATTTCACAGTCTAAGTATGCAAAAGAGATGTTGAAGAAGTTTGGGATGGATGGTTCCAAACTAGTATGCACTCCTTTGGTGATTGGTTGTAAATTAGGTAAAGATGATGATTCACCTAAGACTGATTAGAGCAAAGATAGATCTATGATTGGTGGATTGTTGTATGTGACTGCTACTAGACCAGATATCATGCATGTTGTCAATCTTGTGACTAGATTTCAAGAAGATCCTAAGGAAACACATGTTGTTACTATAAAAGAATATTTAGATACTTGAATGACACTCTAGATTATGGTTTATGGTATTCTAGATATATTGATTTTACACTAAGTGCTTATATGTAGATGTAGATTGGACTAGATGTGTAGATGAAAGAAAAAGTACAAGGGTATGTGCAGATCATGATGGGCCAAAAAGTGGCAATATGATGGGTATGTGGCTGACGACTATTTTTTTACACAAAATTGATGAAACGAAAAGGGTTTTTAAAGGAGATTCTTAGCTTTCCACCAATATAAATTATGCTTTACTTTGAATTTAATAAGTAATTGTTATTCATTTTGTATTCAAATTCTGACTAAAATCCTGATTGATAGGCTAATTGAAAAAAATATATAGCTTTCAAACGGTATCACATTTTTTCAATCCAAAACATGTGTCACATTTTATGTTTTTCCTATTATAGGATTAAAAAAATAAAAAAACAATTTCTTGAATTTTTGACCAAGTTAAGGTGGTCAGACATACCAATTTTTATATTTTTAAAAAAATTGTAATAAAAAATTCATAATTAATTATTTCCTTGGAAAAAAATTACAAAAAAATATGCATCACATCAGGGCATGAGTCCTCTACTTATATCTAAAATTTTATAAAAAAATATTATCATTTTATTGTGGTTAGGGTGGTTAGACAGACACCTACTTCTTATTTTTTCCCTAAAATTTAAGTACCAGCATTGAAATTTCAAATTTTCACCAAATAGATTTTTTTTTTTTAAACAAACCCAGTAGTTTAGAAACTACATTCAATTAGCTACAAATTTTATTCTTACATATTTTTTAAATAATATAGAAAACTTATTCAAATTTTTACGTCAAGTTTCCTAACTCTGATTTTTTTGAATTTGTTGCCACTTAAGGGCCTATTTTTTCCATGATGATCCTACACATACCCACAAGTGGTGGTGCATTCTTTCTTGGTTACAGATTGGTGGCATGGTTGAGTAAAAAGCAAGATTCGGTTTCCTTATCTAGTGTTGAAATTGAGTATATTATTGTTGCATCTTGTTGTACACAAGTTATATAGATGAAACAGATTTTGAAAGATATCATAGTGGTGTATGATGATCCTATTTCTATCTTTTGTGATAACACAAGTGTAATTAACATTTCAAATAATCTTTTGTTGCAGTTGAGGACAAAGCATATATCTATCAGGTATCATTTCTTGAGAGAGAAGGTTGTGGAGAATGAAGCAAAGCTTGAGTATGTACCTATGAAGGATTAGATTGTTGATATATTTACAAAGACTCTTCCTAAAGATACTTTTGAGTATCTTTGGGAGAAGTTAGGGGTTATTGACCCTCCTATCTTGAACTAGATGCATATGGAGATGCATTAGTTTGGTGGGTCTATGGATCTATCTTTCTTCTAGACTAATTTTTTGGTGGCTAGAATTTGATGAATTTAACTAATAAAGATTATTTAATTAAATGGTTAGAAAAAAAATGATTTAGCAAGAAATGGCATTAGTAGTTAGACTTACATGCATAATACTGATCAGGATTATTTAAGTGTCTACAATAATGATGTAATTTTTTGAGATTTTTTAATATGGTTTGTTATTTTTCTCAATATCTCAAATGTGCACCATTAGTTTTTAAAACATATATATGATTATTATAAAATTAAATCATAATATTAAAATAAATATAATAATAATTATATTTTGTAGAATTTTAAAAATGATGGATACTTGTAAAATTTTGTGTTTTTATGACTTCATTTAAAGCTTAAAAATGTGACAAAGTAGTTAATTTCAACATAAAAATTGATGTATGTGGCTTGAAGAGAAATGGTACCACATATAATGTTTAAAAGACACACATACATGTCACGAATGTAATCTACAATGATCTTAGTAAAATTTTATCATGTCCCAAGATTGGACACACTATTTTGCATAAATTGGTAAATCAACACATGGCCCAAGAGTGTAATGGATTATTTTGTTTCAACCTATATTCATTCCATAAGGGATACCCACTAAGGCTTTATGAAAGATAGTTACTAGCTAATTGCTAATGAAATTTGGTATGAGTAAGTGTGTTAAAAAGTAATTATCTCATAAGGGAGAGAACTTAGTAATAAGACAATCATGGACATAATCTCGTTGGTATTTATGATGTTAAATATGGTGTTTAATATGAGAATTATCAAAAGAAATATCAATATTATTATATAGATTATATATATTAGGGTTTAGATGAGAATTCCTTTATAAAAGGAAATTAGGTATTTTAGTAGATTGTTACATAAACACTCCCTATTGTCATTTTGATTACCTTTTTAGCACATCAAGGTTGTCCATCCTAATTCCATTATATTGGCTACCAATTCAACATAGTAAAATATTATTTTGTTGGCTATCACTTTGGTATAGTTGGTTGTGTCAAAGTGAGAACTAGCATATTGGTGTTAAAAGGAGAGATATTATAATTTTCTAAAGCAATAGCTACCATAACAATGCTAAAAGGAGGGCCAATTTGACTAGGTAAAAGTGGTAGACAACTTAATGGTGCTAAAAGAAGGGTTAGTCTAACTATGCCAAAATAATAGTCAACAAGAGGTATTGTACGTAGACAAATAGATAAAGCAAAATAAATCACTCTCAGATATGTAAACTTTAAAATTAAAAAAAAACATTAAAAACCTTAAAGATGGAAATCCTAAGGGGGGTATGAGTGGAAGCATTCACCAATATATAAAAAATAGATAAATAACCCTTACATAATTCTAGGATAAGTAACATAAATATTCAAAGTATTGCTTAGACATTGTGTCCTAATGTTGTAAATAGATTAAATGCACCAAAATAAATAAATAAATTTTCAAAATGTCAAATTTAGTTTACTTTGATGTTCTTACTTTGTTGCCCATAAATAAAATGTTCTTCTACTTTATAATTTTCATGTAGTAAGGACCAGTTCCTCCCTTGTGTCAAACCATGTAGAAGGATAACAAGTCAATAGTTAAATAAAAGATTTAGAACAACACTTTCAAATAAATAAAATATCCTACATGATTGTGTAATGTGGATGTCCTCAAACAATAATGATAATGCATTTCAGTAGTAATGATAGCTCTAGATTATCTTTAGAAGATGATTAGATGATCTAGGGATATAAGATGAAATAAAAAATAATATGGACTACACTTTTAAATAAAAAACTATAACTCATAGACAAAATATTTTTCTACCTTAATTTAGCACATAACAATCATAAATTGATTTTAAATTAAGATTTAAATTTAAAAATAAAAATACTATTTTACAAATATACAATTATAAATCTTATCAAGAAGTAAAAAAATCAAAAATCAAAACCAATACTTAAAAAATATACTAATAAAGATAAAAATAAAACTTAAATTAGGCTATGTTGGCACTCTCAATTCAAAAATATATACGACTTTGACACTTTTCATTAAAAAATAGTCTAATAAAAATGGGCCTAAAACATAAATGATGAAAAGGCCACGCAATTTTCACCGATACAATTTGAGGCCATTGTGCATACCTTGTATGGTACGATACGCGTTTTTATACTTTCAAAGATCAAACAAACCATAAGCAATCTCTGTAAATAACCCCTAAGAAGACTGCATACACCTCCATTACCAAGCTGCCGTAAAGCAAGTGACTTATAGCTGGAGGCTACTAACCAGACCAAAACACTACAGTATTTAAGAAATGGTACCGAGATATACTGCTAAACCCATATCCCTTCCTATCTAGAGGCATGATAACATTACTATTGGTATAAGATAACAAAACATATTGGCAAGGCACTGTGGGATTATCACAGGGGATCTTCATATTTTACACGCCCAATAAACCAACAAAAGATTCTGGAGGCGGAGGCACTGCAATCTCAACTGTTCCTTCCATCATCTGAACTACTTTTTTCATAGATGGCCTGAGAGCTGGATCTTCTTGAATGCACCACAGACCCACCAATACCATTCTCTCCAACTGCCTCGACTCGATTCTCATACCTTCGCCTTCTACTTGCTGCTGCTCCACCAGCTTACCAAGTGCGCCGCGCTTCAAGCATTCATAGACCCACTCGCACAAAAAGATTTCATTTTCCGGGGCATCAAAGTCCATGGTTTTCCTGCAACAAATAATTTCGAGCAACATCACTCCAAAGCTGTAAACATCTACTTTTGCAGTAATTGGCATATTATTCATCCACTCAGGTGCAATGTAACCCTTAGTGCCCCTAGCTCCAGTAATTGTCCGAGTCTGTTCTACCATCAACAATTTTGCCAAGCCAAAGTCAGATATTTTTGGACCGTAGTTTTGGTCCAGCAGAATGTTTTGGGGCTTTATGTCGCAATGCAGGATCTGGGACCTACACTCTTCGTGCAAGTAGAGGAGTCCTCTTGCTGTGCCCATTGCAATCTGAACACGTACCCTCCAATCAAGAAAACCGCTATCTACAAATAGAGCGGTGTCCAAAGATCCATTGCTCATGTACTCATACACCAGAAGCCGGTGGGGGCACTCGTCACAGAAACCGTACAATTGAACCAGATTTTTATGATAGCTTGAACCAATAGCGGTCATCTCTGTTCTGAACTCCCGCTCCCCATGTTGCTCTTGCACCGATTTATCAACAAGGGTTTTCACCGCAATTGATCTTCCATCCTTTAAGCTCCCCTTGTAAACTTTACCGAAGGCACCCCTCCCTAATTCTTCTCTGAAACCTGCTGTAGCAGTCTCTATTTCTTTAAAACAGAAGGCCTTCAAACCCCCCGTAACATTGGGCTGCTCTGTAACCTTTCTGGTCTTGTGGAGCTTGTTGCCACACAGACACACCAAAAAGGATGCTACAAGAAGAGACAAAGAGCAAGCCAGGAGGCTTAGGCCAATAGCTACAAGGGACTTTTCCTCTCTTTCCTTTCTTTGGTCTGAAGGAGGGGGGAAGAAAGGAGACGGCGTATTGATGTCGTCAGATCCTTTGACAAAAGCTATACTTGTAATGTCATCACCTTTACGGCCATCAAGCAGAGGCATCCGTTTCTTCCGGCAAATCGAACCGCCATATGTGACGACGACACAGAAACAATCGTCTCTGCAGGCCTGCTGACATTGAGTTTCACTAAGATCCTGCAAAACTGAATAGTCGTTACCGCTCCTCCAGTCAGTGTAGTCGAGCCGCAACATCGTACTCTTTGTACTTGCATTGCAGCTCTGCCCTGGCGATGAGCTTCGCACGCATCCCTTAAATTGGTCTTGGTTGTCGATAAAATCAAACTGAGGGGGACAAGTGCAGTAGGGCTCTTTCTGGCCGTTGAGCTGACAAATGCCGTTGCGTCCGCACTGACCCTTGACGTCTTTGCATCGATCATTCAGTGGCTGCCACACAGATGACCAGGAAGAATTGCCAACGTTCCACACATATTGTGCCAGGATTCCGTCGCTCTCGAGCGTCACTCTACGAAGAAAACGCCCCTTTCCAGCCCCGCCGTCTGTGTAATTGTAAACCGTCATGTTGGTGGCATTTACCAAATACAAGTATCCACTATCATCAAAATTTACGGTTACTTCCTGATTCAATGCAACATTGTTCCAGTAAGAGCCTGGAGTCTCGCCCACTCGATCCACAGGAAAAAGTACCAAATTGGCGTCTGATTGCAAGGTGAGCTGGAATCGGCCCGATGAGAAGTTTGTAGATGAAGCCTTGGAATACAGGGTAGATTTCCACTTGAGCTTTTGACCGGGCAAGAGCGTATCCGTAGGATAGTCGAAGCTCTGCCAGATGGGCTCATATGAGGCGTTTAACAGCACAAAGTTGCCACTGTCGAGCATTGCAGCCGCGGCAATCTTTTCAGAGGGTGCAGCAGACCATTTCAGATTTTTTTGGGCATCATACAACCTCAAGCCATTGTTGGTGAGCTGCAGGGTAGACATCTTTTCAACAGGAAGGTCCATCCGATCCTTCATAACCGTCCAGACCAGAGTTTTAGTAGGTATTTTGTCAAACCAAACGCCTAAGACGTACAGAGTTGGGGTTAGATTATAGAAACCGAAGGCAAACTGTCGATTTGGTGAAACCCATTTGGAATTTTGAGGAGGACTAAGAGTGGAGCCAAGCGTGATATTCTGCTTCTGGGCCGACACGTAGATGAGCATCAGAATAATAATAATAAGAGGAAGTATTGTAGGAGCAGCCATAGATGGACGGGAAGAAAACTAATCAAATTGCAGGAAGCTTTCTCTTATGTAGTATATTACGCATACCAAATATCGTATTCAACACGCAAGAAAATTTTGCACTAGACCACTAGTGCAGTCAGTCAATGGCAGAGCAATTTTCCGTTCCGATCTACCTGAGGTTATTTCGCGAAAATGAAGCCCTAAACTGGATCAAATGAGTGGAGTACGGGCAGGAGACGGTAACCATCCTGCGAACGCGGTAAAGAATGAGGTATATTCCTTTACGAGTTTCCTTCCACGATCAATTAGGGAGAGGATCCCTAGTTGAGCATGTTTCATATTTGTAAAGGTATTTGTTATAGTTTGATCTATTAATAGAACATATTCTCATTATTGTTTGAATATAAATATATCAATAAATATTTTAAACGTAACATTCATAATTTGTTCTAACACATGTCATTAATACATCAAAATATTTACTACTCATCTCATAAAAAATACAAATAATAGTAGTCAAATTGCTGGTGGAAGCTAAGCCAATCTAATTTATTGTTAATAAAGATCTCATATTAAAATATTATGTACTTGTCCTTACATTTAATAGTTTGACTTTATGCAATCTTACATTTTTTTGTGTAAAGACATACAATATTATTATTATTATTATTATTATTTATTTATTTATATTTATTTTGTGGCAAACTGCAATCAGAAAGGGTAGCACTCTTTCATTGATTTCAAAGAAATTATATAGATTTCAAAGTTTTTCCCCAACCTTGCTTAATGTCATTGTAAGTTTGGGATGAGAAGGGGGCGATCTTTTCCTCTTTACTTCTGTCCATTCCCCATCATCCCTTTGGGTAATATATTGTTCCTTGCACGAGACCACCTTTGTCGATTCACCCTTTGTAGACCTTGATGGAGGTTGCAAATCAAAAGACTATGATAATTGATCAAGTTTTACACCCAACAAGCTACCTTTAGGCATACCATCTTTAGAAGCTATCGGGGCAAATGAAGAGGGGGGGGAGAGGAATTCGCCTTTTGAACAAGATGTGAAGGTGGCAGATCAATCTTCTCTTTAAGGGAAATAACATAATGACTAGATTCGGCCCCTTCCCATCATGAAGGCTTATTTGGGCCAGCATATCCCTGTGTTGATGCTTGCTTCCTATTACATTGGGAGGAAGCATGCAAAGTTGAGTAACAATTCCTACATCTAAAAGCAATCTTTTCATAATCTATTAGTTGGTGCCATCTTCTATTCACCACCTTTAGAGAGATTTCAGCTAGAAGGCCTTTGGTTAAGTCAAATTCAATGCATAAACAAGCACATGTGGAGCTTTCATAATTAATGGTTTCTTTGGAAATGTTGTGATATTTTCCAATACCATTGGCAATTGCCACCAAACATTCAATCTCCCAAAACTGCAAAGGAAGGTAAAATAGTCTTACCCAAAGAAATGTTGAAGAAAATGTCAAGGTTTGATGCATAAAAAATCTCCTTGAAAAATCCATGGACCGGTGTTGAGGATCAATGCCTTGTCTTCCAATGATTCGAACTCCAGTATGGAAAACCCTTAGCTCAAGGGTATATGCTAATTTCTGCCTCCATATATTCTTCCCAATCTTTACTTATCCAGAAATCAAGGTCACACAGTTTCGGCCAAACTTTCATAAATCTACATATTATAGTGTGATCCTGTAAGTTAATATTCTCTATTACATACAATACCTATTAGGAAAATTTTCGGGACTAAATCCAAGTGTCTTATGGAAAGAGGGCTCCATGAGGCACGATGACAGGAAACCAAAGGAGAGAATATAGGCTTTGTAGTGACATCCAAACACCCACCTATTGGTTCATAAGCTATGCCCAATGCAAACTTGTAGTTGGGTCATAACGCCTTCCCTATTGATTCTCCCATTTTTCCCTGAAAACCCAAGTCATGTGTTGCAACTTTTCTTGGCGATACATTTTGACCCACCGATTCACAATGTGTAGCAAAGGGGAGAGTGTGTGCAGTTTCATAGGAGGCAAGGAAACCAAATCCCTTTGTAGGTTTGTCTACGGCAGTTACAAAAGCAAAGCGTGCCATTTTTGTCTTTCTATAAAATATGAATTGGCATACAATATAATTGTTATATTAATTATGTACTTGATAACTTAAAATGCACACAAGTATACAACTTTTCATCCTAAACTAAATAGAAATAAGATGTAATGTACAACTTTTAGTCTAAATACACACAAAATTGCAAATTCTTTTTCTTCCAAGTAATATACAATTCATGCCCACTTTGGAGACTTGCACCACCAAATAGTAAAGTAGTTGGAAGAAAAAATGAACTTGTAAGGATCACTATTTGATGCATAAATTATATTACTAGATTTTAAATATAAAATTTAATTATTAAAACTCAAGTTTCAAAATGAACTTATTTTCTTTTCAATGTTCGTATTCAAACCAAGAATCTCATGTGAGCTAGCAATGTATACTAAGAGCACACATCTGTTGTATATGGTTATGTGCAATTTATATGGACATAAACACTTGATTGTTGCATTAGGCTTGTGTTTTCTACCTCTTCACTTAATTACTTATAAGTTTGCAATGTTAAACCTTTCTCAACAAATTACCTCTAATGAAATGGACCATGAAAAACTCATTATGGGCTCATTCAAATATATATCTAAATCAATCCATGGGTTAGAATAGAATACCCATTTGCAATCAAAATTTTTGGGGGTGGGGATTGGTGCTAGTCTCATTTTTCCATTGAAGAAGAGGATTATCATGTAGTCTTACTTTGTAAAATCCTCTATATCAATTTGTCATTGAAGAAGATTGATTATCATGTAGTCTCATTTTTATGCACAACTAATGAAACTATAGGTTCATTTTTATGCAAATCACATATTAAAGCACTCAGAAAGAGATAATGAAATTGTTATTAACAATGACAAGGCATGATCAGATGTTGATAATTTTTCTTTGCATCCTACTTTTTGAATTTCCTCACAAAGACACCCTCTCTAAGACTACTCGTTAATTCACAAATAAAATAATTAAATTTATTCAATGAATACTACCTTGTTGGGCTTATGAAACTTGTTGTAATTAGTGGGGAGCCACTAGATATATTAATGGGTTATTGAGTTGTTTGAAAATGTTAGAAAAGGTGTTCCCACAAGCTCACTTTTCACAATTTAGAAGCACTAGTATCACTAGCAATTTTGGGAGACTGGAAAAATGTTTTGGTTTGCCCCTATGAAAGATGTTCACGATCGCATACTAATGTTAGAGTAAATAACATAGTTATGCTTAAGTTTACTTAGGTTTGCATTATAGTTTAATAGTGCATTTAATTAATTGGGTAGTTTTTTCCCATACTTCCCATACTAGGTGGTTGTTTACCCGATACCAAATTTTTCTTTCCTTTTTAAGGAACTTTGTACATTATGTAAAATCATCTCATATTGAGCATTCCTCTTCGATAAAATAACTTTGTTTCTCTCATTTTTTGTGAAGGTCTCTGTGCAATTAGTTTTCCTGGGAATTTGTTGCTCTATCATGGTATCAGAGCCTCCCAGTTTGTAGTATCTTCCCTGAGAGTTTTTATCGGAGAGTTGTGGCTGGAGATTTTTGAGATCATTTTTATTCAGCATTTGAAATTTTTTAAATTTCAAAATTGCCTCATTATTCAGATTATTTCATTCTCTGCCTGGGGAATTTGGAGGTTTGTGATTTCTCTGGTGGCAACGAATTGCATAGAAGAGGCTGATTTATTTCTCCTATGGCTACATTTCAAATTTGGAAGTGAGAGGCCCATTTTTTGTTGGAGGGGTTACCTACAAATCATGCATTGGTTGCACAAGGCTCATAGAGTAAGGGGAAGAAGAATCCTAAACCTAAAACAGAGTCAAATGAGACCACTACCACTACAAAAGAAGAAAATCCAAAGAAGGAGAAAGTCAGTTGTGTATACTATAAAAAGAAGGGGCAGGATGAGGATCATTGTTACACAAAGAAGATAGATGAGTTCTCCCACCTTATCTAGAAAAACAATATCCCACTTCCATCTTCTATGACTCCTTCTATAGCCTATGCATCTTCATTTGCTCCATCCAACAAGGCCACACAGTCTAGTAGTGCAGGCATTACAAATAGTAAAGAAGATAAGCACTACATGGGTAAGGGACATGCATTGGTCACTTTTGCAGTTGATTCTCGGTGTGACATATGGTTCCTAGATTCTGATGCATCTCACTACATGAGTTCTTCACCCTATCCTTTCATGGGTTTGCACCCCTCTGACACTTCCAAAATTTTGTTGGGGAACAATAAGTTGTTGGAAGTAAGGGGGATAGGCATTGTTGATGTAGGTGATGACTCCTTTCAAGATGTACAATGCATTCCAGAGTTGCACACAAATATTTTGTCTATATACCAAATAACACATGGTGAAGTCCCTAAGACTATGGACTTTACAGTCAATTTTGTGTTTATCAAAGAAGCTGATTTTGGAAAACTCGTTGCTATTGGTAATGTTGATCATGAGTCTTGACTGTATAGCTTCTCTCACTTTGTTAAGGAGGATGAATATGTACCTCGTACACCCTTGGCCAGTGTTGATAGTAATATTGGTCCTTTGCATTTTGGGGTACTTCAAACTCATGTTGATAGTGTTCCTGTTGCTTTAGAGGTTGAATTTCCAGTACAACAAGCTATCTTTGATCCCTCAAATTTTGTTTTGTTGGATGAGTACTTAGTAGGCATCTTTGATTTGTTTGTAGAGACTCACCTTGCAGATTTAGGAGATTCACTTGAGGGGATTTCTCTCCTCTTTGATGATAGTTGCAGCATGCCAATTGATTCACTCATATTGCTTTTGGAGGTTGACTTGGTTGTGCCTTCTCTTGATCTATCTTATTTCTTGGTTGTGTTTGATCATGATCATGTGATGGATTTCTCTGTTTGGATACTTCCTTCCCCTTCTTAGTTGGATATGGAGTGGTTTCTTCTTCATCTGGTGGGCATGTTTCTTCCTAAGGGAAGAGGTGTTGCTTGCAAGCATTGGATCATCTTTTGTTTTCAGGCATACTTCATCGGCATTGGAGCTTCTTCATTATGGGGGGATATGATATCTCCTGCTTTCCCTCCTATGGGGGGGTCATTGATTGTATATATATGATGTATGTAGTAATTGGGGGAGTGATTGAGTCCTCCATCCATGCATCTTTTTTTCTTTTCTCTCTTTTGGAGAGGGGTTTTTTCCCATACTTGGTTTTTCTCCTTTCTCTGCTTGTGAGAGATTTGCATGCATTGTAAATGGGTACCCAAAATGGTTGTGTAGCCAAGACCCATACTGCATTTTGCATCTTCATTCTTGCTAAGTTACACTTACGAGGGTGTTAGAGTAAATGGCATATTTGCACTTAAGTTTACGTAGGTTTGCATTATAGTTTAATAGTGCATCTAATTAATCGAATAGCTTTTTCCCGTACTTCCCATACTTGGTGGTTGTTTACTCGATACCATTTTTTTCTTTCCTTTTTAAGGAACTTTGTACATTATGTAAAATCCTCTCATATTGAGCATTCCTCTTCGATAAAATAACTTTACATCTCTTGTTTTTGTGAAGGTCTCAGTGCAATTGTTTTTTCTGGGAATTTGTTGCTCTATCAACTAAGATGGCCTCTTCCTTTTCTATTTAAAGAAAACTTAAAATTTTGTGACAATAATTTTTAATATGAGTCCAATAGGACTCAATATTAATTTTCTACAAATAAGAAAAGAAGGCTTCTACAAATCACTTCAATTTGGACATTAATATCACATTTTACGTGACCTTGTTCGCATTACTACTCAAATTGATTAACAACAAAATTCAAGAAATATTTGGTAACTAATTCAAAATATAATTAAATTCATCATACCATTTAGCAAAAAATAAAACTTTTATTTGAATTTAGTTTAAGCATTCAAAATCCAACGAAAATAACTAGATGTAGTTAGTAGAAAAAGATAGAGAATCAAGGTCCATAATAGGTTACTAAATAGGTAGTACAATTATACTAGAACCACCCAGGTCTAAAAGGAAAACATAATCACCATCTGAAATGAATCACGAAGGCCAAAATCACAGCCATCATACATCAAACAATTTATTTGTGCATTATTTACTAATCCTTTAATTTCCATGGAGGGACCCTTCCATTAGGTTTTAAAATTTTAGTAACTAAGTCCAGATAGAGACCATAATAGTTACAAAAAATCTCAAAAGCTACAAAACCAAAAGATGGGGTGAACTACAGATAATAGACATGGTAACTACCACTAGGTCAGGTCCTTTCATTGTTTTCAACACACTACAATATCAGTGTAAGGGGAAACTTCAAAGAGAAGAAATAGGCCAAGGTGCACAATGCTAGAATTCATAATTAAAAAAATCAATCAAGAAGAATTATCAAAATATTTCAATCAAGAAGAATGATCATAATCTCCTACCAACTCATAAATAACAACAATTTTATAGCAACTTTAATGGAAAATTTTTATATAAATATTTTCTAAAGGAGAGAGTGGAACCAATTTATCATACACCCAAAATAAGACTAAATCTTTAAAGAAACATCACAAACTGGTTGATTGTCAACATGTGCAAGTTAATAGTATTGTTAGTGTGAAAAGAGGTATTGTAAAACTAGTTAGCTATTAGCTTACTTATTAGATTCCTATTCACAGTACACTTAACCTCACTTAGAGGACTTCTAGAGGTTTGTCTCACCTCATGTACAGTTGAGACAAATGTTCTCACTTTGTGAGACACCTCTACACCTCTTTCATGATCACTTGTCACTCAATAGAACACATGCCATGTGAGTTAACAAGTGTTCAATCTTTGAAGGGTTAATCATTCATTATGTCTCACATGACTACCTTACATCTGCTTACCCATTTAGGCAAGCTCATATTGTAATCAACTTAACTCTAATGTGAATTAGGTCGATCATTGTGTGCAAGTGTGTTTTTGTGGAAGCACAAATTGTGTGCAAGTATGTTTTTGTGGAAGCACAAGGTTTTTGCTGTTATGATCTTGTTTGGGAATCCTAACATGGTATTAGAGCAATACAACAAAAATCCTTCCCAAAATATTTCAACAAGTCTGTTTTAGAATTCCATGCAATTTGATTTACATGTAAAAATTATCTTTGTTGGGCGCAATCTGTAGTTTATTGATTTATTTGTAAAAACCATTTTTTTTTTAAGCAGAGGGCCAATTTTTGGTAGAAAATTTGTAATCTCTAGATCTCCTTGAAAGATATTATTGTGGTTTTGTAGGAAATTTGGAAAATTGACCTATTTGTAGGTTTTTGTGGCTTAATTTTGGTGGCTCTCAGTGGTTTATTATCACTGGTTGCACGTTAGTTGGACCGTTCGAAGATCTTCATACAATCATTTGTGTAGCTATTTATGTTTTCAACACTTGGTCTCTTCACCACTTGCATAACCAACTTCATCTTTCAACCTTCACATATGTGGTAGCAATAATGGCATTGAATGTAGCTCTACATATTTCATTCAGAAAAAGCCACATAGAGAAGCTGATTGAAGAGGAAGGGATCATTGTAATGCCAGGGTGTTATGACACGGTGTCTGCTGCCATTGTTGAGAGAACAGGCTTCAGTGCGAGATTTATTTATGGATATGCCATCGTAGCTTCATACAATTAAGGATCTGTGATCCCCACTCAACATGAACATTTCAGCATGCCTCGCACCCTCTGTGCACCTCATTAATGGTTGAATCGGCATCTTTGTTTCAACAGATCCTTCCTGCCAACAACATTCATTTGGCATCAGAAGAAGCTCACATGTGGCAGTCAAATTGACATTTTGTGCGATGATTCAAAACTCCCCACACAACACTTTAATCTTGGTTGCTAGGAGTTTTTTTATTTGTATGTTCTGCTCTCTTTAACACTTGGAAAGAGTATTCCGTGTAAGAAAGGCATGTAGCAGAGACATTACATCTCCATCAAGCCGTGATCTCTCCCATGCAACAGTCAAACCTCCATTTTGGGCACCACATTATAAACCATCCACCCCTAAATGACTGAGTCTCGCCCCCAAGCCGTCTTATTATTGGAATTTTTGTTGTACCTACTGAAATTTGTTGCTAATAGTTAAACATTTCGTTAGCTTTTTTTTGGATAACTATCAAATTTTGTAAAAGGGAGGGACATTTTTATTTTGCAAAAGAGGGGCTTTTTTTCATTTTGCTACAACTTGCAAACGGAAGGGGGGTATTTTTTCAAATAATCAAAGGAGGTTTTAATTTATTTTTTGCTTTTTATTGAGGTTTGCAAGACATAAATTAATCTCTCTTCTTAATCTACCTCATGAAAAAAACTTGTAAGAATTCATCAACAACAATAAGTATGCAAATACACTCATATAAAGTGTCACAAAACTTAATGTGTGAAGGGAATTTCGAATTTTTTTGTACTTACATTGAGTTATAAAGTGTAATAGGGGGTTGGTGTAGAGACTTGATTTGACATCACAGTTGTGGATCCTTGTGATTTAGCATCACGACAATGTCTCCTCATGACTCTCACCTCATGTGAGTGTGCCTTGGAGCACACCCTTTATCATTTTATTGTACATCTCTACATTTCTTGTACACTCCTTATTTCTTGTACATTCTTGGAGATTCGTTGATTCCAACAAACACTAGTCTATCTACAATAGAGTTTACAACTTCTACATGCTTTAGGATTTATTCATCATGATATTCCTACCACTAATGGATATCTTTTTAGAAGGTCTTAAATTCTTCTTTTTCTCTTTTTTGGAGAGGATTTTCATTCCCACAGGGTTTTCTCCTTTTTCTTCATTTGTGAGAGATTACATTGCAAATGAGTACTTTACTAGGCCTTGTTATCAAGACTCATTTTTCCAGTGTTTAGCTTACTCCCCAAGTATCACTTAAGGGGGGTGTTAGTGTGAAAAAAGGTATTGTAAAACTAGTTAGCTATTAGCCTACTTAAGATTCCTATTCAAACTACACTTAAGCTCATTTAGAGGACTTCTAGAGGTTTGTATCACCTCATGTGGTTGAGACAAGTTTTCTCACTTTGTGAGACACATCTACACGTCTTGCATGATCACTTGCCACTCACTAGAACACATGTAATGTTAGTTAACAAGTGTTCAATCTTTGAAGTGTTAGTCAATCATTATGTTTCATATGACTACCTTCATATTTTTGCCTATTTAGGCAAGCTCATATTGTAATCAACTTAGCTCTATTGTGAATTAGGTTGATCATTGTGTGCAAAAGTATGCTTTTTTGGAAGCACAATGTTTTGTTGGCATGATCTTGTTTGATAATCCTAACAAGTATAAGCCGAAACATCATAACCATCAAAACTTCAAAATACAATGTTGAAACCCTAGACAAGATTAAGCTTTTCTATATAAAATGATACACCTGAGTTATGTTCTCAAATTTTAATACATGCTCAATGTAAAAGATGAATATGAAATAAACTCAAACATATTAAAACATAAATTTTACCACATGGGAACCCTTAATAGAATATAATACAATCAATATGTTTTGACTCATTTTGTAAGTCCATTTAAAAAGCTAAATATTGTTACAAATCTCTACTTACTCAAGTACATACTAAACCCCTACGTAGCTGATCATATAAAAGTAGGTAAATTCTAGATTACTACAAAAATACATTTTTTCATTTATGTTTCTTGATTATCTACAAACATAACTCAAATGAGCTTCTAGGCCAAGTGATACTAATACTTAGCTTTGACCCAAATGATATTAACAAAACTAGGCATTTCATAAATCAAAATAGGAGATTAAAAACATAATAACATGGTAACAAAATTTAAAAAGAAAGAAAGAAAAAGATAAAAGAAATGGATTTTTCATCTTTTCATGTTTTTCAGGTACATGGGGCAAAATACTTGTTGAGAAGCCATGTAAAGGCTAATGATAGAGAGGTGTAAGAAAATAACATGCAAAAGAACATGTGGAAGCATATGGCTTGAGCATTATATTTTTTAAAAAGACAAGGAAAATGGAGCTTCTACCCCATGCTTTTTGTCTTGGAAAAAATGAGGCTTCACATTTTCTTAGACAAGCCCAAATGAAACCAAACTCCAACTAAATGAATTTGAATGACATGAAATTAAATGAAGCCAAATGCGTTCCAAATATAGCCAAATGAAATGCATATTCTTACATGCTCAAAAATTAGCCGATAGTTGGAGAAAGGTAACCCAAATCTAAGAAATAGAAAACCATTCATAACCCTTCAAAATCATTATACATATTCATAACAAAAATAGGCATAGAGCCATTAAAAAACTACCCACATCACTGAGAAAACTTATGCCTATGTAATTTAAGAAAGTAACAAAAATAACAGGGAAAATACACATTGATATTTATGAAACAATTCCAAATGGTTCATAGCCTCAGTAAGGTCAAAAAAATACCTTACCTACTTAGATTTGCAAACCCCTATTTTTTGGTTGTGTCAAAAGACAAATTTTCCCTAAGGGGCTATGAAATGTAGATCTACCGCATCGAAAATGCCAAGGCCAATGGTGAGTGCAAGAAGAAAAACCAACACAATAAATTTAACTAGTGCAAAAAATGAAGGCGGCCACACGAAGATAAAAAATCCTACACTTATAAACCTTACCTCACCTTGCATTGTTCATGGCAGACATGTAGTGGAGGAAGCAATCTAGGGTAGTAGAAAAGCCAAAGCTTCATGATGGAGAGGGATAAATTAGGGATAGGTATATTCATTTTAGGTATTAGTTCATATTAGGGAACTATATATATTAGTATTAATATATATAGTTTAAGTAGGTTGATCCCATAGTGTGATGGTTAAGTGGTGGTTGTGTACCCATGGCCATGAAGGTTCAAGTCTTTCGACTTGACCCCATTGTTTTTGTGGGTGTTCATGCCCCATGTGCCAGGCGTTAAGGCCTAAGGCCTCTTCCCTCACTGGGCTAGTGTGCCCACGGTCCTTGTGCCCTCGTTGGGCTATCATGCTCATGGGAAGGGGATTTCTTTCCATTGCATGGCTTGTTCTTGTGTTTATGTCGAGGATGAGGTCCCCTATTTATGGCCTCACTAGTTCATAGCTCTAGTCATTAAAAAAAGCATGCACCTATAAAAATAAATAAATAATAGATAGTTTAATAATAGTTGTTGGATATAAATATTTAGTAATAGGATATTATTTAAATAATTTTAGGATTTTTTTTATAATAAGAATAGTTCAAAAATATTTAACTAATAATATTATGTTATTCATTTTTTTTAAGAATATGTTCAATTATTGGTGCAAGTGAAATTGCAAATGGGTTGTGCTAATTGACTACGATGGGTAAGTGTTCAAAAAGTGATTCTTTGGATAACTTTTATGACATGTATTTGAGACATCAAAACTGATGATGATGACTTCAAACCTTAGGTTTAAGTAGTCAACAAGATGAGGAAGTTGCTATAAAAAATTTAGAGTTGTTTGACATTGGCACGTAGGGTTTTGAGGTGTGCAAATTTAGGGTGCAAAACTATTAGATCCTCTCCCATATATGCCTAATTCCCTCAACATTTAGAACAAAAAATTAACAAAAAAATAGAAAATATCAAGCAAACCCATTTACAGAAGGTCAAAATTTACATTTACTTATTCTCAAACCCTTACATTGAGATGAAAAAAATTGCTAACATTATTGTCATGAAATAAGATTAAATCTATTTTATAGAGACAATAAGCCAACAAAAGATCCTAGATTTGGTGGTAATGTGATCTCAACTATTCCTTCTATCATTTGCACTACCTTTTTGATAGATGGACTTAGAGTTGGATCTTCTTGAACGCACCATAATCCCACCAACACCATTCTCTTTAGCTGCCTTGAATCGATCTCTTACCTTCACCTCATTCTATTTTTTGTTGATCCACCAACTCAAAAAGTCTACCATGCTTCAAGCATTCATAAACCCAATCAAATAAAATGATTTTATTTTCTAGAGCACCCAAGTCCATGGTTTTCTTGAACAAATAATTTTGAGTAGAATCACTCTAAAGCTATAAACAACTACTTTCACTATGGGTTTGTTTACTAGTCCATGCTTCAAAAGGATTTACCCCCTTCATAGCTTAGTGAGGAACTTGGCTATATATTTAACACACATTACTAATGCCTTCTACCCAATATGGAGGTGCTAATGATCTAGAGTGTATCATAAAATTGGAAATATCTTTGAAGTACCTATTCTTATGTTCTTTGATATCATTTTTATAAGGACTATATGAAACTATTTATTGCAAGTTAATACCTTCTAAAGCACAAAATTATTAAAACCAATGGTTAACATATTCACCCCCTACTTATACATAAAATCTTACTGGCCTTACTTGATTTTTTCTTTAAAAATTATTTGAAGTCTTAGAAATATTAATATACTTTAAAAAATGAAAAATTAAACCAAAATGTATCTAGAAAGATCATAAATATTGTAACATCTCAAAATGGGCCAAAATCTCTAGCTCCTTCTTAGGGTTTTTCACCTAGGAGAGGAAAATGGGCCAAAATGACTTTGTTAACACTACAAGAAATGGAAATAGGGGTTTGAAGTGTGTGTATGGATGTGTTTAAATGCTAGAAAATTAATGAAAATGTAGATTAAGGAATGTATTCTAACCTAATGCAAAAGTGTTGGAAAACACAATGTGTATTCAAACAAATTGACTAGGAATGTAAACAAATTGAAACAGAAAATAACCCAGTTGAAGATATGAACCTGGAAGCTAGAAGAGGCTAGAATGAGGCTTTGAATAATTGTAGAAGACACCAAAAAATTCTCACTGGGATTGATTCGCCATGTATGGCGAATGAGTCATGTTTTTGCCAGAAAGTGTCAGAACCAGTTTCGAGGAATTGGGTATCCATATCTTTAGAAATCATTGTTCAAGCCTAGAAATGGGACTGATTTTCCATCAATGGCGAATGATTCCTCTTCTGGAAAATAGAGAAATTTGGATTGGATTCTGTGGCTTAGGATCTGCAATTTTGTTTCTGATGAATCTCTAGATCTAAACGTGCAAAACTGGACCTGTAGACTCTCTCCAAGCTTGAAATAGGGCTTGAAACACCTTGAATGAATTTGATGGGATAAGCACGCCTTTTCTCACCTTCTCATTTGATAAATCTGCATACACAAACACATGTAAAGGGGAAAATGTGTTGAAGGTTAGGGTATGGGGGTTTGCCTTGGTCAAACCCCTTTAGGTAATTAAACCAAAGTGATGAAATCAAGTAATGAAATATGCAAAAATGGAGATGATTACCTTGTCATGATGATTTGATCTTGAAATTCTACAACAATGGAGGAATATTTAGCCCTTGAATGCTTTAGAAAGCTAACTTGAAGGCTTCTAATGAAGAAACCCTAACTTTCTTGATTTGGATGAGAAGATAGAAGATGAATTAATGATGAGAGATGTAAAATGAGTTGTTAGATGTAAAATGAGGATAAAAAAACTTATTTATAGACAATTGTGCCTTAGTACCCAATAAGACCTCATCACAAGCCCGTGTGTACTGAAATTAAACTTTAAATTTCACTTTTTCCTACTCAAAGGTCAAAATGGGGGCCAGATAGGACTCATTCACCACACATGGCGAATGGGTTCCACCTGGATGGGACTGATTCTCCATGCATGACGAATGGGTCCCACATGGGCCAATTTGACAGCTAAGAAGCTAGGAGATAAGGAAATAAGGTTTAAATTACAATTTTTTAGGTATTTGATCAATTTAAGCCTTGGGATGCACAATATGGGGTAAAATAGGTCTATTATTGATGATTTGAATGTCAAATAGGGCTTGAGACACATAAATCAATGTGAAAGTGTAATTAAATACACTTTATAACACTAAAATTAGGTCTGCATAGCCTAGAAGGGCACACAAACCAATGTGAATGTGCAAGACACATTACAACACTAGTTTATCATTAAATTTAATTCAAGAACCTTCTATATTGATGTAATAATGTTATTAAGCACATTTTATAATGTTGAATTAGGGATAAATAAGTTGATTAAGGGTAAACCCACAAAAGTGGTTTACAATTCGAATGAGGAAGGAAAACTTGTAAAAAATGACCCCATGCCAAAAAATTTCATTATGGGGGTTCGAATGAACTCATTGGTTCGAACAAACCAAAACAGGGTTCACTCAAACCAGGGTTCGAGCGAACCAATTTAATGCATGCATGGACAAAAAACAAATGAAAACCCCTTTTAGGAAGGGGGTTCACTAGAACCTCCCTGGTTCTAGCAAACCCCCCTTTTCCCTGATTTTTGACATTGTTCACAAAAAGAAACATAATTTTTTATGCTTCAAAACTCGGGTTGAGGATGAAAATGGAGGAATCTTCACAAACCCAATTGGAATCAGATAGTCCTTGGAACAATCTATCCAACGAATATAATTTTAATATGTTTTGGTTTTATATGTATTTTTTTTTTAGTTTTATTAAACATAGGTTTTTCATCAAAAATGAAGGTCTTTGTTCTACACATGTGGAAAAATAGCAGATTATCAAAAAAAAAATTGAAAAATATGAGTGCACCAGATATTCAAGTCCTTGATCCAACAAAAAAAATAATTGAATTTTGATATATACAAAAAAAGTTACACATTATACGGTTATGTCGAATTGTAATTGGTTTGACTTGAAACTTGATTAAAAAAAAATTCAATAAAAACTATCTAACCAAGTGGAAGCACTAGATATCAGAGTTACAAATCTAAATTTAAAAGAATTAGAATTTTATCCTTCATGGAAAAAAAGCTATGCGTTATACGATGTGTGCCACTTTTTAAAAATGTTGTTTTCTAAAAAAAATAGTTTTCATGGGAGATGGAAAAAGAAGTGCAATCTGATTCCAAAAATTTTGAAAAATATATTTTTAGAATCTACAGACAAAATGTGATGAGACTCTAGTTTACATCATCTTCAAATTCCTCACGGTTTAGCCGCTATAGGTGCCTGAATGTGAAGATTTAGTTAAAAATAATAATTTCAGTGTCCATTTTGGCCAAAAATTGTAAACCACTATTGTGCAATGACCCTTAAGTCTAGAAAAAAGTGAAAGTCCTTTACAAGATGCCATTAAAAGCATGTTATTCAATTTATAAGGGTCCAAGACCTAGTGTGGACACGTAAAATACCTCACAACACTAGATTAAGGCCTCATTAAGTTCATTTTATCATGAATTAATCCCATGTCAAGCAAAGGGTACATTTTTCTATGGTACAAATATAAATGTCAAGACATATTGAGCCTTACTGAAAGATGGATGAGGAAACAGTCATGCCAAGTCACTGTGTACTAACTCCAATAGCTATGTGGCCCTTCATGCTTTACCTTTATCATATTCATCTTCAATATGATTACTAAGAATGCACCCCTACAAAAATCCATGATAAAATTGAATAGAAATCATTCTTGAAACCATGTCATGTTGACTAAGCTTTTGTAAGTAGAAATAGTTCAAGTGGCCAATCTATGTATGTCACAAACAAATCACCTCATTTGAGTGAGTGAATGAAGATATTGTTGGAGATTCAAGAAAAATATGAGAAATTTGATGAAGTATAAAGTGGTGATTTTCTTTTTCTAAAGAAATTGTGGACCCACTGTGTATATTTTTTATTACCACTAAGTCTTGTGTGAACTCAACTCACTTGCTCGAGTTAGTGTGAGTGATAGGAGATTAGTTAACATAGATGGTATATAGAGAAAATTAAAAAAATGTTCCTTTACTCATATAAATAGACCCTCCCCCATGTTCTTCTAGATAGGAGTTTCATTGCCCATTAATATGGCAGGCACAAAACATGGCTCTAAGGAGGTGAAACCTTCATGTGATGAGGCTATGTGGTATGAATTATCTGATTCAATAATACATGTATTAGGTTATGAAGCAACTACAAATAGGGCCTTGCCCTTTCTTTTCTCCTTACTTTTATATGTGCCTTAGAAGACCCTTCTAATGAACTGTGTTTGACCAAGTCAGATAACTTGATATTATTATAATTTTCTAGATGATGAGTTAGGTGATCTATATCCAATGATCACATATCAAAATAGTAACACATTGTATATATAGCAAAAATATGGGCATATACATCCAAGAGGTGGAATGACTCCAAGATCCCAGAATAGGTGTGAGATTCACCTACTTGATAAATGTCAGATTACATGGTTGTGCCTACTCAAATAAAAACAAACAAATGGTTATGAGAGGAAAAAAAAAATACAAAAGAGGGTGTGAGCCTCAATTACCCATGTGTGTCAGGTGGGAGTGACATATGTAGAGATGATAAATTATGCAATGTGTTCTCATAATAACCAAGTATAATTAACCTAAGAAAGCTTAATAATATGTGTAGGAAAAAGAAATATCCTCCAACATAAGGAAAATAAAAAAACCTACACTAACATAATGTTTGACATTCAACATCAATGTATCCATAATATTTGTTTCATTCTGCATTAACATTTCAAGAGGGCATGCATTTCATTTGGTACATTCTAGTTGATTAGATGAGTCTTTTTGAACATAGGTTATTGGCTCACATTGCTAGGTGCTTGCATGAAGCCTTTCCCATTCACAATCAATTTATTTTAGATGCTCACTCCATCATTCTCATTAGTGCTCTAGGTAAATTTCAATATATAAAAAGCATTCCTACATATATCGGAGCATCCCATGGGCCAACACTTTGGCATAGATTTAATATGATTATTACATTAAATGATATGTTTTATCAACAAGGTAATTTATGCCATCTCAACTTTCAATTTGTGGCCTTCTCTTCAATATTAGGAATGCAAAGCTAACAATTAAATTAAATTGTGAATCCCTATGTCATGCTCTAATCATTTCCTCATCAATGATGAGTAGGTTACATTCAAATCATCTATATATTTATTATTTACAACAAATGGCTTGGTTGCACTACATAATAAAACATATGCTAAAATCATTGGAGGTGCTAGATACATGGTGTAATGCAAAACAACCAAAGGGCTCATCCTATTTAAATCTTGAAGAGGAATGACTATATGCAAGTGTTGATCTTATTTGTTATCAAATTCAAATGTTATGTGAGTAAACCTTGTGACCTACATGACCCACAACTAGTGCCAATCATTTGGTTATTTGTAAAAATCACCACCAACTCCTACTAAATATTGTTTGGACTTTGAAAAGTTATAAATCTCAAAGTTCTAACACTTGAAAGCGTGCCAATAGATATAAAAAAATATTGATTATCAAAGTATCACATTCATTATTTACAACATTTAATTGATTAAGAGTTCTTCTCAACCTTCAACTAATGACAATACACATGAATACAAGATAATGTGTATGTCTCCTCCTAAAAATAAAAAAAATATCTTCTACTACAATATCAATCATGAATTTATAGACCCTTCAACAAAGCACTCCACCCTCTAACGACTACCATTATATGATGTTTAATGGCATTAGTTATCCAATTTATATAATATATTTAAGTGCCATACAGATATTATCCATTCCATATTAAGTTCTATTGCTAGTTTGACTTGAGAATTGTGAAAGGACCTTTGTACGAATCCTAATTTATGTTGAGCGTGAGCGTTACAATAAACTGTACTGCAATTATCGACGACACGGCAATTACATTGACAAAAGATCTTGTCTGACTGGAAGGATGTTGAAATACAGTTGTTTGAACGAACGCCATGGAACCTCAGCCATTAGAAATGGTCTACGAGTCTGTAGCAGATTTTGTCCGATGAATTTATGGTTCACAAACATGCGTGTTTTGTAAGTTAAAATGTTTACATTTCTTTATATTCAAACTAATAATTTATTATTAATTCAGTGTAAGACTTTATGGACACATGCATTTAATATTTAGTGCAGCGACATTGACAAAAGTTTTTGTCTGACTCGAAGGAAATCGTAATACAGCTGTTTGAATAGACTCGATGAAACCTCAGCCATAGAAAATGCGCAAAAAGTCTATCGCAGATTTTGTCCGATATATTTAAAGCGTTTTTGTACGTACTTTTTATACAGTCAAGATTTCTGAATTGAATTGCGGATTACTGTGACTTCAATCACAAATTTACGTGTTTTTTAAGTTTGATTAGATCAACCTTTTTAAATAGTCAAAGATTTCTAGACTTTCGTCATCTGGAAGTATTAGCCTAGATTCAATATTTAAAATAGTCAAGATTTCTGAACTTTCATCGTCAGTAATTTGTGGAAGTCTTGGGGACCACCTTTTTGATTTTAAGAACAATATTAATAAATAAATTTTTGTTGGCGTCCAATAATTTGTATAGACACCAGTCTATGTATCAATACATTGCACATTAAATTCATAAATAATAATAACTGTACTTTAAAATAATTTGTTCTGTACTTTACTCCTAATTAAATAATAAGAATAATTTTACAGGAATTTTAAAATAAAAGCATATTTTTTAGAATTTAACTTGCTAATGATACTAATGATTCAAAATAATTGTCCTTTGAATGGCTTAAATGCAAGATCAGTCATTCGATCACTTTCGCCCAGTCTTCTTGTAGTTTTTTCCACGCGGAATCGGAAGAATCCAGCATTGACTGACTGCAATTCCCATCTAGTTAGAGCAAAATTTTCTTGTGTGTGCAATACGATGTCTGTTAGGCATGGTTATAATATTGGTGCCACATCGTTAAAATCTTCCATCAATTTAGTCGTTTCTTTCTCCCCTTCCATCCATGGCTGCAATTCACTTACTCTCTGTCATTTTCATTCAGATTCTCTTCTGCGCTTCAGCTCGGAAGCAGCAGAATATCACGCTTGGCTCCACTCTTAGTCCTTCCCAAAACCCCAAATGGGTTTCACCAAATGGGCAGTTTGCTTTTGGATTCTATCAGCAGACTCCAACTCTTTACGTGGTAGGAGTTTGGTTTGACAAAGTAACTCCTAAAACTCTAGCCTGGACTGTCCTCAAGGATAACAAGGATATTCCTGTTGAACAGACGTCTAGTTTGCAGCTTACAGACAGCGGCCTTAGCCTGTTTGACGATCGAAAAAATCCATTGTGGTCATCTGAGTACTCTGACAAGGTAGCTGCGGCTGCAATGCTCGACAATGGCAACTTTGTGCTGTTAAATGCTTTATTTGAACCCATCTGGCAGAGCTTTGACTCTCCTACGGACACCCTCCTGCCTGGTCAGACGCTCAAGACCGGCTCTAACATGTTTTCTAAGTATTCAACTACAAACTTCTCGGCAGGCCGATTTGAGTTTTCCATGCAAGGGGACGGCAATTTGGTCCTTTATGTTGTCGAGCGGAGGGGCGACCCTCAAGGCTCGTACTGGGCTTCTAATACTTATAATCACCCAAACAGATTAAGCTTGGAATTTGATCCGAGCGGGCTGTTGTATTTAGTAAACAGTACCAACATGACGGTTTCCACGCTCACAGAGGGCAATGCTGGAGAGGGGCGGTTTCTTCGCAGAGTGACGCTCGATGTCGACGGAATTGTTAGACAGTATGCGTGGAACATGGACGGCAATGATTCTTATTGGTCGTCTGTATGGCAGCCTGTGAGAGATCCGTGTAAAGACGTCAAGGGTCAGTGTGGAAACAACGGCATTTGTCGACTAAATGACCAGTACAAGCCCGACTGCATTTGTCCTCCTCAATTCGATTTTATCGACAGGCAAGATCATTTTAAGGGATGCATGCGAAGCTCATCACCAGGGCAGAGTTGCAGTACAAGGAGTAGGATGTTGCGGCTTGACAACACGGACTGGAGACGCGCCCACCCTGACGATAATGATTATGCTGTAATGCTGGATCTTACTGAACTTGAATGCAAGCAGTCCTGTTTAAACGATTGCATGTGTGTCGTAGTTACATATGACTACAACGCAGTTTGCAGGAAGAAATGTTTGCCTATGATCGACGGTATTCAAGGTACTAACGTTGATTTTAGAGCTTTTGTGAAAGTATCCGACGACTTCATCGCGCAGTCTCCCTTTCCTCCGCTGCCACAGCAAAGAAAGGAAAGAGAGGGAAAGACGCTTGTAGTGATTGGCATAACCCTCCTGGCTTGCTCCTCATCTCTTCTTGTAGCGGCCTTCTCAGTGACGTGGTTATGTGGCAGCAAGCTCCCCAGGAACAGAAAAATTACACCGCAGCATAAAGTTGTGGAGGGGTTGAAGACCTTCTCTTACAGAGAAATAGAGGCTGCTACAGCTGGTTTCAGACAAGAATTAGGAAGGGATGCCTTCGGTAAAGTTTACAAAGGCGAATTACCAGATGGAACAGCAATTGCTGTGAAAGTTCTTCAGGACAAAGTGACGCAGGAAGAAGATGGAGAGAGGGAGTTCAGAACAGAGATGAGCGTGATTGGTACAACTCATCACAAAAATCTGGTTCAGCTTTACGGTTTCTGCGACGAGGGCTCTCACCGGCTTCTGGTTTACGAGTACATGAGCAATGGATCTCTGGACACTGCTCTATTCGTAGATAGAGGATTTCTTGATTGGAGGATACGAGTTCAGATTGCAATGGGCACAGCGAGAGGGCTCCTCTATTTGCACGAAGAGTGCAAGACCCAGATCCTGCATTGTGACATAAAGCCCCAAAATATTTTGCTGGACCAAAACTACAGTCCTAAAATATCTGACTTTGGCTTGGCAAAATTATTGAAGGCAGATCAGACTGCAACACTCACGGCGGCCCGGGGCACTAAGGGTTACATTGCCCCAGAGTGGATTAATAATATGCCAATTAGTGTGAAAGTAGATGTTTACAGCTTTGGAGTGATGCTGCTGGAAATTATTTGTTGCAGAAAAACCATGGACTTGGGTGCTCCGGAAAATAAAATTCTTTTGTCCGACTGGGTTTATGAATGCTTGAAGCATGGTAGACTTTCTGAACTGGTGGAGCAGCAGCAAGTAGAAGGTGAAGGTAGCAACAGAATCGATTCAAGGCAGTTGGAGAGAATGGTGTTAGTGGGGTTGTGGAGCGTTCAGGAAGATCCAGCTCTGAGGCCATCTATCAAAAAGGTAGTGCAGATGATGGAAGGAACAGTTGAGATCGCATTGCCGCCTCCTCCAGGATCTTTTGTTGGCTCATTGTCTTTGTAAAATAGACTTAATCTTATTTCATGACATAGAAGATTAGCAGTTGTTTTTCATCGCAATGTAAGGGTTTGAGAATAAATAAATGTAAATTTTGACCTTTTGTAAATGGGTTTGCTTGATATTTTTCAAAATTTACTGTGAATTTGTTGTTCTAAATGCCGACGGTATTAGGCGTATATATAATGATAATAATGACGATTGAGAGAATTGAAATGTTTGTAATTTAAACTCTTTTTTGGTTTGTGGAAGTGTACTATTTTTCTTCTGTACATATTTTTTTTAGGAGAGTGTATAGATATAGAGATATTAATAAATTGTGTAATTTTGTTTAAAGTCGTGATTCACGTCGTATGTTATATATCTATATTACATATATTTTTATTTACTTATTAGTTCCTGCCAGGGAACTATAGCGGAGGCTTCAATCCTTAACAAGTGATTAATCTATCGTCGAACAACCAATCAACGGGCATAAATTTTCCTAAATTTGTCTTTGGTTTGCTATTTGTATAGTTAACGTGCACATTTTTTATGCAAAATATTCACTGCAAAAATTTTGGCGCTCTGTGATTGGGGCGGGAAAGGGTTCTGTAGATTGTCAGAGGCCCTGCGTCTCTTATGAGACAAGAGACCGCACGAAAATCAGAAGCTCTTGCAAATTGTCAGAGGCAGTCTGGAGACGTGGACATCAGGCGTGTTGCAGCTGCTATCTTTGCATGACAGGAGGAATTCCATGAAAACCATTGTTTTTACATTCACAGCCACGAGAATGCACAGGTATTTATTTTTTTATTTTTTATCAATGCAAGAGAGCGCACGAATTTCAGGGAGGCTCGTGGAGGTTGCCAGTTGAATACCCACCGTCACATTTCTCACTGCCATGCAACTTATTTCCCTAGACAGTTGGCAATCAGGGTTTCCCGCAATGTTAATGGGCTTCATAGCAGGTTGCATGCAAGGGAGACGTGGCTAGTTTCGAGGGCATTGGTTGCTGCAGTCAATGATGAGGGCACTAAGATATATGGATGCAAAACATTCTCCCTGGGTTACCGTATGTGTTGGAGTTTTTCATCACACCTTAGCCCTCTTTGTTTTTGTACACATGATAGGTAGACATTACATTTTGGTCAAATTTCATCTTATAGCTTTTTCTCCTACTGTTAGTAAATTTTGTTCCTTGTGATTTACAGACGTTCATTGTTACACCACAGTCTCAGCAGCAATTCACACAGGGATCAGACCAACTTTCAGGTTGAGGACTTTCAAGTTGAGGAACAACTTTGCATTATCAGGTAGATTGATATACAGTTTGCTTCACTAAAATATTTTTTTGTACTTTCTATTTTGCACTGGAAATCTATACTGATGGGGAATTAGTTGCAATTGTACTTAATGGAGAATTATTGAGGAATTAATTGCTATTTCTATTTTCTGAGAGTTTCTTACAGTCTTAATACACGCTTAGCATTTAGAACCTAGCTTTTTGTTTTAGGCAAATTAATTTTGGTTGTGCCTGTGTATTAGATTTTCTTTCAGCAGAATGATAATGATAATAAGTTACCTAGATTGTAATTATATGCAGATTACCTGTTATTTTGGACATCCTGGGCATTTTTCCTCTTCCCAATAAATAAGTTGTATGTTAGGAGCATTACGCTTTCACAGTCCATATTAGTGAAGTCAAGCTTTTGGAAAAAGACTATGGAGCAGACTTTTTCGTCTGCTACACAATTTTTCTCCAAAAGCTCTTCAACATAACTTGTGTGTTGTAAGGAAAAATATGGTGGCACTAATCTTTGCTTTTGCTTTATTAGTCAATTTTTTGCTTAAGTCATGCTATTGAAGCATAACAGATGAGACTGCAGATTGTAGGGCCATCTATGATTTGTTATTTCCATTTGCTCTTTTGAGCAGATATAAACTACATCATAATTTTCTCAAGATCCTGTTCATGGAGGAAGCAAGGTTAGTTTTAGAATTCCAATTACAAGGTTTGTGAATTCATATTTCTATGGAGATCTAAGAGTGCGATCAAGATAAGATGGCTATGCAAGCATCAAATATCAATCTTAACTTTTTATCCACCTCTATCACACTCTAGCCCATCAGTAGTGTGTCATGGTTATTTATTGGCCAGCTTAGTTTGCTTTGGACCATATCTACATAGTTGCTGGACATGGGCTATGGTGAGTTTGAGAGTTTGATAGCTATAAGTAAAGTCATTTCCCCCTATTTGTATCATGTAAATAACTGACCTGAATGCCTCTTCGCTTGGAAGAAAAATCTGAGGACCTGAAGCACAAAAGAAGCAATGACAAAAGTTCAGGTGAATTGTTAAAATGAGAAGAGCTTAAAATATTAATTCAGATATATTAAACAGGGCACAATCCAATAGTCTAACCCAGAAGAATCTTGCAAATTAATGCAGTGCAAACAAACTACTCTGACATCAAAGTATGTAGAACATATACCCCGTTGCTGGATGGTAGAGAGAACCTACTGCTTGAATATCTTGAAGTGATTGATCTAAACAGTAAGAGAAAGAGGGGCAATGAAGTCGGTGCCTCATACGCTTGCACCTACAACTGCTAAGTTTGCTCCATTTGTATAACTTGATCCCACTGACTGCAGATATGGGCTCAGGAAAGGGTATCCTAGTGCCTTTGCTATACAATAATAGTAACATGTTAATACCGTCTAAAATATTCAAGAAGTTTTAATTAACAAGTACAGATCAACTAGAATTTCAATATGACACATTTACTGGCATTTTAGTTTGTTTTATGACTGAGCTACTGTCTCCTCACATCTTTGTGTCTGGAAAATTAAATCACCCTAAATTTCTGTAACTTGCTCATCTCAAGCAAAAACCTCTTCTAAATGCAAAACAATCTCTTCTGCATTTCTCTCTTGTGGTCTTTCTTAACTTGGCATACAATTTCTCTTGTCATTCTTGCTCTGATTGCATGGTAAGGATTGATACACTCTGCATAAGATCATATGCACATCAAAACAAATTGCAATTTGAATACAAATGACTTCTGAACAACAAATTCCCTTAGAATAAATCATTCACCTTTTGAAGATGTCCCACATAAATCATCTTCATTTCATACTTGATCTCTACCAAAAATTTTGTAGTCTTAGGTTAATTTCAATTGGCATTTTCAACTATTGTGCTCCAGTCTAATCCTCTGTGCAGGTTAGTGACATGTTGTATGATCTTACATGTAATCCTTGAGGCACTTGTGTGTTCCAATAAACAAATAAACAAGTTATTCCACCATCCCACAAATTTGTCACCTTGCATTTGTAGTAAAACAATTGAATAGCAGTTCCCATTGAATAAGGACTTGGTTGTCACAGGTTTTGAGATGCTTCTAACTATTAAACAAAATGGGTTCAGAAGGAATATACATAATCACAAATGTAATAAGGAAGCAACGTAAGCTAACAAACTTTCTCCACTCATTCAGTTTTACATATTCCTCCAAAGTCATTCTATATCTGCTCTTTACTAGTTGGCTGCAATGTTCAACAACAAAATTCACATCAGACGATTGGTGGATCTATAGGTCCCAGATATTGTAGGTGCCTTTAACAAGGAGAAACTGAAGAATATATTCAAATTTGACTACTACAATGTTGAAAAGGTGATTTTCCAAGTGATAAATGTTGATTTCTTACTGGATCCAATGTGCTTCTATTCTTGCACAGAGATAGCTTATTCTTTTCTTTCAAATGCCATGGACCTGTTAAATTGCCCTACTTTGCTCCATTTTTTTGTGTCGAAAACATATATGGGAATCAATTTTCAGTGATGCCCAACTGCTTCATGCAATTGACCAATATGATATCTCAAGGGTATCTTCCCCATTGGTGGCATCTTTTCTAGTTCTCTACATAGATTATCCTTGGAGGTCAACTGTATCCTCAATGCTTTGACTCTAGGCCTTCAAAAATTATATATTGTCTCATGGTCATCTGCTTGATAGGGAGGTTATTCAAAAAGCTAAATCCAATTTTTATTCTCCTTGTCTAGTGTTGAATCACTCTTTGTCTTGTCTTGGTGAAAACTCAAAGCTACTGAAGTCCCTCAATGTTTTGTGCACAGACGAACCATATTTCAGTGATCAATATAGTAATTAGGGTGGTATATGGTAACTTTTGTTTGAATCTATAATAATTTGGTTTTTTGTTTGTTTGTTATCGATCATTCGATGCAATCCTAAACTATTTTGGGATATTTTTGGGCTTGGATATGCTAGATAATTTTAATGTATTCTCAGGTTTTGGCTTGTAACAACTACTATATTATTATATTATTAATATATTTACAAGTAGTCTCTACCTTTTATCAAAAAATGAATATCATACTCTATTTGAACATCATTTTCTAATTATTAAAACTATTCCTCTTTAACTTATATAATTCTTTCCACATTCAAAATTGCTTCAATAAAAGATAATTGTATACTAAGCGTAACACAACTCTTTACTGCAGCCTGAGTAGATGCCTGTGAGGTTACAACTCTTTTCTGAGCAACTACGGTGGAGAAAATAGATGGAATTAGCACCTAAAAACTCTGTCAGCTTTATGAATTGTTCTTTGTTACCTTTGACGTATTTATCTTACAATTTTTCCAATTTTCTAACTACTGGGTAGAGTGTAGTGAGGGAAAAACTATCCCACAAAGTGCTCTAGACCTGATTTGAATTCCCTCCAAATGCTTAGGCACAGATCTCTGCCCTGTTTTTATGTGTTTAGCGAATTTCTTATGTGGCTTTTCTAACCTTGATGCATGCTAAAGGACTTACTGCCACATTTCCTCATGCCATGCAGATTTATCATATGGTTAGCATTTTAAATTCTCACTAACCATTGGATCCGCATTGAGTACTAGATCCATTTTTTATATATGTATCTGCCAAGAGTTTTGCTAGTTTCTCCTGAGACTTTGTTGTTAGGTGAAGTTTGTCCTCCTTAAGTACAAGGCCATTGGCATCAACATAGTAGACATTGTGAATGCTTATACCCAATTGTGCTCTTCTAGTTTTCTGTACAGGTTCACTATATGGAGGGTCAGCCATGGTTATAGCAACCTGTCAAGGACAAAAATGAGAATTGGGACTTGATAGTTTATAGCAAATGAACAATGGGATTTTTGTCCAGTAGAATTGGATATAAGCATAGGATGGCTTTACCAAATAAAGCTTGAGCAAGGTTGCCATTTTCCATATATTTGTATACTAGGAGAAGCTCTCCTCCTTCTACACAACAACCATAAATTTTAACAAGATTTGGATGTTATACTGCAGATATTGTGGTTACTTCAATCAGAAACTCGTGATTCCCTTGTTTGCACAATTGTGACAATTGCTTTATTGCTACTTTTCTTCCACTAGGTAGTATGCCCTGCACAATAGAGATTCTCCGTTGTAAACTTGCAACAATAGTTTAATAAGCATTTCATACTTCCCTAAGAAGCACCAGTATAAATGTTATGCATGTGTTTAATGATTTTATTGACCATGTAAAAAACATTTCTTGCATGTTTACTAGGAAACTGTAGTATACAAATAGGAAACATGTCCGTGTCCCTGTACCCACAATATTTGGTGATTACATTTATATTTAATTTAGCCATGCCTTTCTTTATTTACTCATCTTAATTTTAATGGCATCCTTATTTCTAATTTTGTATTGGCACCTGTATTGCCATTTCTCAAGTGCACAGTCTCTTTATTGTCACAACTAATCCACACATCTCCAGAATAGCAATAAGCAGACATAGTAAAATTTTCAAGACTATGATATGAAACGTTGATGGTCAAAACACTAGCATAATCGAAGCCAACAGCTAAATTGGACAACATGATGGATCAACCATTTCCTCTGCTTGATCAACATTGCTTGCAATATTCTGTAAAGATACCTCTGTGAGCCAATATGTTTATGACAACCTTCTCATTAGTTCCAAATCCTTGAAAGAAACCAAAACAATAGTTCAGCACATTGCATCCCATTAGGTGAGAAATAAAACCATATATTCACTTAATACATATGCTGTAAACTTCTTCAGTCTTCATTATCTGTTCTTGAGTCTTCGTTATCTGTTTAGTAGACTTTTTTCCCTGGTTCTTCAAGGATGAACCTAAATGATGAGGATGTAATTTCAAAGGCATGAATACCAACCTTTTTCCTATATCATCTGAGCAATTATTGTAATCACATACTCATATGCACACATTAATAAATATTGAAACACTTGAAACAAATGTTTGTCATCGGCTGACATAAATTACCTGGTAGAGTTTAATTTATTATTTCCTCAAAATTTATGACGGTTTTAAGTTGCTGACTGTGTTCGAATGTTTTCAGTAGCAAGATACATATAGTTATATAACTCTTATGTTATTTGCTTAAATTCTTGCACAATGTAAGGAAACAGATACACTTTGCTTGCTTTAATGATACCTTTCTCTTTTTTACTAAAAAATACAAATATGGCGCTGATTTTCTATTACAACCAACAAAAAACAATATGTTGAGTTCTATTAGTCTTCTGATGTTTTGTATTAATGTTAGACTGGTATATTTCATTTTACTAATATGAAAACATGCTTTTGTTTGCTTGATTTAAGATTTAGTGGCAATGTGAACATTTAAAAGATTTCGTGCTTTATTTCTATACCTTGGAACATTGCAATAGAAATTGGAAATACAATACAAAACCAAATGAGACCAGAACTATTCTTACACAATAGAAATTGAAAATACAATACAAAACCAAACACGACCAGCTAATGTTAAGCTTGTCTTATTAATTGTTCCCATTGTTGCTATATGATGGACAAGATGAAAACCACATTGGTCTTGACAAAATCATTAGAGAATGTCATAGATGCAGAGAACTATATACCCACTAGTAGTGATCTGTTAGCCCTGTCAATTGACACAGTATTGGCATACAATAACATGTTCAGGTTAAAACCATTTTCCTACAACATAGGCGACTGTCTTTTTGATTCGTTCCAGTTGTTGTTACATATGCAATACACTTCTTTGCAACTACGGAATGGAATTATTGACTACTTTATCAATTGCCTAAAAAACAAAGATTGTGATGCTTTATTATCTTACGACCTTGAACTAGATCCGCATACATTGTCTAGATTACATGGAGTGCATGGAGTCAGCGATGTTGATACATATTTACGACGTATACGGTTGTCAGCAATTCAAAAACTGAACTGTAATGAATATGGCCTTTGGGGGGATGTCTTATGTATTAA
This sequence comes from Sequoia sempervirens, assembly GCA_007258455.2. Taxonomy (NCBI): domain Eukaryota; kingdom Viridiplantae; phylum Streptophyta; class Pinopsida; order Cupressales; family Cupressaceae; genus Sequoia; species Sequoia sempervirens. Next base: position 131,784,195 of record VDFB02058242.1, read on the forward strand.
GTGGCTAGCAAAATGGTTGAATATTGGAATATGTATGTGGTCTTCAACAACAAAAACAAAGTACTTGCATTTCAATGAGGGGTCACTGAATAATACATATTCTATCTTGTTCCATGATGAAAACCCTGAGCAAGGACATTTTGAACCACTTATTAACAAAAAAAGAACTCTGCTCCAGGCACAGACTCACCAAGGTCAAACGTCAAACACACTTTCAGAATCAACTAAGAGTTTTGTAAAAGATAGTTTAGTGCGTACATTGTCTAGCTTGTGCAAAAATGCACTGTTAATATCAGATTGTGGAGACAGCCTTTTTAATACAGTTGCTACTTTGACAAACAATGAATATGATAGTCAATGTCTTAGACAATACATGGCTCAGTCCTTTTGCAATGCAATACTCCGTGGAGACAAAGTCGCACTGAATTGTATCGATACATGTATCAAATCTCACTTGACCATTGGTGGTATCCCGAGTTGGGAAGCATTTATTGCAAAGGTTGGACAGCCATATGAACAAAGTAGAATTGAAGGAGCGGATTTTTGTTTTGAATGGCTATCCTACATTTTGCAAGTAGAGATTAAGATTTGGTCGACAGCCAATAACATGTGTATAAAAGAGTTTTGCAAATGTGTCAGGCCCACCAAAGTATACAATATCATGTGTCACCAAGTCAATGACATGCATACACACTATACGCCATATGGAGTAGACATTGTTGCGGCAACTGGCGGTAATGTTGGGAAACCAAAAACAACACTAGTTGCAGCAACACAAAAGATCAGTATCCACAAACTGAAACAAACCATTCAAAAAAATCTACATGTACAGATTAACACCTCCACAAGGTTATCAAATACCTCTAAAAAAATGTGCCATGATCTCAAACCTATTGGTAATAGCCAGCATGTACAATTTGACATTGTTGCACAATCAAAAAATTTCTTTAATCAAATCTCCCATGACTCACTTCGCAAAGTAAAGCGACAAATGCGTGAAATAGCTAAAATTCAATCCGTACAAAATTCAACAAAGAGACAAAAGACAGCAATAGAATCTTATATGGCAAAAATTCAAGACATGCCAAAACATGTGTGTGCAATTTTCCAACGGCTCCATTTCAAGAAAAACATAAAAAAACTAACACAGAAAACAAAAGACACATACGAATTACTACTATCAAAGAAAAAACACTTTCTTGGAAACAAGATATGCAAGTTTTGTTCTCAACATTTGCAACAAAACATAAAACCACCGTATGGAACCCCAGAACATATCAGAAGAAACAATCCTTTAGAACACACAGCTATGCTTTCAGAACTTGAGGAAAGGCTAGTGGCACTTCGAATTGCATTTGCACAGATATGGCAACTGGGACACAAGAGGGCTCAAATTGGATTATCTGGAACCATTATCAATGTGCCAACCGACATTAACATCATACAAATAGTATTGCCGCGATCATTTAATGAAACATGGACAGTTGTTGTTGCATTAAAGAGACGTTTGCAATACACAAATGCATATCAAAAGGGAAGAGTGCGACCAAATACTATTATGAATGCTCTCAATGAATTGTGCAAAACAACACTATACAAAATGCATAGTGTAAAATTGAACAAGTGGCATGAGCATTTCTACCCTTTACAAGAACAGGTCCTTGATGATGTCGAGTCTTCATCAACTGACGATGACAATGAAATTGACAATGCACCAGAGATTGAAACAGACAATTTGATACATGGGTTTACTGAGTCAAGAACTATACATTCTCTCCAAGAAAAAGTAATAGAGATTGCACCAGCAGAAGGAAAACAACCCCTAGGAATGTTCCAAGATAAATATGCAGAGGAGATGAACTTCCCCACACTTTTTTTTGGGGAGCCATGTGATGAAGCAAGGGAAAAAAGACTCTCATATCAAAAAATCACCCAATGGGAATTGCAAAATTCAAATCGATCATTTGCCTATCATACAACTAATTTATTTTTCAAAACTGTCAAAATACTAATTGGCCAGGTCTTCTCTACCATATGGATACGAATTCGCAAGGGGAAACTATGAGGCAAAACTCTAGTAGCAAAAGATGTCAAGTACAAACCAAATCTTGAAAAGTTATTGGGATCAAATATTGGATATACAGATTTCAAAAAAATAAGAAATTCACCAGACTATTTGCAATATCTAAAGAAGAATGTTTTTGCAATGATACGACAATTAGGACCACCGACCTTCTTTTTAATGTTCACTAGTGCAGAGAAAAATTGGACACCATTAACAAAAACATTGGAAGAGTTGTACATATCACATTACACAAGGTCGAGCCAAACACAATCTAATTCACCTCCTGACATTGACATTTTCTCTCTAATAAAAAAGGATCCAGTCACTTGTACACGCTATTACAAACATAGGATTAATGCAATGAAAAGATTGCTATGTTCAGATGAAACCTTCTTTGGAAAGGTACTGAACTACTTCTCAGTTACATAATTCCAAAACCGAGGCAATGAACATGATCATTTTATGCTATGGGTTAAAGATGCACCGGTCTATGGAAAACATAGCAATGCCACCATTCAACAGTTTGTAGACAAATATATAACTTGTAATATAGAAAGTTTAGATGGTCAAATAGCCAAATTACACACACATCATCACACTAGCTAATGTAGAATCATAAAATGGAAAAAGTGTCGCTTTGGTTTCCCACAACCACCTATGAAAGCAACAATAATACTTGAACCATGTGCTGACAGAGAACAACGCAATATGCATATTGCTAAGAAACTGTATTCGACTTTGGAGACTTCAAGTTATGATTCTTCTGTATCCTTTGAAGATTTCTTGGACAACATAAACATGGCTGAAGGCAAATACATAGAAGCAATACGATCTACATTGGTTAGGCCAACATTGTTCTTAAAAAGAAAACCAGCTCACATATGGAATAATTCTTTTGCAACCCATATTCTGCATTTGTGGCAAGCAAATACAGATGCACAATTTGTTCTCAATGCATATGCTGCAGCAACATACTGTAGCTCCTACATGACAAAATGTAATAACTCAATGACAAAAGCATTCAATAAGATACGCACAGACCATAGGCAGCATAACATCGATGCCATTAATATGTTAACAAAACTTGGCAATGCCTTACTCAATTTACAGCAGATGTCTACTCAACAAGCCGTACACATTGTGCTTTCACTTCCACTTAACTATAGTTCACGAAAATGTAAATTCATAGACACTTATGCTCCTGAAAATCACACATTTATTTTAAAGTCTTCCAAATTTCTGAGCATTGAACCCGATGAGTCACAAAATATTGCTTGCAAAACCTTGATTGACCATTACATTGCACGTCCTCAAGCATTGACCAACATTTGTTTGGAAGAATTTGTTGCAGAATACACAATAGGAAAAGGGAAATTAACACGACGAACCAAACCACAGATTATCAGATTTATCAAGTACAATAGGCATGTTGACATTGAAAACTACTATAGGGAGAAACTTTTGCTATATGTTCCTTTCTTTGTTAATGAGAACACATTGAAACAAGACTTCGCAACATGGCAACATGATTTTGCTAACAATCAAAAGACAGTACAACTTAACAAAGCAAAGTATACGTATAATGTAAATGAATTGTGGGGTGACATTGGCGATACTATTATTGAAGACAACATTGATGATGACAGCTATAACAATCAACACAAAACACAAAATAAAATTGCGAAGACTGTGAAGAGTACAACTTAAAAGAAGATTTAGACACACTACGACATAGTGTGTACACAAATAAAATAGTAAGACCACTTGAAATAGCTACACATCCACATTTACTTGACAACACAGAGTATTACAATATTCACAGAATGTTGAACATAGAACAACAAGCCATAGTGAAGGACATATTAATGAAAAAAAATTGAAAAAACCTTCAGCCATTGCATCTGTTCTTAACAGGAGGAGCTGGCACAGGGAAAACCTTTACTGCAAAAGCAATATACCAAGGCCTTCTTCATATATACAATAACTCAATTGATAGTGACCCAGACAAGACAAAGGGCTTGTTACTTGCATATACAGGAAAAGCAGCTTCTAACATAGGAGGTACAACATTGCACTCTGCACTTCTTTTGCCATTAATGAAATGTACTTACGTTCCCTTGAGCTCAGAAAGATTAGATGCATTGGCAAAACAATATGAGCAATTGCATATTATTGTCATAGATGAGATCTCCCTAGTTGAAGCAAGATTGCTATGTTCTATAGATAAAAGATTGCGTGAAATAATGCAAACACCTGCTAAACATTTTGGTGGATTGGACATTATTTTTTGTGGTGACTTCTACCAAGTAGAACCTATAGATGATTGTCCAGTGTTCCAAAGTCCACCAATGGATACAGAGCTAATACCATATGACTTTTGGCAACAAAATGTCAAATGCTACAACTTACAAACAAACATGAGGCAAAAAAACCAAATTTTTATCACGATCCTTAATAAAATACGTACAAGTTCCTAGACAGAGATGGACATAGCATACTTGAATAACAAATGCTTACGATCTCCACCTACAGACCCATCATTCCCATTCCTTTTTTATAGAAAAAGGATGTCATTGCTCACAACCAAAAGATATTATCTGCTATGCCTGGACAACTAGTTACAATAGATGCAATTGATGAACAAGACAACTCTATTGAGATAGAACAATTGAACAAACATACTACAGCTCTGGAAAACCAAATAATGTTAAAAGAAGACATATTGGTTGAGATCTATGGTGGGAACTATGACATACAGGATGGTCGTGTCAATGGATCAGATGGGAAATTCAAAGCATATACATGAACTACTGACATAGATATCATTTGGGTTCAATTCAATGATCTTCATGTTGGGAAATGTCAAGTTGCAAAATTAACACATGTTAACCAGACATATGTCGACAATGGATGGGTTCCAATTCTTCGAGTTGCGAGACCGCTCCAAAAAATAGCCACTACACAAAATAGAACTATTAGAAAACAATTCCCACTACAACTAGCATGTGCCCGAACAATACATAGAGCACAAGGGATCACTATGCATGGTGTTGCATTTGACCCTTCTAGTGTGCACCAACACGGCTTAACATACACAGCTTTGTCTCGAACTTCAAGCATTGAAACACTTTTTCTATTAAACCCTCTAACACCAAAGAACTTTAAGGTCAAACCAACAATTGTGCAAGAAATGGAACAACTACAAACAATTGCTAGTTGGACTCTTCAAAATAACATTCATTATTAAGAACATATATCATGTATTACACTATCTACATTGAACACTCGCCATTTCCAATTGCATAAACAAGACATCTTACATGACAACGACTTAATGTTATCGGACATTATATGTCTACAAGAAACCCACTTGAAAACACTAGCAGCAGACAATCCATTACCAAACTACAATTGCTTTGTAACATACCATGTGCATGGTATAATGACTTGTGTTAGAAAGAACATACACGTGTTGAACACAATACCTTTAACACTTGAAACTATTGAAGCAATGTTGCTTTCATTTATACTTAACAGAAAAACACATTTCATTTGTAATGTTTATGCCAAACCAACAACACTTAAAAATATCATTAAAATTATCCAAAATGCAATGGCAATTGTTCCTAGCGATGACATCATATATATTGCAGGTGACTTCAACATTGACATTTCCACATATACAAAGATTGTCCATATGTTTAAACAACACATGCAAATACACAACTTGCACTTGTTACTTGAAGAGGTGGACCATTTGTCAAATACCATTATTGATCACATTTGGACAAACAACAATGCACACACAACTAAAAGTCAAAGGCTAGAAGCATATTGGACTGATCATGACATTCTTCTAACTCACATTGATAGCATTGTTTAAACAAGGTATACATTTTCCCACAACTAAACATGAATTGCAATTTTGCTTCACGCAATGTGTAATTCTTTGCTTAGATCATTGACTTGCTCAATGTTGAACACTATAAACTAATATGACAACATCTAAAATAAACGCTATTTTGCAGGTGAGTACACAACATGTATACTAGCAAGGCAACTTCCTCAGCTTCGGTTCCTTCAAAACAAGAGCATGTGGCAAAAAAAGAGTAAAGTATCTAGCAAATATCAACAAACTATTTAGTTGAAAAGTAGTTTGTTGAACATTTTTACTTTAGTGGTGCTCTTGTTTCCTTCCCTAACTATCACTGTTTTCCTTTTGCAGATACTTCAAGCATATACAGTCCACTGGCACAGATCTGTCTAGGCCACAAGAGCAAATTAGAAAATGGTGAAACATGTCAAAAATGTTAAACGACTACAAAGTAAATTCTCACTTTGTTCAACTTTGTAACTTACAATATTGCTCTTCTTTGTTTTAGGTAGTTGCAGACCATTGATTCAAAAAACACACCTCCTTGCAAAATAAGTACACCAAGGAGCCAAACAAAGCATAGGTATTAATTCCACATACTACTTGTCTGCAATACAGCTGGCTACTTCTGCTAAGTATATTTTGTTATTGTCATTGTTGAACCAATATCAGCTAGCCAAGATCAAGTGGTTCATTGTTTTCACAAGCACCTGATGCAATGCCAAAAAAAATTATGCATCTCACCATTGACTAACAGGTTCCTTTCATTGCATAAATATTAAATAAAAAAAGTTTCTGCTTTGTAAATGCCTTGGCAGCATGTACACGAGTATGCAAGATATTGCCTGTGGACAAGAGCAGCCAAGAAAACGGTAAAATCATGTCTACTATGCGAGATAAATTAACACTTTTACAGTAAATTTTTGGCTAGCTTTCTGGCTGACAATCTTGGCTCTCCTTTCTTATAGCCCCACTGACAATGTAGAACTAAAAAGCATTGCTTCTTGCAGCCTCAACACCCAGGGCAGTGAAACAAAACAAAGGTAACAGTATGAACTGCTTCATTCCTAGTAAACTTGCCTTGATTTCATGCTCTATACTTCTACAACTTATATTTATTTTCATATGACCTTTTTCAGTATATAGGCTTATTTTGTAGAGATCACTTAACTTAGTTTCCTTTTGCTATTACTGATCACATATTCAATTTAATGTTTTCTTGTCCAATGCAAATTTATGTATATTAATTATGTCTATCTTGGTCCTGGTCCACAAGAAAATATACAGACACAGTTATGCATGTCAATTACAACAAGTCAATTGAAACTTATATCATATTTTATCGATTCTATGTCTTACACTTCTTTTCCTCTTTGTCATACACCATTGCACAGCAACAAGCCAGAGAACACACCCCCTTCAAGATTGGAAACACAACACACACATAGTAAGCAAAGGTATTCATCTCAAACTATTACCATGCAAATTATTACCACATGCTGTAAATTGTCCCTCGCTTTGCTCTTGATTTTCTTTCTCATTAGTTGCATAATTGTCAAGTAACTACCAATAAAAAATGTCTTTAAAGATATTGGACTGATTACATTAAAACTGCATAAAGCATAGCTGCATATGAAGATAGTTTATTGCACTAAACTTATAAATTTATCTCGTTCTGATTCTACTACTGCTTCCTCAGATTGCTCACTTACTAGTAGTGCAAGTTCACGCTTGGGTAAATTCCAATACAAAATAGAAAAAAACTACTATACCAAAAATATGTTAACAATCATGAACATGCACTTGAGTGTTATTGGCATTGATGCTCATCTGGATGCTGCAAAAAATTTACCTATATCAAACTCATATGATATTGAATTGAAAATATGGATTAACGCCAATAGTAGAAGACTAGAATATGGACCAAGCAGAACAACGTATTTAACAAATTCTTGAAGTGGTTATGCAATTAAATCCAACATAACATATCCACAGCTTCAGAAAATCAGCCCAGCTTTACGTTCATGTTGCATTGTGACAACAAATAAATTCACATTTGTTGCTTGAATTCCAAAAACTACTAAAGAAATGTGCTATACATATAAATGCACATGGCCTCAACCCAAATAAAATCATGACCTTGGGGATTTTTGATATAACTGCTGCTATTGATGTGATTAAGACCAATATATCTAACACACAGGAAGATGCAACTTAAATGAGAAGTTGCTGCTTCAAAATGTCATTCCTCAAGCATTCTTGAGGCAACAGAAGTACAGACAAATGATGATGCCCAACTTGATTAATCTAGTTCTTGCTTTCTGAGAACTAGGGTGTTAAGTATATGGCATTGAGCTTGCACAAATTGTAGGTCTAGAAAATTGACTTTTATACAGCTTTCGCTTTATTGTGCTCTAGTAAATATTGAACCAATGGGTCCATGCCATAGCTTTCTTGCCAAATATTCTTAGTCACACCTCTTACAAAGAATTAGAGTTGCCCAACACTTATATGCTAGCTATGCAACTAGGGTTCATTGATTCTCCTCCTTAACTCGGCCTGAAGAGATGAATATGCAGTCTTTAGAGCCGCTGGCCTATAAAAATATACAGTTTCATTCTCCTCTTTATTTTTATCAAAGCATAAACAAAAGGGAATGTCATAAAATGTTGTAGTTGCAACTGCCCTGGTACACGTATATGCAAAAATGTGGAAGATTAGATAGGACATTAATAATTACAGTGACATAAGATTTGATGAAGCCAAACAAATTGTTGCATTTTATCCCGAGCGAGACATATACTTCATGACTACTATTACGTAGCTTATTTGTAATGTTTTGTGTTCTAATTCTCCAATCTTCTACAAAAGAAAATGGTGATACTTAAGAAAAATTAGGTTAGTGTGGAGACATTGTATTCAAAACAATGCTTAGAAAATTCAGTATTGATTAGAGACCATTTCTTTCTACAGCCAAGATAGTGACAACTATACTTTTTATTCTCTTTTATTTTTAAGAGTTGGTTACGGTAATCGGCTATGTACATAAGAAATTAAAATTAATAAGTGAGGCATGTACTTTTCACTGCACATATTATAGTCAATAATAATGTGAATATTTTATTAATCTTACGATTCCAAAATATAGTCAGTCTTGATTTATTTGCTTGAAAGATATCTTTCTGTTTATTACTTCAAATACAAATATCATCTAAATTTGGCTGGAAAAAGTCCAAGTTTGACAACTAGAGCTAATTCCCAGTTAGCTTTTCTATTAATATTAGACTGGTATATTCCTTTTTAATGATATCAAAACATGCTTTCAATGCATTTGCAGCTTGTCCCCGACATCTAGGCAAACCACCACAATACTGGACCTTTGCACACAACAAAATGGATCTGTATTTGAAGGTGATGTTCTTGTCATATATGGACCTGCAACAAACAAAAGCCCCAATGCACAAAAAAAATCAAAAATTGTCCATGTGGACCTTGTGGATTCAAATGGACAAATGACAATAACAATGAACATTAGCAACAATTTAATAGACACATTCCTACCACAGATCGCAGTTGGTTTAGGCATTCAAATTAGCAACTTCTCAATAAAAAACAAAACATAATATGAAAGAGGCAATGCAGACTGCTGCATAGTCTTAAGTGCTAAAAGTTCCATAGAGATTGTGCCTCTTGTTTGCAAGAAGCAAAAATTAACTCCTGACTTAACAATTTCTCAAATCATAGAAGCTGATTGTAGTTACTCGGTTGGCTCATTTGATGCAATTGCCACAAGTTACCATATGAACACAAGCCAGCTCGAAGTCCATGTCAAGGATGGTGATATGCAGCAAGACATGGCTACTGTACATTTCTGCTCATCCACATTTTACTTTCTTATTGATAATTAGTTAACATACTTTCACTATGCACTAATAACTTTTTTTATGGCAAGTTGTTATCCTAAACAGCAACACTGAAATGTGTGCAACTTTGTAGCAGATGTTTTCCACAACAGACATGCCACTAGTCCTTTTCAAAAATGTTGTACGAGCTGGTCCTAAGGGTACAAATGTCATACACACAACACAGTCCACCTTTGTCCAAGAACTCAATGACCAATGTACAAAAGCTCATTTGCAGACACTAACAAAATCCAATGTCCAGGTAAGCGCACAAATTTTATTATTCCAATTTCACACTTGTGTTACACAATACATCCAATTCATAACACCTTTATTACGCTTGCAGGTTTTTGGGACATTAAAGGCAAAAAATGTCCACTTGCCGCCCTATGAAATTTGTTGCAGTGACTGTTATCAAACATTGTTATCTGACTTGCCCATTGATGTCGGTTCTGCCTACTGTACACACTGTAATAAAGCCACCCAGCCCTCACATCGCCACAATTTGCTCTGCACATTATATGGCCAAGGAGGCAATATCGACTGTTGTCTACAAGGAAAGCTGCTTCAATAGCATTTGCCAGAAATTGCACAAATAGAATATGAACAATACAAAGTAGACATTTCACTAGCAGTTTTCTTATTGCATAGATTTCAAATCCATGGCAAGTTCACATTGGCTGTGAAAAATTGTATAGTTCGAATTGTTAAGGACTAGCTGCTTTGTACTATTGAACTTTGGATCATTTACTTAAAATAGCACTCTCAAAAGGGTCAGTGGCTTTTGTTGCTGTTTAAACAACAAAACTTATATTTTGCTGGATGTTCATGGAGATCTTGACATGCACAAATATGCCGATTAATTTTGAATTTTAGGTAACAAACAATTGCTAGATACCTTTTTTGCATTGCTCTATGTATTTTGCAAAAGTAATTTGATAAAAAAACAATGTTCATTAGAGCTTCTTGACAGGCTACTAGAGTTTAAACTGTATTCATGAATTTGGTGTGTGTCTTGAATTAATAATAGAGTGTGCATCATATATCCTTTATACCCTTTTTTGCATTGCTCTGTGTATTTTGCAAAAGTAATTTGATAAAGAAACAATGTTCATTAAAGCTTCTCAACATTCTTTATTAGCATAGTTTTGTTTCTTCTCCTCTTCTTGTCTAAACTTGATAGTATTGACATGATCGGTATCAAAATGATTTGACTTTGCAATTTCACAGAGAATGTTGGATTCAATTTTCTTGTCAACATATTATTGTAAATAGTGTCTATCTAAGCTACTTTTCAGCATGGTACTGTATTTTATTTTCTTAATCTAGTATAAACAGATACTATTTCTAATTTCAAATCAGTGCCTATCAGTTGAACATTCAACTTTTGATGACTGTTTTACTTGGTGCTCTGCTTGTATTGTACCTCAAACTTGGGAGAAGATTGACATCGTCTCTTTTTCAATACAATAATTTTATATTGGGAAAGTAAAACTCATACAGTGTTTGTTAATCCTACAACCTGTTTTACCTATAAATTCCTTGGAAAATACAGGCTAGAACTGTAAGCAGAGGCTACGAACCATCAAATTAAGGGCCTTCTTAAGAGTCTATCAAAGCACTGTAGACCATAGGAAAACCCTTTATCTTCCCTGCTAATGCAATTTCCAAGGAGTGGACTATTTGTGCTCACCAGGGTCTAAAAATTAGGCTTGGCCTGCAAAATCTTCATCATTGATGTAGTTTGCAGAATATACTTCTTTGCAAAATGGCTAAATCAATACCATTTTGGCATATACTGTATTTATGGCACATTGGTATAGACTTTGCACAAATCTATAAAGACTCAGCTCTTTATCAACCAATCTGGTTGTATATCATTAGTAATCTTCTGAATTTTGTAGAGTTGTGCCTTTAAGTAACTCAACAGGTGCAAGAATTGGCAATTTCTCACGAAGCAACAATGTTTAACCTGCAACTGTTCTGCCAGTTTTTGGCAAGAACTACGCTGCCTTGCAACTCTTGTTTCTTATTAGTATCTTTTCATTCATTTATTTTTTATTAGTACCTATTTTTAGGAAAATACTATCACATCCATGATTTCTTAACTGGTGGTTAATAAGTGTACCTATCAATAAATCAGAAGCTAATTTTTTTTATGTAGAGCAAATATTTATCTTTTGTAAAGTTGAAATGTAAAAATTTTAAATAAAAACATTCAAAAATAAATTATAAAAAAATTGCTTGGCTAAGGAGTTTCACCTCTTTTTTTGGTCTTTACATTGTTCAAGAAATATAATAATATTTTTTATATCATGTTGATGTATTGGTGTAAATTTTAGAACAATGAAGGACATGCATATAATAATAATAAATATGTAGTTTGATTCATAATAAAATGTTCGCATTCTTGTTGTTCTATAGAAAATTAGTCGGTACATGTCATTCAAGATTATTTGGCTTATGTATGTTGCATAGTGTGAGACAACTCTTTCTAGGAGTATATACATTATTTTTATGCAAAATTTTAAGATTCATAATGGTTGAATTTCAATCTTAGGTGTGGTTGTTGCAGGAATATTAGGATGTTCATGGCCTAAACATGCTTTACCTAAATTTTTTGGATTTCTTGTAATTGGTGAAACAATCTAATTTGTTAGAGATGGTAGATCCAAATCAGTTTAGGTTTATGCAGAGAGAAGAAAGACTAAGTTACTCAAGTGAATTTAAGTATTTCTAATTAAAATTAATTTTGGTCAAACATATGATCTAGTTAGATTCATTCTAGTTAAATTAGATTTGTCCACATCTTTTCCAACTAAAATTGTTGACTAAATGCATATGTAGCACTACTTTGAGTCCAATTTACCAAAAGAATAAAATTATTTGAAAATTTTGATGTTTAAGTAAATATGCACATGTAATTTTTTTAAATATAAAAATACTCTTTTGTAGATCCATAAATATAGTTTTCAAAAATATACTTTTAATAATTTAATAATAATTTATATTTTCATTTATTTATACTAAAATTAGGTTATTAGCACCAAAATATTGGAATTTATTATTTTTTTTGAAAAATATGATGTACTAGATAAAATAATTCTATATCAAGATGGTATATTTTTATTTTTATTTTAGATAAATATTTAATATGAAATTTGACGTTGAATAAAAGAAACTATTTTTTAATATACACACCTTTTATTATTTATTTAAAAAAATATATTTATCAAAATTGGAAAAAAAAATCCATGCACTAAAGTTTCAAGTTACAAATACACACAAAAATTTTGACAAAAAAAATATTATATAAAGAGTGACATCTTGAATGTAACCTCATTTTTCAACATTTTATTAGTAACTAAATTATAGTGTCAAGTTATAAAAAAGCTATATTCAAATAATTTTTTTTTTTAAAATACAAACATAAAATATACTAAAAAATACACATTTTATTAGTTTACATCATTTCAAATTTCAAAACATATATGCCACATTTTAGTGATTCAAGTTTAAAAGTTGGATCATTGTTGGTTGTTTCTTTTATAAAAGTGTGACACCACTTTGTACTTTTACCCAAATATGTATTGTACTAATAAAGCATGGACTGTATGTACACCATCTAGACAATCTTACCATGTTTGCAATATAAATTACTTCTCAATACTAAAGAATTGTGACTAAAGTATCACTACCAATTGCTTTCATATTTAGTTGTAGGATACATTAAAATAATGGAAATTAAAAGAAGAGTAATAGTAGAAATCACAACTTTGTGTGTAATTAGCATGTTGAAGATGTGTGTGTAATTAGCATGTCGAAGAGGTATTGAAGAAAGCCTAAGTATGTACTTTGTTAATAAAGCATGAACTGAATGTACACCATTCAGAAAATCTTACCATCTCTACACTATAAATTACTTCTCAATATTAATGAATCATGACTAAAGTATCACCACCAATTTGTTTTGTATTTAGGTGTAGGATACATTGAAATAATAAAAAATTAAATGAGGATTAATAGTGGAAATCATAGCTTTGTGTGTAATCAGCATGTAGAAGAGGTGTGTAATTAGCATGTCGAAGAGGTTTCCAAGAAAGGATAAGTATGTATTGTATTAACAAAGTATGGACTAGATATACACCATCCAGGTAATCTTACTGCATGTGCACTATAAATTGCTTCTCAATATTAATGAATTATTATTGAAGTATTCTCACCAATTTATCTTGTATTTAGTTGTAGGATACATTGAAATAATAAACAATTAAATTTGAGGAGTAATAGTTAAAAATCATAACTTTATGTGCAATTAGCATGTCAAGGAGGTGTGTGTAATTAACATATCAAACATGTGTATGTAATTATCAATGTTGAAGAGGTTTGTAATTAACATGTCAAAGAGGTGTTGAACAAAGGCTAAGTATGTATTATATTAATAGAGCATGGACTAGATGTACACCATCTAGATAATCTTACTATGTATGCACTATAAATTTCTTCTCAATATTAATGAGTTGTGACTGTAGAATCACCACCAATTGATTTTATATTTATTTGTAGGATACATTGGAATAATAGATAATTAAACAAGGAGTAATCATCGAAATAACAACTTTGTGTGTAATTAACATGTCAAAGATGTGTGTAATTAGCATACAAAAGAGGTGTCAAAGAAAGGATAAGTATGTATTGTATTAATAGAGTAGGGATTGGATGTACACCAAATAAATAATATTACCATGTATGATCTATAAATTACTTCTCAATATTAATGAATTATGATTGAAGTATTTCTGCCAATTGCTTTTGTATTTACTTGTAGGATAAATTGAAACAATGGACATTTAAATGAGTAATAGTGGAAATTGTAGCATTTTTTATAATTAGCATGTCAAAGAGGTGTATGTAATTAGCATGTCAAAGAGGTGTGTAATTCATATGTTGAAGAAAGGATAAGTAAGTAATGTATTAACAAAGCATGGACTTGTTGTACACCATCCAGATAATCTTACCCTGTGTGCACTATAAATTTCTTCTCAATATTAATGAATTGTGACTAAATTATCACCACCAACTAAATTTTTATTTAGTTGTAGGATACATTGAAATAATGAACAATTAAATGAGGAGTAATAGTAAAAAATGTAGCTTTGTGTGTAATTAGCATATCAAAGAGGTGTCAAGTAAAGGCTAAGTATGTACTATAATAAAAGAGCATGGAGTGGATGTATACCATCTAGACAATCTTACCATGTGTACACTATAAATTTCTTCTCAATATTAATGAATTATGACAGAAGTATCGTGACCAATCACTTTTATATCTGTAGTGTCAAAAAATGTCATCATGCACATTTT
Source organism: Sequoia sempervirens (assembly GCA_007258455.2). NCBI lineage: Eukaryota > Viridiplantae > Streptophyta > Pinopsida > Cupressales > Cupressaceae > Sequoia > Sequoia sempervirens. The sequence continues at coordinate 131,799,400 of VDFB02058242.1, forward strand.
CATACTTGGTTTGGGGATGATTAATGTTAAAATGAACTTATATGGTCACCTTGATCTAGAGTTGTGATGTGTTTTACACATCCAAATTAGGTTTTGGGCCCTTTTAAAGCTAAATAAACCTAACTTTTCCTCAATTTAGTGTTGTAAAGTGTATTTATTTACACCTTCACATTAAATTTAGGAGGCTTCTAAACTAAATGGACCTAATCTAGTGTTGTAATGTGTTGTTCACTCACATTGGGTATAGGACCCTTTTAAGCTAAAAAATGTATTTTCACATTAATTTGATGTTGTAAAGTATATTTATCTACAATTTCACATTGAATTTTCGGCCACCTTGCATTTATGACCTTAATATAGGCCCCTAAGACCCTATATTGTGCATTTCAAGGCATATTTTAACCAAAAACCTAACATAGACATCAACTAAACTTAATTTCTCATCACCCCGATACTTTCTCTCCAAAACAGGCCCTCTAGGACCCATATGCCACCTTGGGTGTATTAGTCCCACTAGTTGGGACCCATTTGCCACAGGTGGCATATGAGTCCCATTTGGCTCCTTTTTTTAGTTTTGAGTAGGAAATCGGGGTTTTAAATTCAAATTTCCTCTATGTCGGCCTTTGGGATCTAATAAATGGTCATTTGGATGAATTTCCTATATCAATGAGGTCTCAAATCATTATTTCATTAAGCATTCATGATATCAATTTTCACACTCAAGAGTTAAGCATTCCAAGACTTTACAAGATCATCAAGAGAGCGTTCAAGATCATTTTTAAATCATTCAAGGGAAAACTCTTCATTATTTACTACAACAATTCAAGATCCATCATCATGTCAAGGATATCAAACATCAAGCATGTTATCAAGCTAGTTTTGTGATGTTGCATTCAAGATCCAAGGTGAACCATTGTTCTACACTTATCTCAAGATCTAGATCTACATCCTTCATGGTCATTTCATGTTAGATTGTAGATTTACAAAGCATTATTTGAAAGGCATCATTCAAGGTATCATTGTTCATGTTTCATGTCCCATGTCCTTGTTTCATTGTTTCATCATTTGGTTTAATTACCTAAATGCGGTTTGACCAAGGAAAAACCCTATTCACTAACAATCAACAAAATTTTCTCCTCTTTAATGTATGTGTCATTGCAAATCTAGGTGTCTTGAAGCATGAGGGATATTTTAAGATTAGGTTACAAGCTTGAAGGAAGTTGTTGGAGTTGTCCCCTCATTGGCAAGGTTACTATATTCACAAAAAGTCACCTATAGCGCTGAAATCAATTGGGAAGGATGGAGCAGACATTGAAGACTAGATTCAAACTTTGTGGTTGCACCCACAAAAGGATATAAAAATCATGGAAAATCCTAACCTGGGAATTGGACATTCCAATAGAAGACTAACATCTTCTTATGGTCGTTCATTTACTTTTTCAAACCAGGGAACGTATACTTGAAATGGAGCAGCACTGTATGTGCACTAAGAACCAACTATAGTCATGATTTACCAAAAATAAATGCGTGAAAGGAATTCTACTTATGCTTCAGGAATGTAATGCAAAGCTTTCTAAACTTAATCAAAGCAGAAATCATAACAACTATAACTGAGAAACAAACTATGAACTGGCCTTATGTTGTAGGAACAAACACAGGGATGGCTTCCCGATGTTGCAAGAACAATATAAGACTGAGTTTGCACTAAAACTTCAAGAACGAAATCTAACTTATGATCAACAGGAATAAACAGCTAACCAACTAACTGCAGATACTTACTAAGTGGGCCCCCTTAGCAAGCATCAACTAATTATGCAAGGATTGAAATCAGAACTTCATCAACTTTTATTCATAAACTGAGAATGATATACATTGTTCTGCTCATATGGAAACTAACACAAAGCTCTGATTCTCATTATATTCTAACTCTTACATGCTATATCTCCTCACTCGCACAGGAGGAACACTTATTTATAAGAAAAGCAACTAATTAACTAACTTAACAGAGAAAGATGTGGACATAAGTATATCCTGAAATCGAGGAACAAACTTCTCATAAATGAAAGCATATCTGTTCAACACGATCTAGAGAGAATTTAGCATTCCACTCTTCCCAGATTAATGAACATTTAAGGTTTCTTCCCAATGACCCGGTCAGAGAGTTTTCGCTGGAACAACTTCCTCAACACCGTACTGCAAATGGACTTTACTGTAAGGCCGAAGTCTGATGTGCTTGACTCATTCATGCTCCCTTCAACAACCTACGATGCACAAGGAAACATAAGCGAAAGAAAACATGCGTGGCGAACAACACGATACATCTATTAATCACACCTTAAATCTATTTCATCATTCAAAAACCATATGCATTATATAAGTCATTTGGGAAGTCAAACAGGGTAATTAATGAGAAACATAGAGATATAAAGCTGCAGGAATATAGGAATGCGTAGCCACAAGACACTACCCATTTTTAGATAAAAATTCTTTAATCAAAGAGTTAAACAACCATTTAGAAACAAGAGTAAGGGTTTTAAAATACATCATAATATTTAAACTATGAGCATATTTCAAGCTCATCATCTGCCCCCTACTTAACCTAATGATGGTCCACCAACATTAAGCTTCCTAGTTGTTTCCCTGAAATCTATAGGAGTAGTATGTCTTTTTGGCGCAATCCCAAATTTATAATAGAAACCTCTAAAACTCTGCCATCTTTCGTACCTAAGGGTTTATGTATCCTTATTAACATTTGTAGCTCGATAGGGATAAAGTGGCCACATTAAAACCGGAGGTCGAAATGTTATTGGCAACCACAACTCGAACCTCTTTTGAAGACCAACCTATATGTATTTCTCTGTCCTTCCAAGGGTTGCTTTAAAATTTAGGGGGCTATGTGGCACATATTTCCTTAGCTCAGCAGTCAATTTCTCCCATCTCTTTTCAATTCTAGAAGAGGCAAGCTTCCAAAACATATATGGTTGGCCTTTGAATTCCTCATACACTTGCTTTCTAATATCAAATATTTTTATTCTTTCTGCTTGATTGTTGAACCCATATGTAATAGTGAGCCAAGTTTTTAGCATTGTATATGGATCTGTGCTTTTTGATCGAAGTGGTAGAGGCTCATCCCTTTCAGCTTCTTCATAGGCTTCCAATTGTCTACCATAATTGGTTTCATTTGCTGCCCAGGACATGAGTGATCTTAAATGAATGTCACCAATATACAGAAGTGGATTCCACTATGTTTCAGAGGGAATTATCAATCCATGCAGATAAAATTCACATAAGGAATTCTTCAGCCAACTAGGAGCCACCTGGTATGCATCATAAAATTCCTTGGTTGTATGAATAATAGGATCTAAATTCCTTGAAATTCTCATTAATTGAAACCAAAGAAATTTTTCCTTTAGGCACATGGCATAGACTCTAGGCAGTGGTCTACACTCCACAATATTACCAGTTATTTTCACCATTTCATTCATTTTCTCTTTCATTTCCTAGATTTCCTATTTCTTCCTTTCAATTTCTTTTTTCAGTTTCTTCTTCTCTTCCTCCCAAAGACTTTGTTGAATCTCAGTCTTGGCTAAATGGCGGAAACTCAAGGTTTGAAATGTGACCGGCCTCCATGTGGTCCTAAGGTATTCCAAAAATTTAATCAAACATGTCTTTTTATAGACAACCATTGCTTGACAAGCTACAGGGGGTAATGAGGCTTCATTGTACACTTCGGGAAATTCTTACTCTTGCTGCAGGAAATATTCTTGTTGCTGTGCAGGAGGAGATTGTTCTTCCTTTGAAATTTTCCTAGCTGCCTCAGCCAAGTCATCAAGACTTGGCATTCCCCTTTCATTACTATCATGTTGTGCTTCATCAATTTCCATTGGTTCATTTTTCATGTCCTCAAAAACAACAGGTGGGCTATGTAAAACATTCTGAGGTACATTTTGAGAATTACTATGGTTGTATTCTTCAGACTCCTCTGAAATTATTATAACTTCAGGTTGAGCAGGCGTTGAGGTGACTTTACATTGTTTCCTTGTTGAAACTCTTTTTGGCAATATGGCAGCTACAGGAGGCACTCTCGTGGCTTTCCTCTTTCTGACTTGCCTAGAGGGTTTAGACTCAACAGAGGAAGATAGTGAAACTGCAGTGGCAACAGGTGTTGCTGCAAGAGGAACTGCTATAGGAGAAGGTGTTGCAGGAGAGGGACATTGTTGTCTTTGAACATGAGGGTCAGACTCTGGGGTTTGTTATGCCCTAGATGACTCTCCTACCTTCATTTTTCCTTTTTCTCTTCTACTGGCAGACCGGGTTTGTATTCTGGTAGAGGGCTCTGGTGTGGAGGCCACAGGAATAGATGTTGTAGGGGTTACTCTAGGAGGCTCTAGAAGTTGTAGACCCTTTTGGGAAAAAAATTCTTGCCAAGAAAGGGGTGATACATCCCTCAGGGAATGCTCAATCAACAGTTTAATGAGGGCATGATGGGCAATAGAGTTGTCCATTCCCCTCTAGATTTCATGGGCATTTTGTTTTAAAAGATTTAACAAGAAATTTGGGACATTAACAGCTAAACCATGCCTCAAATGGCTCAATAATTTAAAATGGTAAGAATGTAAATAGGAGAAGCGTCCCTCGCAAGTTAAGTACCTGATTATGAATGCAACATATTCTGAATATGGAAAGGGCAGTGACACTCGTTTGCATCCTTGTTTAGAGACCTCCAAAGGTCCATCAGTTGGTACTGTAAACTTTTCCCTAGCAGAAACAACGTTTGAAGAAAAATTTTCCCCTATTGCAAGAAACCCAGTTACTTCAGCAATTTGTTCTTCTATTACAGCCACTATCAGACCCCATACTGAAGCTTTCTCTTCTGAAAGAGTTCTTAAAAATTCACCAGCAACTCCCTCATTGAAAGAATTTAACCTCGGGAAATAATTTAACCAACCACAATTACTAAATTCCTGAACTGTTTGAGGAGTCTGTGTTAAGAGCTCATGAGCTACAGGCTCATGTCTTACCAATTGACCACCCATATTTGGAAATTACCTTTGCCGAGATTCCAAAATCTCAAACCTTTTCTAAAAATTCAAGAGAAAATTCTTTTGCTCTGCTTCTTTGCTTCTTTTTGTCCTGCCGTGACTTTTCTCTTCTTTTCCAAGAATGACTCGAAAGATAATTATATGTAATGATTATTAGGAACTACTCATATCAAGCAGTTAATGTTGTTTAGGATAAAACATGCAGCCATATTTGGAAAGTTCAAGAAGAATAAAAATATCTTATTAGTTGTGACAGCAACATAAGAAAAGGTTTGCAATGGATTATCCCGCCCCTACTAAAAATTTGACATGTGTCCACACATGTACGAAAGGACAGGTGAAGAATGGGTGAAAAATACTAATATGTACATAGCAGTTGTTGAATAAATGAAATAAATAAATAATGTGATTAAGAAAAGATATTGTGTACCTTTTAATTAATTCTCGGTCGTGCTAAGAAAGATCACATCGCACCATGAAATGACGACTGGAATAGAAACCATGAATGAGGGCGGTATGGTAGGATGGATGACGTGGAAGAAAAGAGAATGAATGGTGGTGATGGATGGAAAATGGAGAACGTGGCATCCTTTAAAAGGAAACCTTTATTATAGGCATGCAACGTGGAAGTTAAAGACATGCTACAGGAGAAAGACCAAAGCCTTTCACTGCAGGAAGATCAATGGCTGTATTTGAAACAAACTACTGCAGGAATTCATCTTTGGATGTTGGCTTATGATACAACCGAAGACGGTGTCCATTAACCAGTAACTTGAATCGAACTGGATCTATTGTGGCTAACTGCACTGAGCCATTATCAAATACATTTTCTATCTCATAAGGACCAAGCCATCGTGTAGTGAGTTTACCTTAATTTTCTTTGTATCTGGAGTCATAGAGCAGCACCCAATCACCAGCAGAGAATTGCTTAATTCGAATATGATTGTCATGCCATTTTTTCCTTTGCTATTGGATAGTTTCAGTATGCTGGAGGGCAGCTTTCCTTAGCTCATCCAATGCATTCAGTTGCAGGAGGCATTCCTTTTGAGCCTCAGAAATATCAATGTTAAGCTGGAGGGCAGTCCTTAAGGTTTTGTTCTCAAACTCAATTGGAAATATGGCTGTCTTACCATAGAGTAACTCAAAAGGAGTAAACCCTGTAGTTGTTTTCCATGTTGTTCTATAGGCCAAGAATGCTTCAGGAAGGTGACTGCTCCAATCCTTCTTGTGTAATTGGACTATCTTTGTAAGGATTGTCTCGATCTCTCTGTTTGTAACCTCTGCCTGACCATTAGCTTGATGATGATAGGGGCTAGATTTTGTATGCCTGATCTTATAATCATTCATCAATGCAGTAATTAAATTGGATGTAAACTGAGCTCCTTGATTAGTAACAAGTTCCCTTGGGACTCCAAACTGAGTAAAAATCTACTCAAATAGGAACTCAACAACTTTATTATCAAGGGCATATGTCATTGCTTTCACTTCCACCCACTTGGTTACATAATCAGTACACACCAAAATATATGATTTCCCATTGGATGGAGGATCAATAGGCCCAACAAAATCCAAGCCCCATTTGTCAAATGTACTGACTACCACTTGTGGATTCAGGGGCATTTCATCAGACCTTGTTGGTCTCCCCATATGTTGACATCTATCACATTTCCTGGTGTAGGCTGCAACATCTTTGTGTAGTGTGGGCCGGTAATATCCTATATTAAGCACTTTCATAGATGTTCTTTTGGCTGCAAAGTTCCCTCCACATGGCTCATCATGATAGGCATGCAAAATGTCATAGGTCTCATCTTCCCTAACACATCTTCTCATGACTTAGTCAGGTCCTGTATAAAATAAACAGTCTGCAATCCATGAAAAGTTAAAACTTTTCTCTACCAACAATTGTCTTTCCTTTGGTGAGAAGTGTGCTGGAATTTTGTTGGTTGCTAAATAATTTGCAATATCTGCATACCATGGAGGAGTGTCAGGTGTAGGTGTTTGAAGTCTTGACAAGAAATCAGCCACCACATTAGCTCGGTCTGGCTTATCAATAACTGTGATATCAAATTCCTGCAACAATAGGAGCCATCTTGCTAATCTGCTAGATATGGAAAGCTTATTCATGAGGTACCTTATTGTTGCATGATTTGTATGAAAAAATATTTGGTAACCAGTGACATAATTTCTGAACTTGTTCAAGGCATACACAACTGCTAGCAATTCTTTCTCTGTGACAGTATAGTTTAATTCAGGGCCTTGAAGATTTTTGCTAATGAAATATATGGCATGCTCAATGGAATTCTCTTTCTATCCTAGAACTACCCCTATGGCATGATTATAAGCATCAGTGTGTATATGAAAAGGAAGACTCTACTTCGGTCCTTGAAGAATAGGTGCCTGAGTAAGTAGGTTCTTAAGTTGCATGAAAGATTTGTCACATGCCTCAATCCAGTTAAATTCAGAATCCTTGGTCAATAAAACATATAATGGACTGGCTATTTTGTTGAAATCTTTGATAAATCTTCTATAGTATCCAGCATGTCCTAGGAAACTTCTAACATCCTTTTGTTTTGTAGGTGTTGGAAAAGTTAGAATAACTTCTATTTTTGCAGAATCAACCTGAATTCCTGCTTGAGAGACATGATGGCCTAAAACAATTCCCTCTTGCATCATCATAAAACATTTCTCACTATTCAAAGAAATTTTTTTCTCCTGACATCTTTTCAACACTTTTTCCAAGTTTTCTAATGCTTCTTCATAACTAACTCCATAAGTGGTGAAGTCATCTATGTAGATTTCCATAGAATCATGAGAAATGTCAGCAAAAATACTTATCACTGCCCTTTGAAATGTTGTAGGTGCATTACACAGTCCAAAAGGTAAGAAAGAGTAGGAAAAAGTACCCCATGGACTAGTAAAAATTGTTTTGTCCTGATCTTCAGGGGCGATTCTAATTTGATTATACCCACTATATCCATCCAAAAAGGAGAAATACTTTTTACCTGACAATGAGTCTAGTACTTGGTCAACAAATGGTAGTGGAAAGTGATCATTTTTTGTTGCAGTGTTCAGCTCCCTGTAGTCTACACAAACTCTCCACTTTCCACTTTTTTTAGGGACAATCACCAATGGAGATACCCACTGACTGTCTGAAATGGGGTAGATAAAACCAGCATCAAGTAATTTTTGGAGCTCTGTTTTAACTATTTCCTTGAGTGTTGGGTTTATCCTCCTTTGAGGCTGTCTAACAGGTAAATAGTCTTCCTTAATGTAGATCCTATGAGTACAGAGCTGAGGATCTATTCCCTTCATATCCCCATAATCCCATGTAAAAGCTCTGTGTTGATCTTGTAGTATTGTGACTAGGGCAGCTTGTTGAGATTGAGGCATCTTATTATTGATGTTCAGACAGCGGCCTAGAGACACTTCTATTTGCTTAATAAGATCATTCATGGAGGATGTTGAGAAAGGTGGTGTCTGTATTTCATGTGGAAGCAAATTATGATAAACTATAGGAGATTCAGGTGACAGGCTTTTAGAATTCAATTGTTGCAGGAAACACTGCTGAGGACAGTTATCCGCAGTAGACGGGCTACTCGGATCAGAGTTGGACTGCAAAATGTGTAAAAGCATGTCATCCTCATTCTAGAGCTGTGAAAATGGATTAGTTTGCAACATCATTAGGTGGGCCAATGAATTAACTTCTTCAGTTTCTTCTCCTAAATTTGGCCAAATTGGTTGAGACAAGTCTAGCTGAGGTTGGGCAGGTGGATATAAAACCAATTTCCTTCTTGACTGACCATCAGAAATTGTCATGTCTCCTAAACGACATCCTATAAAAGCATCAGTCGTAGCTAACCATGGTCTACCTGAGATAATAGGATATTCTCCCAAAGTTGCCTTAGTGGACAATATGGTGAAGTCTGTTGGGTATTCCCAAGACTCAAGGGTAACAATAATATCTTCTACCACTCCATCAGGTTTTACTGTGGAACTATCAGCAAGCTACAGGATGGTAGGCGTAGACCAAATTTTTGGGATTTTCAAGCACTCCATTATATACTTGGTCATTACATTGATGGTTGCACCAAGGTCTATCAAAACATTCTTTACTACCTAGCCATTAATATTTATTTGTACTACAGGACTCCTAGGGTCAGTATATTTTGGAATGACTATCTTCCCCAACATAATATCTGCTAACTGGCCTAGAACATGGATGGTTTGGGGATCCTTTTTCTTTCTTCCTGGTTTCTTTAAACAGGCCTCCTTAATGGCTTTTCCATAAATTGGGATATCTTTAATGGCTTGAAAAAGAGGAATTTGAATGTGTACATTTTTCAACTGATCCAAAATATCAAAGGTAGGCTCTTCCATCAACTTGGATGTAGTAATTTGCAATCTCTGAGGAAAAGGCAGTTTGGCTTGATGCTACAAGACAGGTTCCTTAGAGACAGTATCTGATACAGGTATATGTTCTGTAGGATCAATATGTTGTTCAGGAGTAGAGTCTAGAATCTCTGTAATTACAAGGGGTTGTGGAGCAGGGAGAGTGGTTCCAGACCTGAGATGGATATCATGAATATTTAGGGCATAGGCTAGATATTAATTAGCTTCTACAAAATACATGGGCTGTTGTTGCTGTTGCTGCTTATTATTATTAAGATTTGGCAATGGTTGAGTAGGCATAGGGGTTTATTTTGGAGGCCCAGTATTTGTTGTAGGTGTTGCAGGAGGTGGCATGAGAGTTGGAGGTTGTGGCTGCTGAGGTTGCAGGGATCCAGAGGATTGATTTTTCCATTGCTGTAGACTTCTCCATTGAGGATTCTGCTGCCAGTTACCTGGGGGTGGGGTCCATTGAGGAGGTTTCCATTTAGGGCTCTGATAGTTAGGCCAGTGTGTTTGAGAAGTATTCCAAGGTGGTGTTGGGCCATATGCAAGTTGCCATTGGTTATTGTAATTAGAATAAGGATTACCAAAAGTCAAAGGATCTTGAGGCATACCTTGTCTTTGAGCCCATGGTCGCCTTTGTGCGATGAAGAATACTTGGTCATCATCACTCTCTACCATTTTGAAATCGGTAGGTAACTGTCTAGCCTCAAAATTAGCCACCATCTTACATCTGCAGTCACATTTCTTCTGTCTACAACGTGGACAGAACTAAGCCAAGATTGCTTCAGCTTCCTCATGTTTCTTCTGATCTTGCATAGTATCCAACTGTGTAGCCATATTGTTTATGATATCCTGCTTAAAATTAGACAACAAATTTGTGATCTCCATCCGTGAAACTCCATTAGTAGAAGAATTTCCCACTGTGACTTGATGATCTCTACCCTTCTTAGTATTTGATCGAGAGTAGTTGAGACATATTTTCTTGATATCATCCCAAGGAAATTGGGTTATATCTCCTCCTCCCATCAGGTCCAGGGCATCTATACAGGTGTCACTGATTCCCCTTAGGAAAAGTAGTTTCTGAGATTCTTCATTGAGAGTATGGTTTGAATTCTTTTTCAGAGAAAACAAGAATCTTGAGATACAGTCTTCTAGACTTTCATCCTCCTATTGTTGAATTCTGAATATATCATCCCCCTTACTACCACTCTTACAATATTCCTTGCATTTCTCAAGAAATTTTGTTTGCATGGCTGCCCAACTATCAACAACACCCCTTCCCAAACTCATGAACCATCTAAGAGCTCCTTCTTTCAAAGTAGCAGGAAACAACTTTAGCCTGTGAGCATCTGAAGTGTAGTCATGGCTACAACAGAGGATATCAAACTCAAACAAGAAAGTTTATGGGTCCTCCATAACTAGTCCATAGAACTTGGGAAGTAATGAAGAAGGAATATTTTTAAGGTTATCATTATCTTGCTGGGAAACGATGGGAAACTCAAAAGTAGGAGGTGGATTAGGTGGATTTCGTGCCATATTTGCTTGATGAAGTATCAGAGAAAATGGATTGTCTTCAGGTTCTTCGTCAGCTGGGTCAAATGGCAATTCAACAAACATGTTTTTAGCAAACAGATTGATATTTTGGTCTCCTCCTCCCTCAAATAGATTATAAGCTGGTTCAAGATTGTTATCAAGGAATGGAAGGTTAGGGAGAAATATTCCCAAAGCGTCTCTTCTTCTATGCATGCAATAGAATAAATGGTGAATTGAAGGAATTTAAAAATGCTTGAATAACAGACTAAGCTACTGCTAACAATGACTATGACAGGTTCTTAGCTTGACACCATCCCTGGTAATGGCGCCAAAAATGGTTGCGCCCACAAAAGGATATAAAAATCATAGAAAATACTAACCTGAGAATTGGACATTCCAACAGGAGACTAACATCTTCTTATGGTCATTTGAACATTTACTTTGTCAAACTAGGGAACGTATACTTGAAATGGAGCAACACTGTATGTGCACTAAGAACCAACTATAGTCACGATTTACAAGAAATAAATGCTTGAAAGGAATTCTACTTATGCTTCAGGAATGTAATGCGAAGCTTTCTAAACTTAATCAAAGCAGAAATCATAACTATAACTAAGAAACAAACTATGAACTGGCCTTATGCTACAAGAACAAACACAGGGATGGATTCCCGATGCTGCAGGAACAATATAAGACTGAGTTTGCACTAAAACTTCAAGAACAAAATCTAACTTATGATCAACAGGAAATAAACAGCTAACCAACTAACTACAGATACTTACTAAGTGGGCCCCCTTAGCAAGCATCAACTAATTATGCAAGGATTGAACTCAGAACTTCATCAGCTTTTATTCATAAACTTAGAATGATATACATTGTTCTGCTCATATGGAAACTACACAAAGCTCTGATTCTCATTATATTCTAACTCTTACATGCTATATCTCCTCACTCACACAGGAGGAACACTTATTTATAAGAAAAGCAACTAATTAACTAACTTAATAGAGAAAGATGTGGACATAAGTATATCCTGAAACTGAGGAACAGACTTCTCATAAATGAAAGCATATCTGTTCAACATGATCCAGATAGAATTTAGCATTCCACTCTTCCCAGATTAATGAAAATTTAAGGTTTCTTTCCAACGACCCGGTCAGAGAGTCTTCGCTGGAACAACTTCCTCGACACCGTGCTCCAAATGGACTTTACTGCAAGGTCGAAGTCTATTGCGCTTGACTCATTCATGCTCCCTTCAACAACCTGCGATGCACAAGGCAATAGAAGTGAAAGAAAACATGCGTGGCGAACAACAAGATACATCCATTAATCACACCTTAAATCTATTTCATCATTCAAAAACCATATGCATTATATCAGCCATTTGGGAAGTCAAACAAGGTAATTAATGAGACACATAGAGATATAAACCTGCAGAAATATAAGAATGCGTAGCCACAGGACACTACCCATTTTCAGGTAAAAAGTCTTTAATCAAAGAGTTAAACAACCATTTAGCAACAAGAGTAAGGGTTTTAAAATACATCATATTATTTAAACTATGAGCATATTTCAAGCTCAGCACTTTGGAGTTCCAAAAACCCATAACTGGACTCATACACTAGTCCTTGTTTAGGTCATTTTAATTTTTTTTCAATTTTAAATACCCTTTTTCTAAAAACCAATTCCTACATAGAATCCAGATCTAGGACTGATATGCCCAGACTGGCGTATGAGTCCTAGTAGGCCAAAATTTTAGGTTATTCAACATTTCAAGCCTCCATTCAAGCTTTCTCAAGTTTCTAGGTGATCCTCTATACTTTTCCATTTTGTTGTTTTGATTTATTTGCATTTATAGTTCATTTAGTGAAGTTTTATGCATAATTGAGTTCAATCATTAGATCTTGAATTTCATACATTTTCCAAGCCCTAGCTTAGTGGCGAACCCCTCTTTAATCATTAATCATAGACTAGGATAGCCCTATTGCAAGATCTCTTTCTCCTTTACATGTCTAGGATTGAGATCTCTAGGGCATCCTAGAATGATATTAGGGGAAAAGTGTTGATCTATCTCCCAAATATAGAGAGACATTTTTCAACTAATCATTTTGGTGAACCTACATTTAGAACGTCCTAATTTTGATTTGGAGTGCATCATCATCCTAGATCTTGCTTGCATTAACATTGCATTAGGGTTTGCATTAGTTAATTGGCATTCTAGAGTTTCTAATTTTTGCATTAGTGAAAATGCATATAGGTTGCATTTTTGCATCTCAAATCATTGAAAAAATCTAAAAACTAAATTTTTATTTAGTCTATAGATCACCCAAACTAGAAAGCATAGAAAACACTTAAAATTTCTTGAAAATTGTGAAAAAAATCCTAACTGGGACTCATACACCCCTCTAGGCGATTTAGCCCCAGTCCAAATTTTAAATTTCCTTTTACAACATTAAAAACCTCATTTCTATGCTTCTTAAGCTTGCTGGTAACATATAGTATAAGTCTGGAAAGTTTTAGGAACATCTATTTTATGTATCTAGGTCAAATCATCAATGTAGTGAAGTCATTTTTAAAGCATTTCAAAAATTCATTTTCTAGTACTAAAAGTTTCAAATCTATAGGACATTTGTTTACATTTTAGAAATATTGCATAATTTAGATAGATTAAGTTTTCTCATATTATCATGTTTTCTTTTCAAGCATTTAGTGTTTCTAAAATATCAAATTGCTTGTATGATTATATTTTCCCTACTCATGGGCATAATCTAGGGAAGCAAAGTAAAACCTTTGATAAGCATGTTGGATATCCTCCTAGTATCTATCTAATTTGTAATAATGTCATAACACAAGAGGATGAAAGTGTAGAAAATCATAACAATCATACTTGTTCTTCTCTTGATGTCTCTCCTATTAGTGACAAAGGTATCTTGGTGAGAGAAGATAAAAGAATTGAGAGTCTTGATTGTCCCTCTCCTCCTCGCCCTTTGAAAGATATTAGGAAACAAGAAGATGAGATCATAAACACATTTCTAAACATCACCTTACCCAGTCTCCATTTATCCCTTGCTTATGAGAATGTTTTAGTGAAAGAGGATGAAATCATAGGTAACCATGACAATCAAATTTTTCCTTCTCCTAATATTCTTCCTCGATGCAAAGAAAATAATTTGGTGTTAGAAGATGCACATATTGAGAGTCACATGAGAATCTTGTTTCTCCCTTCCTTAATGCTCCTACAATTTGGAAAGATCTATTTGGTAAACATGAAAATCATAGTTCTCCTTCTCTCGATGCCTCCCCTATTTGTGACGAAGCTACTTTACAAAACCTAACCATGGAATGTGATGAACATATTCTTTGTTAATCCCCTAAAATCTCTCCTACTAAGGTAGAAGTTATGGCACAAGAGAATGAGACCTGAGAGAAAATAAGAATGAAATCATGAACAATCATGATGATCACATTTGTTCTTCTCTTAGTATCTCTATTATTGCTAAATAAGTCACTTTGATTTTAGAAAATACAATCGATGAAATTCATGAAAAACTAGTTGCCTCTCTTCCCCTAGGGAAAGCATTATTGAACAAGAAAAAGCCACCATTGACAAACAAGACAATTCAACAATTGATCATCCCCATACTTGCAATGAAGTCATTTTGGAAGAACCAATACTTGAATGTCAAGAACATTTGGTTTTTAGTTCTCCTAAAAACTCTCCTCCTAGGAAAGATATCATGGTAGAAGAAAATGACAACATTTTGGCCTCCTTAGATGATGGTGAAAAGATGACACTATACTACCCTTTAATAGAAATACATCAAACAAAAATTGTTGAGGTTATGAATGCACAAGTGTCAATTAGACCCCCCTTGATTAATGGACCTTCTACATACCATGTGGGACATCCTAAGAATCCTCTAATTCTTTATCCACCTTCACACAAACCATAAACTCAAAACAAACTCGAACTTATCCTTTACCCACCTAAGAATAATGTTTTACAGCAGTTGGGTCATAATATTGTTGCTCATACATATAACACTAGAAACAATCCACAACCAAGAAAAACACCTTCAACAACCTTACCTTTGCCTAATCTCATCTTTCCTAGTGCTCCTTGTTTAACTTCACATAGTGGGAAGGAGTATGATCTTGTTGAAAAAATTAAGAATACTCCTGCAAAGATATCCCTATGGGACCTAATTCAGAATTCACCTAATTATCACGCTATGCTTCAAACTACTTTGCAACAAGTAATGGTTCCCTCTAGTAAAAATGCAAATGATGTGGTAGATCTCATACAAGGAATGAATACAGTTAATGTAGAAATTACCTTCCATCAACATGAACTACCTCCTTTGGAAGTGCAAAAACAAAATGATCCTTTAGTGATAATAGTTATCCATAATAGGCTGGGAATAAAAAGAACCCTCATTGACAATGGCTTTGTCATTAATGTGTGTAGTGTATCCCTTTTGGATAAGCTTGGTGTGCATAAATAAAAAATTCAACCGGACTCTATCTATTAAGGGATTTGACAATGTAGGAAAACAACCGCTTGGTGTGATCACTTTGCCTATTATAGCTGGAAAGGCCACATTAGAAACATCGATCCTGTTATGCCTCAAAATCTTTCATATAATCTCCTCTTAGGCAGACCATGGATTCATGAAATGGATGGGGTGCCTTCCACTCTTCATTGTGTAATGAAGTATGTCTACAAGAACAAAGTGTACATACTTTAAGTTGACCCTAACCCAAACAGTTGTTTGAACATTGAGAAAAACAAGAAAAATCCTTTGAAAACATTAACACCAACTACACAAATGGAACTCGTGCAACAAAAAGACAAAGAAAAACATATTGAGGAAACCATGAATCTATTAGAATATGATTGGGGTTCCTTGGATTTCAAACCAACATTCATGGGAGAATACAAGATCATAAACAAAGATTTAGACAAGGGAAAAGATAACATACACAACAAACTTTGATGAAAATGACTATCAACAACCTCTGAACCCTAAAGAAATGAAAAATCTTTATGGAAGAGGTTATGAACTTATGAAACAACTCGATTATAGTGGAAAAGGATATGGTGCTAGAGAAAAAGGTATATGTGTCCTTGGGTAAAAGCAAGAAGTTGGGTACACAAAGAGGGGAACTTTCGGCCAAAAAAAAATCTCACAGAAAACACATACGCATTATTAAAAAAATGCATGTGTTATGCTTTGGGTACCCAAGCCTAAAAAAATGCGTATGCACTAAAAAATGCATACGCATTTTATAACACGTACAAGTCATTTATTTTAAAAAATAAATACCTTTTAGAAACATGTACGCATTTTGTAAATCAAAACGCGTACGCGTTTTAAAACACACACGTTTCTAAAAAGTATTTATTTTTTTAAATAATCAAGAAAATAAAGAACACATATGTGTTTTGTAACATGTATGCATTTTTAAAAAACGTGTATGCATTTTTAAAATTTTGAATTCCCAACCCACATGTTGCCTCAGTATTAGGCTAGGGAAAGGTTTAGCAACACAACCCTTAGCCTTGGACCTGCAACTAAAAAACTAAGACAAATTGAATAAGAATGTCCAACTTTAGCAATATGGCTGATGGACTTTTTTTTTCTAAATCAATCTATAAAATTAAAACCCATTAGAGAACATGATGTCTACTTTCCAAATATATAATTTTTATTAAGATTGGATCATGTTTTCTATTTTTAAATTAATTTCTAAGCAAACTAGTCCTTAAACTTGAAATATTAGGTTTTTTTTCTTTTTTAATAACTTTTTTTTGGTTAAGTTTCTTGAAAAAAAATTATATGGCATCAAACTTCAAAAAATTCTCTACACAATGAAAAAAAAAGAATCAAAAAATGTTTAGTTTAGGTCCAATTATGTTGTCCATACACATTGATTTTTAAAATCAGCAATTAAGGCCAATAAAAATTCAATAAAAAAAAAATCAACAAAAAATTACAAAAAAAATTCCACATCAATCTTCATGTTGATAGATCTCTTTTCCCAAAAGGAATTAGCAAAATACTTTTATTTGGGTCAAAAAGTAGTGTCCATACATGTGCTTGGTATGGTAAAAAAATAGGGACTTTTAAAAAGTGGTTTTTATAGATCCCTATCAAAATTTAATTTCTATAATCTGGGTATTTGAATAATTTACATATTTAGAAACTAGATTCAAAATTCCAAATTTCATATTAGTGATTTTTTTTTAATATTCATTATGTAAGTGCCTCAAATTTTCAGTCCAAGTGTGATAAATTTTTAAAAACAACAAAAACACTTCCACTTTTTGAGCTTTTTGTGTACCCAACTTCTTTCATCAGCGCCCCTATAGAGCCTCACACGCAAGAAAAGACTAGTGGTCTTGGTTATTGTCCCTCAAAAGAAACAAACAAGCCTTCACTCAATATCAACACTTACAAAATATTCTTCTAAGCTAACCTTAATAGTAGTACATCCTGAACTGATAGACATTGGTGGTCTTGATTGTTATCCTTTGCAAGAAATGAAACAAACAAAGAAATCTTTGCTTAATGTCAATGTCATCACACAAGACACTAATGATTTGAATTCATTAGACTTTACACCCTCCTATAAAGGAGAGAATAAAATCTCACAATCTAAAGAGTCTTGCATAAGTATGACATCTTGTACTAAGCAGGAGATATCTTTGTTGCAAAATAATGAAACATCCTCTACTTTTGATCAAGAGAGTATTTTGACGAGACTCCTCCAAGATAGTCTAATATCTCTCCCTCCAAAACACAAAAGAAATTTTTCTACAAGAGTTCATTTTTCACATATCATAGAATTCATGGTCATTCTACTAATGAATGTAAGGCTTTAAATAACAAAATTCAATATCTTAAGGACTGTGGTGCTCTTCCTAGGGCTAAAGCACCTAGTACCTCTTTTCATTTTGGCTCATCCTTGTCCTGCACTAAGTGGGGGAAAGGGGTTAGGTAGCTTGTCCTTGTATGTCATTTGTCATTCTCTTTTGGATAGTTGATCACCTTTCATGTATATATAAGAGAAAGCTTGGGATGTGGAAAACATGCCTTAAGTTGACTCACATGTGACATACTTATTCATGATGTACATATGACTTGGCATAAGGCTTTTTGAATAAGCTCTCATGTTTTCTTCTACTTTAAAGCAATTTATCACAGTAGTGGTGGTAGCAACTACTTTAAAGTGGGGGCATACATCGACACTCATGTTTCATTGAGCGATTTCTTTCTTCTTTCTATGTGTCCTTTTCTTGGTGGTGTCATTGGGTTTGATTTCCTCTTAGAGTGCGATATTTCTTTGACTTGTCCTCTCTTGAAGACATTAGGCATAATGCTCCCTAAGAAGAAGACCTTACATGAACTAGGAAAAATCCCTTTGAACATACCTTACACTATTTCGCATTTACAATTTCAATTATATGGCCACCTTGCATAACACACTTTGCGTTCCTTTGGTGCCATCTTGTTTGTTCATGAGCTCCAAGCATATGAAGTTTCTCTTGTCTCATGAAGCTCAAAGATCATTATTATGTGGTTCCTTATCAAAGTTATTAGAAGGTATATCTTTGGTATGGTTAAGATATGATGAGAAGCCTAAAAATGGGCATGACTTTCTCATTATATGGTAAGAAGTCGATACAAAGGAATGAATTTCTCATTACAATAAGAAGTCGATACAGAGGCATGAATTTCTCACTAAGCCACCCTTTGGATACTCACCCAGCAGACAACCTAATGTTCTGTTTCCTTAGAGTGAGCGTGAATTTTTGGACAAATAGCTTAGATCTGATCCACATCATGTTGGACAAATGGTCAAAGCTTGATCCACCTCTTTTCATTTTTGTTTGTTTTTTTTTCTTTCTTTTAGTTATTGACATTGCATGTTTGTGTATCTTGTTTTGCTACATATCATACACCTTGTGTGTGTCCTTTTGTGCTTATTTCGATTTGACGTAGGATCTTAGATGGACTAGGGGATTGGTTATGTCCTTAACCTTTGTTATCCTAGACCATCCACATTAGTACGATTGGACCCCTCTTGAATTTCTACTTTAGTATGAGTTTGAATCAAGTTCATCCTCTCACTAAAGTGGGGGCTAAATTTAGTGTCAAAAAATGTCATCTTGCATATTTTCACACTTGATTTGGAGATGATTAATGTTAAAATGAACTTAAGGTCACCTTGATCTAGTGTTTTGATATATTTTACACATCCACATTAGGTTTTGGTCCCTTTTAAAGCTAAATAAACCTAACTTTTCCTTAATTTAGTGTTGTAAAGTGTATTTATTTACACCTTCACATTAAATTTAGGAATCTTTTAAACTAAATGGACCTAATCTAGTGTTGTAATGTGTTGGACACTTTCACATTGGGTTTAGGACCCTTTTAAGCTAAAAGACCTATTTTTTCCTTAATTTGATGTTGTAAAGTATATTTATCTACACTTTCATATTCGATTTTGGGCCCCCATTACATTTATGACATTAATACAGGCCCATAAGATCCTATATTATGCATCCCAAGGAATATTTTAACCAAAAACCCAACATAGAGATCAAATAAACTTAATTTCTCATCACCCCAACACTTTCTCTCTCCAAAAAAGGCCCTATCAGAACCATACACCACCTTAGGCGTATGAGTCCCACCAGGTGGGACCCATATGCCACAGGTGGCGTATGAGTCCCATTTGGATTCTTTTTTTGAGTTTTGAGCGGGAAATCAGGGCTTTAAATTCAAATTTCTTCTATGTCAGCCTTTGGGATCTAATAAATGGTCATTTGGATTAATTTCCTATATAAACGAGGTCTCAAATCATTATTTCATTAAGAATTCATGATATCAAGTCAAGCACTCAATAGTTAAGCATTCCAAGACACTACAAGATCATCAAGAGAGCATTCAAGATAATTTCTAAGGCATTCAAGGGCAGGTTCTTCATTATTTGTTGCAACAATTCAAGATCCATCATCATGTCAAGGATATAAAACATCAAGCATATTATTGAGCTAGTGTTGTGATGTTTCATTCAAGATCCAAGGTCAAGCATTTTTCTACACTTATCTCAAGATCTAGATCTGCATCCTTCATGGCCATTTCATGTTAGATTGTAGATATACAAAGCATTATTTACAAGACATCATTCAAGGTATCATTTTTCATGTTTCATGTCCCATGTCCTTGTTTTATTGTTTCATCATTTGGTTTAATTACCTAAACAAGGTTTGACCAAGGAAAACCCCTATTCATTAACAATCAACAAGTTTTTCTCCTCTTTAAATGTGTGATTGTAGATCTAGGTGTCTTGGAGCATGTAGGATTTTGAAAATTAGGTTACAAGCTTAAAGGAAGTTGTTGGAGTTGTCCCCTCATTGAAAAGGTTACTATCTTCACAAAAAGTCATTAGAGCCCCAAAATTAGGGTTTCGGATCTAGAAATCAATTAGGAAGGAAAGAGTAGACATTAAAGACCAGATTCATACTTTGAAGTTCCAAAAAACCCAAACTGGACTCATACACCAATCCTGGCATATGAGTCCTTGTTTAGGTAATTTTTCAGGTTTTTACAGTTTCAAATATCCTTTTTCTAGAAACTAATTCTTGCATAGAAACCCAAATATGGGACTGATACGCCCAGACTAGCATATGAGTCCCAGAAGGCCAAATTTTAGGTTATTCAACATTTCAACCCTCCATTCAAGCTCTCTCAGGTTTCTAGGTGCTCTTTTGTACTTTTCCAGTTTGTTGTTCTAATTTATTTGCATTTATAGTTCATTTAGTGAAGTTTTATGCATCATTGAGTTCAAAAATTAGATCTTGCATTTCATACATTTTTCCAAGCCCTAGATTGGTGGTGAACCCCTCTTTAATCATTAATCATACCCTAGGGCATCCCTATTGCAAGATCTCTTTCTCCTTTACATGTCTAGGATTGAGATCTCTAGGGAATCCTTAAATGATATTAGGGGAAAAGTGTTGATCTATCTCCCAAATATAGAGAGACATTTTTCAACTAATCAATATCTAGTTGTAGGATACATTAAAATAATAGACAACTAAATGAGGAGTAATTGAGAAAATCATAGTTTTGTGTGTAATTAGCATATTGAAGAGGTGTTGAAGAAAGGCTAAGTATGTAATATACTAATAGAGCATGTAATGCCCCACCACGTAACCTTAAAGAATGAAGCAAACACAACAAAAACATAATATTTTTTTTTTTAAATGCAATTATAACATGTAATGTGAACAACACTAACACATACATTCTTTAAGGTACATGAAAATGTAATACATTTGAATCCCATATACAAAAGTAACTAATCATAGCATATAATTATTACTTATGAAATAAATATCATACATTCAAAGCATTTAATCCATCTCATAAGATACAAAGTACATTAAGAATCATTTAAAGATTACATTCATTCCATACATTAATTACAAAGCTCATTTCCAAAATGAAGATGTTCATACAATTAAAGTTACAATTACATTGATACAAAATTCCTCCTCGAATACAAATGAGGGGTAATACATATACAAATATCCACTGATACAAAGAACAAAAGAGATGATATATATCAACTAGTACATATGAGCTCTCCAATCTAGAATATCTCGCTATTACGAACATGGAATGGGGACCCAACGGTGTATGGTGCACGTTCCACCCAACCAAGTGGTACCCAAAGGCCCACCCCCCATGCTAGGAGATAGTAAAAGGGCTTCCAAGACAAACTAACAACCTCTAGTCACAAGAAAACTCAAGACTTGACTACAAAAGTATAACACATAACATAAAGATTACATTGCTTCCATAGTAAAAGAATCAAATACATCAATTGAACATCTAAATCGTTGTTATAGGAGGAGTGTCACACATAATTTTCTATGGGTTTCCCTAGCGCACCTTTGTGTGTCGGACCCCCAATTAAGAACCACTCTTCTACCAACAACATAAGGATCTAAACCAATACTCAAAGGTAAACATGGTGCACAAATATCGATAATAGATATCAACTATGATACAAGACACAACACATCCCCATTCGTAGTAACCGGGTGATTAACTAAACAATCAAGTGCACTACCCAAGAAAACATAAGGGTTGAATTACAACTCACAATAACTCCCTCATAAAATAATATCTGGAAGACTTACAAGTAAAACAATCTAATTTTCCCCAAAAAAACAAACAGAAGAGATCACAATTTTAATAGGTAAATTCAAGCAAGATATGAATCTACCATTAGGATTTCCTAAATCCAATTTTGAAAACAGAAACACATTGCTTAAATTAATCTAATTTAAAACAATATCATTTACCAATAATAAAGAAAAATTACATCTTATTGTTTAAATAAATTTCCCAATTTCAACTAATTAAAATCAATCTCCTCATTTAATTTATATTATTTTAAAATAATCTACTTCATGCATTTGCATGTATCTAATTACAAAAATACATTATATATATATTAAATATATATATATATATTATTTAAATATTTAAAACCAATTATAATTTCCAAAATATATATATTAACTAAATATATATTTAAATATTAATTTACAATTTTCAAACAATACTAATTTAAAACCAATTTGTTGCGACTTTAATAACTTCTATTTTTGGATTTGGGTTTTTCTGAAATTTTTACAGAAGGTGTGCCACCGAGTCTTTTAAAACATATAAAAAAATCAGCCATATATAAGATGTAAATTTTTAGTTATGATTAATTTAGTGACTCTCTCTCTCTGTTGTTTTTTTTACAATTTTTCCTACAGGAAGTTATTCACAAAACTTTTTCTACAGGAAAAGATTTACAAATTAACAAAAGGTTTCCAATTTCAACAAAATTGTATATAACAGAGGAATTTCAATTTTCACAAATTTAACAGAGGATCTCAATTCAACCCTACAAATATTTTCTAAACCCTCAAACACAATTTCCCTACAGAGGATCTAAAGTTTTCACAATGTCTCTACAAAAGCTTTTCAACAATTTTCCTACAAAAGCTTCTAAAAATACACAGAAATTTCCCAAAAAACCTTTCAAATTAATGAAATAAAATTAAAGCTTCTACAAATTTAACAAATCCTCTTGTACAAAAAATCTTTCCAAATCAACAAAATAAATAAAACAATAAAAAAACCTATTTTCTAGAAGCTTGAAGAAATGAAATTTGAAGCAGAGCCTCGCCTTCAAAATTCAATTCCCAAATCCTTTTTAAAATCACCACTTCCAGAAAGATGCAAAAATATAGAGCCCAAAATCTCCCTGAGAACCTCTAATTTTCAACAAACAATTTCTAAAATATCCCTCTTTCCATTCTCGTGAAGTAATCTCTTACTTTTTCCAGTTAATACCAATTATTCTCTCTGAGAATAAATTCTCAACAAGAGTGTTTTAACAAATTTTCTAAAACACATGTCAAAATTAAAATATCTTTTAACCAGCTCAGATATTTCCCTTTTAATATTTACAAGAAATTTATACTATTTTAATAATTCAAACTTCACAAATTAATATCATCTATTTTATGTAATTTATAATTCGAATTCACATAATAATTTCTAAATAAATTTAATCTAATTAATCTAATTACTTTATAAAATAAATTTAATCACAAGAATTAAATTACTTTACAAAATAATTAAATTTAATTAATTAAATTAAATACAAAGCTTCTAACAATATTATTTAGAATTAATTAAATAAACACTAAAATCATTAAAAGCGTTAATTTAACATTAATTTCCACAAAACAAACCTTGCAAATAAATAATTAAATGACAAAGCAAACATGGACAACATAACAACACAACATACCAACAAAGACTAATGACACACCATGACTAGGGTTGTGGCTAAGTGACTAGGAAAACCTATTACTATCTCCCAATCAACAATATCGTTGGGCAATGGACACACTCAAACTTGTGAATCCAAGTGGAGCCAATGTCCTATACCTGTTCACTCAAACATACAAATTAGAGTACACATTCATAATAGCCGAGGTGCTGGGAAAGGAACTCTAGCAATTGTATCTCATTCTCGTATTTCCCCATACATTAAATGGTACAATGTTACCCTTTCCACCTATCCTTACAATATACTATTGCATCACTTAACTACCCAATAAATCTCTGCATCATAATAATAACAAAACAATGTGCATCATACCCACAAAAGTACCATCAAAAGCTCTTGTTTCATCTTCCTCTTTAGATTCCTTAGCAATACTACCTACACATCCCAAATGAGAATGGAGGGGAACTACAGAGCATGGAATAGATGTACACCATCTACACAAATTTATAATGTGTGCACTATAATTTGCTTCTCAATATTAATGAACTATTATTGAAATATTGCACTCCCAATTCCTTTCGTATTTAGTTGTAGGATACATTGAAATAATTGACAATTAAACGAGTAATAGTGGAAATCATAACTTTGTAATTAGCATGTTAACAAGGTGTCAAGTATAGGGTTAAGTGTATAGAGTATAGGGATTAGGGTTTAAGATATTGGGTATAGGTTTGAGGGTATCAGGTTTAGAGTATAAGGTATAGGGTTGGGGGTTCAAAGTGTAGGGTTTAGGGTTTAAGTATAGGGTTGAGGGAAAATGTTCAGGGTTTAGGTTATAAGGTTGAGGTTATAGGGTATAGGGATGAGGGTTAACGGTGTAGGTTTAAGGGTTTAAGGTATAGGGTTGAGGGTTGAGAGTGTAGGGTTTAGGGTTGAGGAATAATGTTCAGGGTTTAGGATATAAGGTTGAGGGTATAGGGTATAGGGATGAGGATTGAGGGTGTAGGGTTTATAGTTTAAGGTGCAGGGTTAGAGTATAAGGATTAGAGTTAAGGGTTGAGAGTGTGGGGTTTAGGGTTTAACTATAGGGTTGAGGGTTTACAATTGAGGGTAAAAGGTATTTATTAAGGGTTGAGCATTTAGGGTTTAGGTTTTAGGTATAGGGTGAGGGTTGAGGGTTGAGGTTTGAGGGTATAGGGTTGGGCGATAATGTTCAAGGTTGAGGGTATAGGGTTAAGTGTATAGGGCATGTATGGATTATGGTTTTAGATATTGGGTATAGGATTGAGGGTATAAGGTATCTATTTAGCATTGAGGGTATAAAGTATAGGGTTTAGGGTATAAGGTTGATGGAATATATTTTAGGGTATAAGGTTGACAATATAGGGTATAGGTATAAAGGTTGTGGGTGTAGGGTTTAGGATTTAAGGTACAGGGTTGAGGGTTGATGGATAGTGTTTAGGATTGAGGGTATAGTATTAAGCATATAGGGTAAAATGATTAGGATTTAGGATATTGGGTATCTAGGCTTGAGGGTATCAGGTTTAGGGTATAGCGTATAAGGTATATGGTTCAGGGTTGAGAGTGTAGGGTTTAGGGTTTAAGTATAGGGTTAAGGGTTGAGGGTTTAAGATATAGGGTTGAGGGTATAGGGTTAAGTGTATTTCTATATAATGATTCTTAATGATCTATTTTCTTCAAGCACCTCTATGATAGCTATTTTCCTTAATTTATTATTACATCCCTAATAAAATTTTGGACTTTATCCACAACCACATATGGAATTTCTTTAATCACCTTGGAAAGTTACTTATTCATGTATTTTCTTCTTTTAAGATACTAAGAATAATTCTTGTCTATTATCCATAGTTACATTTTCTCCCATTCACCAAGATTTCCTCTTAAGTACTCTTTTTACCTTCTACTACTTTTGCAATAAGAAACCTCTGAAAAAATTTCTTCTATAGTTGAATTTAAACTTTACTTGACTATTCAATTGTATCTTATGCTCCTAGATTCAATGTTTCCTCTACGAAAACCAATAAGCTTGACTATACATTGCTATTATATGGAGGCTTCTAAGTAATTAGTAAAAGAGAATCCAGGTGTGGAGAAATTATGCTAATAATAGTTGGAATAGTAATTAAAGTCACAGACACAAAAATATTAGTTCACAAACTCTTATTATGGCGAAGACTAAGGATAATTAATCAACAATTAAAATGAAAATTCTAGATACATTAGAAACTAAGACTATAATTTCACTTGATGCACCAATGACATGATTGAGACTAGTAGCGAAAAATATCATATCCTAATTTTGATTCTTTAAATAGAAGGTTATCTCTCATAATTTTATTAAGGGGATCTAAATCCTTAAGAAATATTAGCCTACTAACATAATTTACAACCCTAGAAATATGAAGAAAATAAAAATACTTTTGAGTTACAAACCTTAAGAAATTAATGAAATGCAAAACACAAGTGTGTTTTGAAAATGTTAAAATTTCCTCACATTTTGAGCAATCCAAAGCATGCTCGCGCTTTGTGTAAGTCAAAGTGTGCCCATGCTTTAACATGAGTGTCTTTTGGGAAGTCCTAAAAATTGTAAAAAAACATGACACCTGTGATCTAGGCCCACATTCTTTGACAAAAAAACATGTATTCATGTTGTTGGTGAAAGCACATGCATTTTCACATATTCCAGCACATTTGCACTTTCTTTTTTCTTTTTGCCAATGTAGAAAGGTGGAAATACCAAAGTTTTAACATGAAATTTAATTATATGAACTCATATTTTCATGTTTGTAGTGTTGCAATGTTAATTATGACCTTTTTGTTTTAATTTCATATTATAGATTGGTTATTTTCATAGTTTATACTAACTCTATTAGATTTATATATAATCAAGAACATTGAAAATAAAGAAACCTTTGTGAAAATCTCTAATTTTTAAGGAGTTTGATGTAAGAAGAAAAATGAACTACACATAATTGGGTAGTTTCTCAAATTGAATCTCAGATTTCAAGGTATGTTATCTTTAGGTATGTGTAGGATCATGATGGGCCAAAAAGTGGCGATATGATGGGTATGTGTATGTGGCTGACGACTTTTTTTTACCTAAAATTGATGAAACGAAAAGGGCTTTTAAAGGAGATTCTCATATTTCCACCAATATAAATTATGCTTTACTTTGAATTTAATAAATAATTATTATTCATTTTCTATTTGAATTGCGACTGAAGTCCTGATTGATAGGCTGATTGAAAAACATCTATAGCTTTCAAACGGTATCACATTTTTGAATCTGAAACATGCATCACATTCTATGCTTCACATACTATAGGATTAAAAAAATGAATTTCATGAAGTTTTGACCAAGTTAAGGTGGTCAGACATATGAGTTTTATATTTTTTTAAAGTTGTAATTAAAAATTCATAATTAATTATTTACTTGGAAAAAAGTTACAAAAAAATATGCATCACATCAAGACATGAGTTGTCTACTTATATCTAAAATATTATAAAAAAATATTATCATTTTATTGTGATTAGGGTGGTCAAACAAACACTTCTTATTTTTTCCCTAAAATTTAAGTGCTACTGCATTGAAATTTCAAATTTTTACCAAATAGATTTGTAAAAAAAAAAAACCTAGTAGTTTAGAAACTACATTCAATTCGCTACAAATTCTATTCTTACATTTTTTGAAATAATATAGATAACTTATTCAAAATTTTACGTCAAGTTGCCTAACTCTGATTTTTTTGAATTTTTCGCCACTTAAGGGCTTTTTTTTCCATGATTATCCTGCACATACCCTTTTATACGTATGCTTTACATTTTCCTTCATTTCCCATGGGTCGATATTTTATCCATTATTCTCCTACTTCACATTTCACCTTTGACTATCATCTTTACCACTTTGATTTCTTATGTTGATTTATCACTTCTTATCATACATGCTTAATATAATGCTTTAATTTTCTATCATATTCATGCTTATTAAATTTACCTTACTATGATGTTATTCTTTCAGCATTGACTACTTGTCTTGATCATATAGTGCCATACATTTCCTTTAGACCTTACACATTGAGCATAGCCTCTTAGATTCACATTTTAATCTTGCATTTCTTTATCACATATTTTGAGTTGTAACACTAGAAAAGTGGGGGTAAGTACAAAAAGATGGGGGCCTAAAAAGGGGTCTTAAGTGGCCACTTTTTTTCTGAAATTTGAAAATACTGACCTTGGATGTGAAATTGAGGATAGTTACACTCAAAAATTTTAGATGCAACAAAAAAAAGGATCATAGTGCTCTGAGTCTACTTTTTAAACTACTATTTTTTAAAAAAATTGGTAGAGATTAAGGGGTTCAAAAGAGGGACCCACAAAAATTGGTGCTATTTTTTGTCATAAAAACATAACATAGCGACTTTTGTGACTGCCTCAAAAGGCCTTTTTTTTGGTATTTTTAAAATTGCTTCAGTGAGAAATTAGCTAATAGGATGTAGTTTATGCCCAATTTTTTTGATAATTTTTTAACGAATATTTGATTTTTTATTAATTTTCAAAGTGGACACTTCCTAAAAAATAGAATTTTGGTCGTGCTACCCCTATAAATTTTGAAAACTAATTGAATATAATTTTATTTTAATATGTGTAGAATGGAGTCTAGTTTCAAAACATGTAATCTATTTGAAATTTCAATGAATGGTTAATTTATAAAGAAAAAAATTTCAAACATTGGTTTTTGCTAAAAAATAGACACACAAACAAAAGAAATTAAAGATCAAAGGCTTAACATTGTCAAAATGTGAAAAAATTGTATGCATGTTTATTGCCACTAATTGAAGGTTGAGAAGGTGTGTTGATCAATGTTGTACACATAAGAGATCAATGAATGTGAGACCCTAATGATCAATGTTTATTGATCCTAGTTAACACTCTTTCAAGTGTTAAACCTTTTGGATTTATGAATTGTCAAAGTCCTCACCATCTTTAGTAAAAGTTGGTGGTGATTGCCACAAGTAACTAAAATTCTTGGCACTAGTTGTGGGTCATGACGATCCCAAGGTGTTCCTACATAACATTTGAACTTGATAGGAATAAAAGAACCCTCACATCCAATCATTTATCTTTAATATTTAGCAACCCTAATGATTTTAGCATACGTTTATTATGTAGTGCAAATTTGAGCCATTTGTTGCAAACAAATGCATATAGGATTGAATGTAGCCCACTTATCATTGGTAAAACACCTATAATTATTCGCAAAAAAAAAGTATCTAATTAAAATTGGTGAAAATATTTAAAACCTAGTGGCCATTAAAACTCTCAAATTCACTTGTAGAAGAATTTTTAATAAAACATGGAAAACATTTATTGAAAGATTAAATGAAAAAGAAAGGTGTCATTTATTTATTGAAATGATAGAAAAAACTTAATTTTGGGACGCTATGAAGATCCTCAATCTAAGATCATCTAATATCGATAGTGAAAAACTATTGTTATAAATCTAATTAGTGCATACCAATCAATAGGATCAACCTCAAACACTAAATATAGTAACATTTATATGTGTTCTTACATCAACTATAGTAAGCAATAAAATAAAAATATCATTTAGTTAGAAAAACAAGTAAACCACTAATGATAAATAAAAAACACTATTGAAATCCATCAAGAGATGTGAAACAATTGAGGATCCTAATAATACTACACTATGGGTATTCTCATGTAGAATCCCATAGAGACAAGGTTTTTATTAATACTTTTAAGAGAATTAATTGAATAGATAATCAAAGAGATGTTGTAAGAAGGAGAACTATATCTCAAAATAATGAACTATGTCCTAAACATTTCTTAGATATTACTCAAATAAATTTTTATCAAAAATTTATTGAGAGTTATCCTCAACTAAGAATTAATTAAAGGTATGTGACATGGCCAAACTTTTTTAGGTTATAATAAATCATGCATGCACTACTTGTTCTTTTAGAATGCATATTGAAATTTCCATGCATTATGATATTTATTATCATATATGTGTTACATTACACACTAACAATGTTTTGCAATAATGTATAATACAAGTCCCACCTAAATCATCATTAGATTTTATTTCAAGTGTGTTGTTTAAAGAGTGGATAGAAATTTTTTTTATAAGAAATCATGTGTTGAAAGGATCATGTGTTATTTGTAGCAGTTTGTAAAATTTATAAAAATATATACATATAAAAAGCACACATGAAATTAGAAAAAAAACTAGTTAGTTTTAGAAAATACAAGACAATAAAATATGGATTAAATTATGGAAAAGAGTTAATGAGATGTGAGTTAAAGAGTAAGGATATATATTTAGCCAAATTTATGAGAACATTTTAGGAGAAAATAGTGTATGAGTATGCAATTCATACACACAAAGCTTGATAGTTGGATGAGTAATGCAAGTTATGTAAGAACATATTTCCTCTTGGTACCATTATTTATGTTACAAACTTTGTTTAGAATTATACATTACAACTAGACAAAATAAAGTTGAATCTCAATGCTACAACTCTATTAAGGTTACTTTTTTTATGCATAAAGCATTCATGCATGCACAGGTAATAGCATGGAGGAAAATAAAAAGATATTGAAAGAGTATCACTTCTACATTAGTGATGACCATACTCATTCCATTAATTTTTTGGAATTTTGTTATATGTTCATAACAATTTAAGTAAGAAAAAAATATCATACTTATTCAACACATCATATGGCCATATAACTGCATATTACAATTCAAGAATTTGAGGATGCTCCATTGGTTGAACATGATGCATGTGACAAGTGTCATTTAATATATTTAGAATTTCATTGAGATGAAGCATGGAAAAAGGAGCATGATGGTATAGAAACATGTCTAAACATGGCCCTAACAAGATGAGAGTTAAAGTACCAAGGTGGTGTGGTGCAAGAGCACCCATACATCCATTATGCCTCTAAGAGTCAAAAGTTAGCATTTTTGTTTTGGTTTATGTTGTTTCATGTAATAAGGTATTTTTAGGCCATTTTAGGTTGGTTGGAGTCAAGTTTGATTCTTTTGGTACTAGGTAATGCAAATATGTCAAAGATGTCAAATGTTGTCATTGTTGTCTTGACAACTTTTTGCATTTTGTTGTCAAATTTTCAAAAAGTTGTTAAAGTGGCAGTTGGGGTCGGTTGAAGGTTACAAATTGATTGTATAGGCACAAATAGGCCTAAATTGTACAACCCAAGGGTTGGAGAATGATTTTTTGAAGTTGAAGCAATAAAACATTTCTATTTTCTGCATTTTCCTAATGTTTTATGTTGTTCTCTTGCGTGGTACGGATCTATATGACCCTATACCAGTCTGAAACCAATTGGGAATGAAACTACATTGAATCTACTTTCCATTTCCTTTTGTTGCATGTAATTTCATTAAGAATTGAGGGATTTGTGTCAAATTATTTCCTGACTAGTCCAAACCCTAGGTAGGGTAACCAGTGACCAAGAAAAATGCATAACTCTCCATTCCACTAGTAGAAAACCTTCAAACTTGGTGGAATGGCTTGTTTTGACCTATATTTTAGTATTCCAAGGTTGCAGAGGCATGTGTGAAATTTTGCATGTGTGGGAATGCACTAACAGTCTAATATCTCCATGTATCAGACCTAGAAACCCTAGAGACTTGGAAAATTTGTTGCAAGGCTATTGGAGGATGAACCATGAAGAAGGAGTAGGTTATTGAGGCCATATGATATATGTTGGAAGTGTTGGAATAGAGGCAGAAACCCCTTGTGCCCAAAACCTAATTGTTGCCAAGCCTAATCTCCCTATTAGGCCTAATAAGAAAGAGGATAGTCAAAAATTGAGCCCTTCCATACAAAGAAACCCTACCTCATTTCTATATATGTGTAAGAATGGATAAAATGGTATCTCAAATGGGACTCACTTTCTAAAGATCATACCTGCTCTAAAATTTGTTTTCAAAACAACCCTTTTGCAAGGCTATAAGGTTCAATGGCAGTTTGAGAAGGAAAGCTAATAGATTGATGTCTAAAGGTTCTTGTTAGTGGTTGTTTGAGTGTGTTTGATCATTTTGTACTCCTTCTCTGCATCATGGTGCTAAGTTGATAGACATTTAGTAACAATAATGTAATGATATAACTCCATAATGGGACTAGGTAATGAAGAATATTCTATAGTTTGTAGATTTTTTAATTGGTAGAACAATGTAATATTTCAAATTATGAATATTGTCAAGTATAATAATAGGATTGAGTGAATTACTCCCATTTAGAAGTTCAAATTCACATTCATGGAATAATTATACATAAGATATGACATGTTGTATTCTTTATGTATGGATATTTTTGGGAAGAGTGTGAATCAAAAGAATGGATTGAAAAATGTTCTTGTAGACCTTTAGCTCCTCGTGACATATAAAAAATTCAAAAATCACTACAATTTACCAAGATGAAAGTATCAATTGACTTTGACCATATATCAAATCTAGTACAACTAGGTATTGTAGATTTATTAATTAATTAAATTCAATATTTTAGCTTATTCTATTATATTTTAGATCATTTAGTATAATTAATTTATTCATACAATTGAATGCTAGTTCATATCTATGTAGTTATTTTTATGAGAATTATGAAGAAAGAACATATTTTTATTTGTGTTGTTGTATAGAGGAAAAAGTAAGTTGACTACCACAATCATTGATGGAGAGGATATTGAGAATCCTACAAGGTATTTTGTTGTTACTAGAACATGGTTTAGAATGTACACAGATGAAGTATAATATGTGCTTGTTTAAGACCTTTGGTACACATAGGAAGCTTCTTCATTACTCTAACCTTCTTGTTGCATCAAATGTTCATTTGATCAAATATCAAGGTCACCCACAAAATAGAAATTTTTAGAAATTTTGTGATTCTGATGATGAAACAATAATTGAGACTATAAAGATCAAAGTTGGCTTGCATAGTTAATTATATTGAATTGGTACAATAATGTAGGTATGTTTTATAAATTGCAAGTATATTGTTGATTTCTTACTTTTATGTTATGGTAAAAAACAATCTTTCTTTGATTTGATGTTAACCTTTCAATTTTTAATTTCATTCTTAATTTCATAGTGATTAAGTGGCAATATTCATGATGATCATTGTTGGTAGGGAAACAATAGAGAAAGGGTCCAAAATAGTAAGCAAATCCTACCAAAAAACACCACAAAAGGGATGCAGAGATCAAGACTATCTAGAAAGGATCCATGTTGTAAGGGACACATCCTAACTTGAAGATAAATGTATAAGATAATAAATAAGATGGAATATATATAGAAGGTATTTGATACCAAATGTATATGAAATAGAACATAGATGAATGGAATAATGTATTGAAAGACTAAATGTATCATTTATACAAAAGTTTATGAATATCTTGTGATCTCTAATTTGATGACATATGATATGTATGACTCATGTTCCATGTGGATGAATTAAGTATAGATATCATATTTAAATCCTAAATTTAATCCTTCTACTATTGTTGATTTTGGGGTATAAATACAATTCACACTAAGAGTATTTGGGACTCAAAACTTTGGTTTTTGATTTCAACTTTTCTTTCTCACATTGGTTTCTTTGCTAGAACCCTAGTTAGGAATAGATAAGAGACCAAAAATTAAACTTCAATTTTGTGGATTCAAACAAGGATATTAGAAGAGGTTATGAAAATTTTCTTATAATCTATAAAAAAAATTCCCGTGTGTCTACCTCATGAGAGGGGGGTTAGGCATCTTTGCATGGTGAATAGAAAGGGGGGAGATCTCCAAAAGGAATCCCTAAAAATGTGTGACCTATTAAATTAAGACATATAATAACTACCATGGGATGGATAAAGGACTAATATAAAACCAAATTATTAACACCCATGGCTAAAAGTGACAACAAGAAACAAAAAGGAATTAGAGAGGAACTTTTAGTAGAAATCCATTTAAGAATGGATAAATACATGGAAAGAAGACATAAAAAAACTACAAAAAGGAAAGATAGTTACAACAAAAGGATAGAGAATGTAAAACGAAGAAGAAATGAGTGCACCAAGGTGGGTGCTACTAAGTGCATCGATGTGAGTGTTTCCAACAAAAAATAAAGAAAGTTATACCACTAAAAGAGAAATAGAACTTTTCCAAACACCACAACCAATGCCAAGAAGCTTGTATAGAATGGGAGAAATATTGAAAAAGTTGAAAAATAGTATAAGAATTTATGGGTCATCAAGGAAGAAATTAGATGAATATTATGAGAATAAATAAGTTTTAGTTCTACCATAAATAATCAAAAACACCACAACTTAAAAATAATTGGTCCAATATTAAAATTAACTTGGAAGAGAAATTTTTGGAGTTCCTTGAGAGCCCAGAGAAAATTCTATAATTATATGTAGATTACCTTGACAAATTAGTAAGAAAAAATGTTAAAGGATTTACAAACGAAGGCATATGTAAAGAGAATAAAACCATGCTTAATCTGGGAAATAATTATTAAAAATAACTAATAAGATGTCATTAAAAATCTAAGTATATTACCAAAAACTAAATGTCACTTTAAAAGGAACACACCTCGAACCAGGACTCATCCCCCATGCCATATAAAGCAAGTAGGATTTTACTACAAGAAGCACATGAAGAAGAAATAAGAGATGTGTAGGAGAAATTTATAACAAATTGTGATGAAATATTAGGAAAAGAATTCTTTGAAATCAAGATAACAAGGGATAAAAGGAAAAGAATACAAGCCTACACTAGTGAAAATCCCTACAAAGGAGAAAAAGCCAACAAAATCTTACTCCATGGTAAAGAAATAGCACACTAACAAAATAACATATCCTAAGATTAAATTCCAAACCTTCAGAAAGGACACCACCAAAGTTGTGGAGCACATATTAATCCTAGAAACACTCTAATAGAGGAAGGGAATCAATCAAGACTAGACTAAATTATTTGAATTTGTGGGATCTCTAAGGAAGATTCTCTAGACTAGTATAGGAAGAGCTACCCCAAACATGACAAGGATTGGGACAAAGTGAAGAAGGAATTCATAATTAACTTTTCCACTTTAGAATTCCCATCCCAAAGTGTTAGCAAAATGAGACCTAATATAGAAGGTAGGAGAAATAGTGAAAGAATATTCAATAAAAGATTCAAGGAGGTCTTGTGTAAATTGGAGGACCCATAATTGCATCTTTCCATGTTTCCACATTCTCCCTATTTTATACTTAAATGGGGGTGTCAATGTGAATGAGGTATATTTCTTAACGAGTTTCTCTATTAGGTCCCATTCACACTATTTTACTTAAGTTTACGTAGGACATTCTTAGAGAATCATCACTTTATAAATATCTCATGTCATAATATTGTGTCATCATATGTCTCACCTTGGCCTATTTAACCAAGGGGTTTTCATTGTAATCTAAACCAATAATATACATGTATACATATTATGCATTTACATATTTAAATAGAAAAAAAATATTCTCTCATGTTGGCTCTCTCTTGTTCTTTCATTAAAGCTCCTAGATCTTGGGTGGCTACATCCATAGCCAAATCTTGCATGGTATAGAGAATTATATAAAAAACTATTACACATATACCTTGAAGTCTTGATTCTATGTTCAATGATCAAAATATCAATTTTTCTAAGGATATCATTGCCAAATGTTTGCCCCTTTAACATGGCTAACTTTTTATGCATCATTTTTCTACATTATTAACGCACTATATCTATACGAATACTAAGGAGAAATAAGAAATCCAACCATAAATATATTTATTTGCTAATAAATGGAGTAAATAATGACATAATTGAGAAATATTCATTTTTCTCTTGACCATAACAAGATTTTCCCACCTTATCCATGTGTTAAAACTAGAGTTACCATAACAAAACATGGCCCATCCTACAAACCATGACTCTTGTGCTAAAGTGACACATGAAACCACATCTTCTATGTTTGTAGCAATTCTACTATCCTTCCTTGATTTGGGAGCTAATGAAGTCCATCAAAAATTCCATCAATATCTTTGTCTTACTATTCTTTTGGTCCATATATGCACTAATACCTACAATATACATAAGGGCAGGTGCATGAAGTTGGGTTACACTTTTGTGGCCAACTTCAAAAAAATATTGAAAATGACATAACGCGAGCGCGTTATAATGCACTCACATTATGTCATTTTAAAAGAAAAAAAATGGTGAAAGCTATTCATTTTCTCTTTTCTATTTTTCTGCTTTTCTTATGGCAAAAAACCCTCATTTTAATGCTCACGTTCTAGGAGGAGGCATTCTAAAAAATTCATAAACAATAGTTTCTTTTCGTTTGCAAAAATGGTGCCATGACGACGAAGAGGTGCAGGAGGTAAGTATTGTTTTCTATTTGTTTTGAATTTCTTAGTTTCAAGTTGATTTTGTTTGTTTTAGGTTAGATTTGATTGTTTTTTTTTAATTTGTAGGAGATGCAAATAATCCTACAAATCCTGAAAATCCTCAATAAGAAGAACAGGAAAATCCCCCTCAACAAAATCAACCTCCCCCACCAATCACTCAATAGCCTCTTGGCACTTAACAAAATTTGAGGAGTGAAATTGAAAACAACATAAAACAAATTGAGGATCTTATTAGTAGGTTGAGTGATCCAAATGCTTCAACCACAAAAATAATGACACTAGCTAATTCAATGAAACAGATGTTAAAAAATGTAGATTCAATAACCCAACAAATAACGAGATGGCAAGATAGGAGGTAGCTAGCTAGGGCATATTATGCAGATAAACTATCATATAAACAAGTAAAATATTTAAAAATTACTAAAGGTGATTTGTGCTCTCTATTCACTGACCCTAGAACAAATCAAAATCTTAGCCTCAATGCGAAGAGGTTTCCTATTCATTGGTGCCACCACCAAGAGATTAGGAACCATTTTTATGATAGGTGGTACTTGGTCTTTGATTACCCACCGTGCAACAATTGTGAAGTCCCCCAATATTTTCTTAGGAAACTATACAGTGAGTTCGTATTAAACCAAATCCCAAATTATTTTGAGATGAGGGAGTTCTAGGGGAGAGGTGGGGGGTCAACTCAAGATAGGCCTAGTGCACAATCAGATCCTGCGTGGCAAGGGAGATGACCTCTCGCTAGGCCGCCTCGTGAGCACATTGCTATGCCTTCCATTGCGAAGGAGAGTGTCGATGTAGAGACATTGTAGGCGATCAACACTTTGACTTGGAGTGTCATTCATCATACTAGCCCTATTGTACAATGCCATCCAGGGGAGTCTTCGGATGGTGACCTTCAAACCCATGTGTGTCAATCTTGCGGGGTGACTTGTTCATATGACCCCACCATCACTCAAGAGGCTGCTACGCAGGATCCGTATGCTACTACATAGGATTCGTATATTGCTATGGGGATGGAGAGGACGGCTGACATTTTGCATCGTGCATATGGCATTGATAGTTGAGTAAAAGTCAGCATGTTCATTGAATTTAATTTATTAAATTTCGATTCTGAAATGCATGATTAACTAATTTAGTTTTATTATTTTAATACAATTGTAGGGTCACAATGTTGAGACTGGATACACCAGTCCTCCACCTACTTATTTCTGTAGTACACCTATCAGTGGGGTATGTAACTAGTAAACAATTATAAGTTCATTACATGTTAATATCATTGTTTTATGAATGGTATTTTAATACATGTGATTTTGGATGTTGAACAGGCTAATATTGGCAGTTTCAAGAAAACACCTCTAGGTAGTGCTAGTGGATTCACTCAAACGTACACAGAGGTAATAGAATAAAGATAACTTAACTAATGAATTATATTTAATAGATTTGTGTAGTTTATATTCATATTGTTGGTTATGTTGCATTACACATCATTCAAACTCAAAGCATTACTTCAAATTCCATAACTAATAACTAGATGTTGATAGATGACAAAATTTCAACTATAAAATATAGGTGTTTAGAAAGTCAACATAAGCAGCATGAGGCAATTACTTCACATGGAGGCATGTGCTTGCAAAGGTGCACCACCATGAAAAACTATGGATGCTTGGAAAAAATCTATGAAACCATAATAGTAAGCAATAGCATAGACAAGGCAGTTAGTGATGTAGAGCATCATATCAAAACACTCAATCATCAGGGTACATCTAATGCTGAGCATCCAACAAACACCATCAACATCATTTCTTCAAGGGATTTCAATCCCAAATAGAATCAGGAGAAGATCAAATATAATTTCATCATAAATCTACTTTTCATTCAACCAAAATCCACCCAAATTCTCTTAGCCATTCCATAGGCCATCATTCATCATTCCACTAATCAGCATTCCAATTGACTCATTCAAAGAAAAAACCATATTAAAGAAAAAAATGACTTAATCAATTAGATTCACATCATTCTCAACCACCATAAAAACAACATAAACCTGATTATTGACACTTGAACAATTCATCCTTTCATTTATTCACCAAGGCAAAAAATCAACTAAACCATACCTCACTGTTATCAGTCCATTATCAAGCACTGTACTCACCATATTTTGACTGCAGTAGTCTATTTACAGGTTACAAACTCCTGCTACAACATAATCTTGATTATCATCTTGTGGTTAACCACCAATTTGCTCAAAAGGCTTCATAATACTCACCCATCCAACCATCAAAGTCACCAAACCTGTCTTATACACCTTAACAAAATTTAGTAACATCAATCATATCATTAGTTTGATAGTAAACAAACACTCAATATCATCCTTTCCACTATTTAAACAAACATCTTTGTTTTGATTAGACAATATCATATTCCTCTAGTAGGTTTGTCAACCATTGAATCGGGTAGTTACATTCCTATCTCAAAGCTTATTAAAAACCTCAATGAAAATTTAGAAACACTTTCTAGCACATCACAACATATCAAAGTTCTTAGACTTTTGACATAAATAAAATCATCAGATTTCAGACTGTCCTCTGAAGAAAGGCTAGTAGATTAGGCCTATTTTACAAAGGAGACCCCTTCAAAACCATTCCAAATCACTAAAAACCTCAAAAAAGTCTTCAAGCATGTATTATAACTCAATATTTCACCATTTATAGGGATTGAAAACCATGAAATTTTTTTAATTCAATAAACCCCCGTTTATAGGGTGTAAAAGCACAAATCAAGGAGGGTTTTGTGAAAAATACTCTTGCAAACCTCTATTTCTCTAGCCACCACCTAGAACATTATTTTTTATGTCTTCCACGACCTTCTAAATCATTTCCAAGCCTCTACAAGATTTATTTATTCATGACCCATGACTGTAGCATCACTTTGTGTAGGAAAATCCTCTATTTTCCAGTGTAGCAGCAACTCAACCATGGTATTCTTGCTTTTCCCTACACTTACAATCATAAAAACATGCAAAACATCCTAACATTAACCTACTCCACCAATTTAATTGACCTACATTGGTGGAGTAGTGAAGAAAAACCCTATTGGACTCTCAAACTTGCTTCTAAAAGGACTCTATCGAGCACCAAAAACTGCCTCTTATTCTTTTGTTTCCTAAAACTATCCAAGTCCAACTCTTGAAATTAGAAACTAACTCCTCTTTACATGTGTTCACACTATGATTTAACTTTGGGTGTTCCTAAATTACCAACACAAGAAAACAAAACAATCTAGAGTAATGCTGCAAACTCAGAAATAGGGAATTTTAATTTCAAAATCTAATTACAAGAACACAAACTTCTGCTTTTTCTCACCATTACATGGCTTTTAAAGATATTTCCTTTTCCATAACCATCTTTCCATCGGTTGAAACTACCCCTTTTAACCCTTAATATGCCTAATTTCCTTGTTTTTGTCAATTTAACAACTTTTAACAATATTACATTATTGCATTGTTTGCATTTTCCCACTTTGACCACCTAGAACTTACCCATAACCTTAAATACATTCAAATAAGACCTCATATGACCTTGAACATGCTTTAGATCATTTTTCCATGACCTTTTTTGATTGAATGAATACAAATTTGAACACTCATCCCTTTTACAAAATTGAAAAGTATTTGATGACCTAGGTGCTCCTACACCAACATTTGACCCAATTGAATCAGGAGAAGATCAAATTGAATAAGCAACTAAAATTTCTCTCTTTTCATCAAAAATCACATTGTTTCATTTGCAAACCACAAGGCAACAACAAGCCAACTCATTTCAATACTTCTTATCATCCTCAAGCTTCAAACATCTTATTTATCAGCAAAAATGATTGATTTGTGCACAAGAAACCTAATTAGAGTCACTAAACAATCCACTCTTTCATCATTCACCAATGCACCCTTCCACTCAATTTGCTTTACCTAGTAAAAATAACCAAAAACTAATCTTTCATGTTACAACCTATATCCATCAAATCCTAACACACCTTTGTCATCATCAATTTATATGAATTCATAGAAAAAACCTGATAAAGAGATCTGAATCTTTCAATTCCTTAAACAAATCACCAAATTTTCACTTTTACCAACTAGTTCCTCAAGACCAAGATACTACAATCAACCATTTACACCTCAATCATTTCATTTGACTTCCAAGACATTACTCACATCATGTTTATTGACTAAGCTTATTCTATGCACAAATCAAGCCCTACAAATGAGGGTTTATTGCATAAGGTACTTACAAACCTTAAATACTCCTGCCACCACCACAAACACCATGGAAATAGCCTACATAATCTTTAGAGATGATGCAGAGTGATAGGGAAGGAAAACTCACAATCACAAATGGCAAAGTCACTCCATTGAATGCTTCTCTCAAATACTCTCATGAGTCCTAAACTCCACTATTCTTGAAGAGATCAACCCCACACACCTAGGGTTCACAACTCAAACCACTCACAAAGCTTGAAAACATTTGGATCATGTCTCATTAATTCAAAACAAGGTTTAACAACCCTCTAGCATTTAGGTTTCAACAAACACCCATCGCTATGGTGACTTAGACCTCACTCTCTCTTAAGGCTTGCAGCCCTTGCCCGATAGGATAGTTAGAATAAAAAAGCAAGGAAGAATGTTAAGACACAAAACCTATGGATTCAAACCCCTAAGATGGACCCCTACAAGTTTCCAAAACCCTTCCTCTTGACTGTCAAAATATCACTCACAATGGCCCTTTCTACCGCTGCTCCAAAAGGCCTAATTCACAGACCTACACCTAGGTCTTGACTATCTAGGCTCTCCCCTTCACCCCAAAGCCAAAATTCAAACTGCTACAGGTTCTCCACACCTGTTTCCACCATTCCTAAGTTCCTCTTAAATAGATTCTTCAAAATCAAGAAAAATTTCATTTTTTTGCTTGTTAATTATGCTTGCCACATAAAGATGTCAAGCCAAAATTCATGCACAACTTCCAACAATGAGCCTGTCGTTCTCCAAAACATTGAGTAAATGATATTACAGCCTTATATCTTCCATCCCACCAAGATTTAGCAATTTTACAACGTGGGAATGGAAGAAATATACATTTTTCACCCAAAACCCTGATTTTACGGGTTTTTAGACCACCCAATAGAGAAATTGGAATATCTCCCTTGATACTCAATGAAATCTCACCAATCCAACACCAAAGGAAATCTTATTCAATTACCTATCTAACCATTATGGGATTGGAGTATGAAAGTGAACATACAGTCTGTACCAAGTACGTGATCAACAAATTCTTCAGAAAAACACACGAAAAACAACAAACTTCTTATTGAAACTTCTTCAAAACATCAACATCAGCCTTGCCTCGACCAAGAGAGGCATATTTGAAGTCTTACAAATTCCCTTAAACTTCTTGCAACTGTATTTTGAAAAGAGAGACGTTGGAAAACAACTAATCTCGTGCTTTGACTTCTAATTGCCTAGTTAAGGCAATGTGAGCAACTTCTACCAACTCGACCACAAAGAGCCTTCCAAAATGTGTCAAAGGCATTTAAAAACTTGTCAAAAAGTAAGGTGATTCCCCTCAGGTGTCTAGATACAACAAGGCATCCTCTTTCCTTATTTTTCCAAGATGCACTAGACTTACAAAGGAGGATGGAGACCTTGTTGTACAAAGAAGTTGGTCACCAAGACCAAAAACTCAACCAAAAACCTAGAAGACCTACTAAAAAGCATTGAAATGGTCCATAAGACCTTATTCCATACATAAACAAAGAAACAAAATGTGAAAAATTATTCTAGGTCCCTTAGACCCATGGATGCTCCTGCACCATACTCCCAAGCAAGAAAAATATCTCAAGCCCTCTTTGAGATCAGGTCTTCTACAGTAGTTCCATGTTGTTTAATATCATTTTATGACATCCATGTTGCATCCTCTTCAGGTAGACCTCGCCATTTGACCAGGTATTCCTTGTAAACCTTCCTTCTAGTCTTCTTTGTCTCCTTGGTGTCTAGGATGCATTCAAGAGTTATAGGTTGCTTGGGGGGTAGTTCCTTCACCCAATATTCATCCTCCATTGTTGTTGTACCTGCTCCATCACCTACATTCACATAAGATTTGAAAGGATACAAGTCAAAAATGTTGAAGATAGGAGAGATTGCCACCCCAAGAGGTAACTCTATTTCATAAGCATTTTTGTCAAACTTGTAGACCACCTTGCAAGGTCCTATCTTCTTCATCATGAGTTTGGTATACTTTCCTTTTGGAATTCTCTCCTTCTTCAAGTGTGTCATCACCAAGTCTCCAACCTTGAATTGGAAATTCCTCTTCTTTAAATCTACCTTTTCCTTATACTTCTCAACATTCTTTTGAAGGGTTTCCTTCACCTGTTGATGAATATCCCTGATTGTAATAGTAAATTCCTCACCTTGAGCACTTCTCCTAGCAACTCCTTGTAGATCTCTTAGTTCATAAACCCCTCTAGGGTGCATGCCATAGACTACTTCAAAAGGGCTTCTAACAATGCTCCTATTCATGGAGTCATTATATGCAAATTCAGCCTAAGGTAAAATCAGATCCCAAGCTTGTCCATGCTCCTTAGTAAGGCATCTTAAGAGGTTTCCCAATGATCTATTCACCACTTCAGTTTTTTCACCTGTTTGTGGATGGTATGTTGAACTAAAGGACAATTTTTTTTTCCTTGAGTTTCTTCCACAAGGTTCTCCAAAAGTGACCATTGAATTTAGAATCCCTGTTACAAACAATGCTTAAAGGTAGTCCATGTATCCTAACAACCTCCTTAAAGAAGAGACCTGCTATATGAGATACATAATTGGTTTATTTTCAAGGAATAAAATGTGCCATCTTACTAAATCTATCAACTATCACACAGATACTATCAAAACCTTTTTGCGTTCTAGGAAACCCCAAGACAAAGTCCATACTTACACACTCCCAAGGACTATTGGGAATGGGAAGTGGCTGATAGAGTCCTGCATTTGATGAAGTTCCCTTTTCCCTTTGACATATTGTGCAGCCTTCCATATACCTTCTCACATCCACCTGCAACTTTGGCCAATAGTAAAATCTCCTAACTTGTTCCAAGGTCTTGTCAAGGCCAAAGTGATCTCCAAGACTCCCACTGTGTTTCTCCTTTATGATATTCTACCTCATTGAGCATTTACACACACACAATTGGCTTCCTTTGAAGAGAAAACCATTTTGCAATAAAAAGTCAGAGAATTCACCATGAAAAGAATTCAAATGTTGCTCACAAACATTGTAT
This sequence comes from Sequoia sempervirens, assembly GCA_007258455.2. Classification (NCBI taxonomy): domain Eukaryota; kingdom Viridiplantae; phylum Streptophyta; class Pinopsida; order Cupressales; family Cupressaceae; genus Sequoia; species Sequoia sempervirens. The sequence goes on from VDFB02058242.1 coordinate 131,843,038, forward strand.
ACCTCCTTGAAATCTGAATTTCATGATACATATCCTTCAATGCTTCAACTCCCATGCTTTGGAGTTGGATCTCTTGCACTACAAGTTCCCTTCTACTGAAAGCATCTGCCACCTTATTTGCTTGGCCCTTCTTATGCTTTATTGTGAAAGTATAGCCTTGCAAAGACTCTACCCACTTCATGTGCCTATGATTGAGTTTTTCCTATGCATTCAAAAAACTCAAGGCATGATTATCAGTATGAACAACAAATTCCTTAGGTAACAAGTAGTGCCTCCACTTTTTGAGGGCTTGGACCATAGCATACAATTCCAAATCATAGGAAGAATACTTCCTCTTTGCTTCATTTAACCTCTCAATGTAAAATGCAACCGGTTTTCCTTCTTGGCTCAAAACAACCCCTATTGCTTGACTGCTAGCATCACACTCAATGGTAAAATTTTTATCAAAATCAGGGTGCACAAGTATAGGCCATTGTGCTACTCTCTTTTTAGATATTCAAACCCTTTATCAGCCTCATTGGTCCAAGAAAACTTACCTTTGTTACCTCCTTTGATGGTGTCCAAGATTGGTGCACAAATTTGGCTAAAGTTCTTGATGAACATTCTATAAAAGCTTGCAAGTCCATGGAAGCTTCTCACATCTCCCATGGATTTTAGGTTGGCCAAGTAATAATAGCATCCAACTTTGAAGGATCCATCTTCAAACTTCCCTTGAAGATGACAAAACCAAGGTAGACTAGTTCTTCCTTCATGAATTCACACTTTTCCATGTTGATCAGAAGCTTCTCCTCTTGTAACCTCCTTAGTACCATGTCAAGGTGCTTCAAATGTTCCTCTTTAGACCTGCTAAACACAAGGATGTCATCTAAATAAACTACAACAAACTTTCCAATGAAAGGTCTCAATACCTCATTCATAGGGCGCATAAATGTACTAGGGGAATTTGATAACCCAAAGGGAATCACCAACCACTGATAGAGCCCTTCATTAGTCTTAAAAGTTTTCTTCCATTCATCCCCCTCTCTGATCCTTATCTAATGGTACCCACTCTTTAGATCAATCTTGGAAAAGTAAGATGCTCCTGATAGACAATCCATGAGGTCCTCCATTCTTGGCATTGGGAACCTATATCTGATTGTGATCCTATTAATGGCTCTTGAATCAATGAAAATCATCCAATTCCCACCCTTCCTTGGTGCTAGGATAGTAGGAACAACACACGGGCTCAAACTCTTCCTCACTAGCCCTTTATCCATTAACTCTTGCACTTGTCTTGCAATCTCCTCATTTTGAGCAAGTGTCATCTTGTATGCAGCCTTATTGGGCAATGTAGCCCTAGAATCAAATCAATATGGTGGCTTATATCCCTAATGGTAGGTAGGTAACTAGGTAATTCATTCACCGTTATGTCCTTGTACCTTTCCAACAACTCTTGGACTTCCTTTGGTGCATCTTCCTTCTTCTTTGTGGGCAGATCTTCTTCACTTTTTGGCTTCATAATTAGGAAGAATCCTCTTCCTCTACCTTCCTTCAAGGTCTTCATGAACTCCTTCTCACCCACCATCAAAACACTAGGCCCTTCATGCTTTTCCTTGGATTCTTCTAGGAGAGGTGAAAGGTTGTAATTCTTCCCATCCTTCACAATGGAGTATGTGTTCTTCTCCCCATCATTCTTGTTCTTCCTATCAAATTGCCAAGGCCTACCAAAAATATATAGTTTAATACTTGTACTCAAAATTTTGTTCATTAGATCTCATACATTATAAGTCATGACGTGGATCGCTATTGTATCTTTTTTGTGATTGATTAATTTGTTGTTTGATTTTCAGATTTTGGTTTTGGAAACACCTCCAAATGTTACAAGGGCAATGGATATCAGTGTTTCATCCGCTATACAATCCTCCATGGCTCTGATAGAGGAGGTATGAGGAAAATTACTAAATTTCAATTTACATTTGTTGTTATAGATGTTAGTTCTAGTGAATAATCAAACCATTATTGATTCGTAGTTTAATTCCTATTTGGATGGTTTATACAGGGCTTGAGTACGCCTGAGCATTGACATGCAAATATTTCCATCATGGAGAGTGATCATGAGATGACTGTAAGTGATTATTTTGTTAAATATATCATTTCTTATAATGTAATTTCTATATAAATCAATGTCTTTACTTCTTATTGTAACAGTTAAAACTTCACCAGGAGCTAAACTATAGGAGGAGGAGCAAGAGCACTCCTCGAGCACAACAGAAACAAGTGATGGACTTATCGCCATCGTATCGCAAAACAAAGGGAAATAATCTATTTCCAGAGCATGGAGAGAAATGAATTTTGATTCCAGAGCCCTTTGTTGTATGCTTAGACATGGAAATTTTGTACATATCTTGTATTGGATATATTTGACATTGTATGCCTATATGGCATTCTCATAAGCCTATATTGCTATTTTGTAACTACATTTTATAGTTATATCAACATATATTGATGTATGTGTACATGGCTATTTGGTTAATACAAATCTTTTTTTATCGATGGTGTCCATATTTTCTCTTTTTGACAATGTCAAAAGCATGGATGCATACATATTAGGCAAAAGACTTTTCCTTTTAGATTAGCAATGCATGGAAGTTTCAAAAAGTATCCTTGATATTACAAAAAGATATGTGTTTATACCATAGCAAAAAAAATCTTTTGGGGAAAAAATCGGCAAACCAAAAGTATAAGATTTTTTGAAAAAATTGGGAAAAAGTCTAGGAAAAACTAGAAAAAAATTAGATTTTAAAAAAAGGTAAAAAAAGTAGAACACAAGATAAAAAAAAAAAAAATTAAAAATTTAAAGGCATTTCCATAGCATAGAGATATAGAGAGAAAATAAAATAAAGAGTTTAACTAATAAATTGTAAAAAATAGATTTTGTAGTTTATATTCATATCATTGATTACATTGCATTGCACATATTTCAAACTCAAAGCATTGATTCACATTGCATAACTAATAACTAGATGCTGATAGATGACAAAATTTCAATTACAATATAGTTTTACAAAGTCAACCTAAGAAGTTATGCAATTACCACATTGCATAACTAATAACTAAGGCAGACTCCCAATTGCATTTGCTTGTCATGGCATTCTATGAGACCACATTTCTTTGAGGCATTTTTTCAAACAATTCACTGTCTTGTCTATACTACACATTTTTGATACATGTCTGCCAAAGCATTTTATTCAAATAATTCCGCCTTGTTGCTATGGTTGAAAGCCTAAAACA